>OW445482.1:15115212-15715212 GCA_918226075.1 Microctonus brassicae
TCGTGCGTAATTCCCGCGCTACAAAAGTGGAAGGGTGAAGGTGCAAAAAAAGTATTATAAAATCGACCTCTGGTCAATATTCTGGAAGTCGGTATTACCCTGGGTCCTACGGTCATTTTCCGACACTAGATGGGCCCGCTACGCTTTTCCAGATGAGTTTTCTGACGAAATTTCTTTCCCTTGAGCGACTCGAGTATACTGAGTGTACCAAAAAGTTATGTCCTTACGAATGTGTTGGAAATATAAATATAAATGTACAAGTTCAATCCACACGTCTATGTTTATATATATATATTGTAACGGCGCCAAATTTTACCCTTTTTAAAATTCAGCCGCCGCTATCGTTGTCCTTGATTACAAGGGATGCCACCCCGATTGCCTGAAAAAGACTTAAACGTTATCGGGGAAACCTTTTTAAAACAAAAAATACCAAATAATTAGTTTTCTCCATAAGTACTTTTAAAGAAATAATAAAGATATTTATTAATTATAATAAAGCAAAAACCGGATGAAAAAATATCATAATAATGAAAAATAATATAATGAAAAATAATAATGTCTTTCTTTTCGTCTTTTATCTTAATAATCAAAATAATCAAATCAAATAATAATCTTTCTTTTCATATTTTTGGCCGTGGCTATTGACGGGTCTACGGCAGTGCGACAATACATTCCTATTATTCACAACAAGTCTCTTTCTCACTCATATTATTCACTCAAAGTATTTCTCACACTGTTAATTACTTAGTGTTATCATACCGAAATATAACTTCTCTCTCATACATTCCACAACGTATTTATCTCTCAATTTAACACACATTCCTTATTATTGTCATCTTATAATATTACTTTTTCACTCACATTTTCCACACAATATATTAATCAAGCAATTTAACACACGATTCATTACTTATTATTACAATTAAATTCATTCGAATATTTAAGTGTTAATTTGGGGGGACATTTTTTCCGGAGGGGTTTATTTTTTCAACTAACACTTTCATACTTATCACAACGAATGAACAATTTCAATAATAGCTAAACCGGACATGTACTCAATTAATTTGCTCAATCCATTCTGCATACTTTTCCACACAACATTAATTAATTAATCACCCGACAATTATTTTGGCAACTATTCTCTATCACCCACTGTCTTTTCACTAGTTATCATTCTCCCGATAACTATTCTTCCGGACTACCTCTTCACACGTTCTTGATCCACACCTTTCAGGAATCTCGTGCACTGCAGCAGCTTCTTCCATCTCCATTACTCGTATCTTTACTCTCATTAATACGTCTCATGACTACGACCATCGTTTACGTACATTTTATTTCACTTAAACACTTCCCTTGGGGAACCGGACAATTTCATCTATCTCTTATATGCTTCTTATCTCTCTACGCCTCGTGGTCACGGCGCCCACCATGGCCGTCCTTCCACACCTTACTTTCTCCCTTGGTGGTCAATCCGGAACTTTTTCAATAATTCATATTCAATTGTCTCGCTGCCTCGAAGTTCGGCACTCTCCGTGCCTCCTCGTGGTCACTGCTCCCACCGCTCTCTCTCACCTTTTCACTGTACATATTCCATTCTCACACTTATTTCATACATTTGATTGTTATAATTTTATTCACACAATTATTACTTTCCATCCGTGTGTGGCAGGCCGCCACATCACAATATATAAGGATATTTAAATGTGAAAATGCGTATTGACGGTTAGCACTTGTGTACAGGTTATATGGCGTGATTTCTTTGTTTATGTATTTTTATTTGTATGGCCGAACTTGCTTACACAATATAATCAGAGTCAGTCGTCCAAGTATCTTCAAAGGGAAGTGTATACTCTTTAAATAAACTGTCCTATATATTTATATGTATTTCTAAAGTCGTGTCAGATATCTTAATAATTAAATATTCCTTTCTATCTGAATCCCGAATAATCTCAATAGGTTATGGGCCCAGCTACGTTCTTAATAAATTCTCTGTGTAAAGGTTTATTTGATTAAATGAATAGTAAGTGTATTACCGCGTAGTCGACAACAATAAAAAGTGTTATATCGAGTCGTGTCGAAAAATGGCGGGATCCTCAAATAATATGCGATTGGAATTATTGTCGAAGGACAATTATGATACATGGACAATGCAAATAGAGGCATTACTGACGAGAAATGAATTATGGGGATATACAAACGGGACGATTCAAAAGCCAAACCTAGAAACAGGTACAAATGAAGCCTCTTCACGAGCGGCACAGGAACAATGGGAGAAACGCGATAAAATGGCAAAGGCTGACTTGATATTATCGATACAGCCATCTGAATTAAAACAAGTTCGGGGTTGTGAAACTGCACATGGAATTTGGGTTAAATTGGGGTCCATATATGCTTCAAAGGGACCTGCGAGAAAGGCAACTTTATTGAAGCAATTGATGCTCCAAAAGCTCGAAGAAGGCGGAGACGTACGAGAACATAGAAACAAATGTTTTGATGCAGTAGACAAGTTGGAATCCATGAAAGTTACGATAAATGGTGATTTATTGTCAATAATGCTATTGTATAGTCTCCCAATATCGTTCGAAAATTTTCGGTGTGCTATTGAATCACGTGATGATTTACCTACAGCAGAGATCTTAAAGATAAAGATAATTGAAGAGAGTGAAGCTCGTAAACAGACATCGGGCGATGTTATTGTTGACGTAATGAATGCAGACAAAAGTATGAATAGACCAAGGTGGCACAAAGGCAATAAGAGTAAGAAAATAAAATGCTATATATGTGGAAAGCCTGGCCATACAGCGAAGAAATGCTTCAAACGAAATTCAAACGAATCTCAGCACATTAATCAGCCGACGGCAAATACTGTAGAGGATTCGTATGCTATAAGTCATACAGTGACCGATAATGAAGGATCATCTGAGGTGAAGAAGGCGTGGATTTTGGATAGTGGATGCACAGCGCATTTGTGTGGCGATTTGAGTCTATTCATATCAATAAATAAATCAACAAATTGTAAATTAAACCTCGCGAGTCATGCTTCAGCCGAAGTTAAAGGAACAGGGGTAGTTCAGATTTCTGCGTCATGCGAAATGAAAAATCGTTTAATCGAATTTAATAATACTTTATATGTTCCTGATTTGCGAACTAATTTAATATCAGTGTCGCGTATAATTGACTTTTTCAGATAAACTTTTTGCAAAGTAATTTTTTCAAAATAAATTTTCCAAAGTAATTTTTGCAATTAAATTTTTTTGCCACACATGAACTTGGCGCCTTTTTTTTCTTTTTTTTTAAAAAAGTTTGTCCTTTTTTTGATATCATTTCTTTTTTTACTACAAGTACAATAATTAATCAAAATAAATTTTCCAAAGTAATTTTTGCAATCCAATTTTTTTGCCACACATGAACTGGGCGCCTTTTTTTTCTTTTTTTTAAAAAAAGTTTAAATGTAATACAATATTTCATTTGTTTTGCAAGACTAAACATATAAAATGTTTGAATTTAATATTTGAATGGATTAATGTACAACTTGATAAAATTTTCAGCCATCGATTCTATTTCATATTGGACATTTTCATTATACATCATTATTGGTCCGTAACAAATTTCTTTAATGACGGAATCTGAAAAATATATTCGGTATTTTTTATTATAAAACCCTTATCGCACATCAAATGAATCATTTGCGTAATTAAAACTTTTCATAAATATAATAAACTTATGATGAATATGCAACCCAATTTATTCAATCGTAAATCAATGAAATCATTATCGACTGAAATATAATAATTAAAATTTTTAAGATAATCGATATTCTCTAACTGAGTTATTTATACTTAATAAACATATAACAAATGAATATAATTCATCTATATATATGAAAACAAACCTATCTCTGTTATATTGCAAGTAATAAGTATATATATATATGAATATATATGAAAAATGAATCAGCTTTTTTCATAATAGCTGAAAATGTATATCCATTTTTATTATTCCCCAATAGCATTTGGTGCACTCCACCAAAGGCTATACAGGGATTTACATGAGAATGCACTAGATTATTATTATTTTATTATGCGACTATAACTGTGCTTCGTCGGTAACTCATCATCTTCAAAAATTTTCAAATTAGTATTGAAATTGGCCGCTAGAGTTGAAGAGAAATAATAATAATAGTATTATGTTTCTTGATATTAATTCTGATCTGATGACTAGTGTTAAAATTGACCGCCAGAGTAGAGAAAGAATAAAATCTACCATGCGAGAAAAGGACAGACTCATAGATATAACGTGTGTTAGAAGGAGATCGCTGTGACCTTGCAATAATAAAAGGCAAAATGATAGAGCGTATTGGAAGTAAGAGAAAGATACTACAGTACGCGGAGCGAGAAAGACAAGTTTACGTTTCACACACGCATTGAATAAAGATGCCCAACAGACGACGACCAGGACTGAATTTTTTTCATCATGAAAATCATCAGTTTTTAACTTCAACTCAATATATCTTCCGTAATACGGAACGTAGGAAATAAATAAAATCAGTTTTATTATATAATTTGGACACGAGCTTCCAATTGCGCTCATTATTTTTCCGCTAAATTTAGTGCATATATGAGATCTCATCATAGTGGTCTCTTGAAACTCGGACTTTCGCGTAAAGATACACGGGTCCGTGAGTCTCGCTCCGCTGTGAACTTGGCGCGAACCAAGCGCAGAAATACCAAATGAAGTTATTGATAGTGAATTTGTTCTTAATCACAGTAATGAGATTGACGTTGATGAACCTGAAAAATCGAAAAATTCAAACATGACTCCAATTAAAATTGCCGATGAAATAAAACGCGCACCTGGACGTCCCCGTATAGTACGTACAGGGGCAAGGGGGCGCCCACGGAAATTATTTCAAATGACGCGTGAGCAATGTGAAAATGAGCAGGATGAAATTGAACAAAATTACGCGTGTGCAGCGGAGGTATCAATAAACGAAGCGATGAATAGTAAAGATCACGGTGAGTGGTATAGAGCCATTGAGAGTGAAATCATAAGTATAATTAAAAATGACACCTGGGACATTATTACGAAGACCGACGTCGAAAATGTGGTCGGTTGCCGTTATGTCTTGACAAATAAGTATGGTATAAATGGTCAAATCGTTAAAAGAAAAGCTCGATTGGTGGCAAAAGGGTATAGCCAGAGGTATGGTATAGATTACCACCAAACTTTTGCCCCGGTTGCACGATTGGATACTTTACGACTAATGTTAGCGTTGAGTGTGCAATATGGATTGACATTAAGACAATTTGATGTAGTTACAGCTTATTTGAATGGCACGTTGAACGAAGAAGTATATATGCAAGTGCCAGACATGATTGAGCAAGTGTTAGTGAGTATTATAAGTAAAGAAATAACTACGAGTGAAGTATGTTCGCGGGCTAAGTTGATGTTGAATAAATTGCGAAATGGAGCGAATGTGTGTAAGTTGAAAAAGACGTTGTATGGTTTGCGTCAAGCGGGAAGGCAATGGTACGCCACATTGAATGATAAACTTATGAAAATAAATTTACAACCTACCGTGAATGAACCATGTTTGTTTTTTAATAATAATTGTAATAAAGATGAAATGTTGTTTGTTTTCATTTATGTTGATGATATGTTAATTGCGTCAAAGAATGAAAGAAATGTTATTAATATCAAACGTGAGCTCGAAAAATATTTTGAATTGAAAGATGTTGGTGTTGCAAAATATTATTTGGGCTTGGAAATAAATCAACACAAAGATGAAATTATATTATCTCAAACGAGTTATGCGCTAGGCCTTATTGAGGAGTTTGGTATGAAAAATTGTAATCCGGTATCTACTCCATCAGAAATGTCATCACAAAGTGAAGTGAAGGCAGAAAATGAACTCTTAGAAAAATAATCGGAGCATTAATGTATCTGTCTGTAGCGACGCGCCCAGATATATCGAATACCGTATCGCGCTTAGCACAATTTGTGAATAACCCCCGCAAACATCATTGGTCAGCGGCGAAGAGAGTGTTGAGATATCTCGCGGGTACCGCGAACATGGGTCTAACCTATACAAAGAATAATCTATCCTTAATTGGGTATGCCGATTCTGATTGGGGAGGTTGCACGGTTAGCAGATATTCCTATACTGGATATGCTTTTATATTGAATGGTGCTGCAATAGTTTGGAAATCACAAAAACAGTGTACTGTAGCTCTATCATCTACCGAAGCGGAATATGTTAGTATGTGTGAGGCAGCAAAAGAGGCTATTTACTTGAGGAGTCTGCTCAGTGAGTTAAGTATGAATGAACATGCAAATATCGTTATAAATGTGGATAATCGAGGTGTACAATCTTTAGCGAGTAATCATATGTTTCATGCCAGAACCAAGCATATAGACATAAAATGTCATTTCATTCGAAATGCTGTATGCGATGGAATAATTCATCTAAATCATGTATCTAGCGAAAATATGATAGCCGATGTATTAACAAAACCGCTTGTCAGGGTCAATCATGAAAGATGTATGGTCGGCCTTGGTTTAAAAATTAAGAAAATCTAAGCACTGTGTGCGTGTGACTTGAGGGGGCGTGTTGGAAATATAAATATAAATGTACAAGTTCAATCCACACGTCTATGTTTATATATATATATATATATATAAGTATATTTAAATGTGAAAATGCGTATTGACGGTTAGTACTTGTGTACAGGTTATATGGCGTGATTTCTTTGTTTATGTATTTTTATTTGTATGGCCGGACTTGCTTGCACAATATAATCAGAGTCCGTCGTCCATGTATCTTCAAAGGGAAGTGTATACTCTTTAAATAAACTACTGTCCTATATATTTATATGTATTTCTAAAGTCGTGTCAGATATCTTGATAATTAAATATTCCTTTCCATCTGAATCCCGAATAATCTCAATAGAATGCTCCATCATACTGGCTTTAAAATTGTACAATGACATAAATATTTTCTCTATCGTTTTTTTGTTTTTTTGTTTTTTTTTTTTTCATTTACACAAGCGGTATTTGAGAATCCAATTTGATTGAACCATTCATTTCCATGTATGGTCATTTCAACATAATGATTGTATTAAATTTTTCGCGACATTAAAAATACTCTAAATAGTTTTCGATTTGTTTTAAGTAACAGTTGCACACTAAAATAAGATACTATTCGAAAGTTTCAATTATTTAATTTGACAAATGATTGATTCGTTAAAATATTTTTTTTTTTTTCATCATTTTCCATTAAACAAATGGATCTTGATGGATATGGTCATGAGAAAAAATAAAAATTACTCGACTCTCATGATCAATGTAGGGAAAATCGTGATATGGGCATTATGAAAAATGACTGGCCGATGATTGAAAAAAAAAAACATTTTGATGAAATGATTATTTGTCAAATTAAATATTAAGGAATTCAAAATTGTATCTTGTTTCAATATGCAATAATCGCTTACAACAAATCGAAAACTATCTAGAATATTTTTAATTTCGCGAAAAATTTAATCAAAATAATTCTGTTGAGGTGACAAACAAATGAAAATAAATAGTTTAATCAAATTGGATTCTTAAATATCCCTTGTGTGAATGACAAGAAACGATAGAGAGAATATTTATGTCATTGTACAATTTTAGATCCAGTATGATGAAGCATGCAAAGGCTAAAATGAATTTTTTTTTCTTACAGTTATTAATCAAATACAAACTTTTTATGTGAAATCAAAAAGTATCAACTACAGCGTGCTGAAATTTCGTCCTGGAGAATTTTTTGCCCGCTTTCATATGCAAAGGCTATAATCAATTTTTTTTTCTTAGTTATTAATAAAATACAAATTTTTTATGTGAAATCAAAAAGTATCTACTACGGCATGCCTAAATTTCGCCCTAGATAATTTCTTATCCGCGCTCTTATCAATCCGCTTTTTAACTTTTTTTAAACATTTTATGAACATTGAATTAAATGTGTTTTTGACCTTTGAATTATAAATGTAACGAAGTCTTGTACGGAATTTATTTGGAGATAAGATTAGTGTCCATGTGATTTTTTTTCTGGGTTGCACATACTAATACTTGATTTGAGGGGGGAGCTGCCATAAAACAAAAAAAAGGGTCCGAACTGACACTACCTGCAGTTGTACTTGGTAAAATGAAATCATTTCGGGTTTCTACTGAAGAAAATTTGAAAAAAATATTCTTATCTATAAAAATCCCCAAGAATACTAACGATCATTTACCAATCATTTGTTTTCTTATACTTATTAATGATATGCAAAGTTTTCGTGTAAAATCAAAACGTGCCGACTACAACATGTCAACATTTCGGTCCTAAATAATTATTCACCCGTGTTTTTATCAATCCACAATTCAACTTTTTTCTAAAGATTTTATTATTAAATTACATACGTTTTCGTTTGAATTATTGTAATACTGAAACCATGTGCGAAATTTCATGTACCAATTTTGTAATCGGAGGGGAGCTCTCATAAAACAATAAAAAAGGGTAGGCGCTGACACTACCTGAAGTTGTAGATGGTACAATGGAATTATTTTGGTTTTCTAAGACGTGTGAAATAAATGTTTTTTGTAAAAACTCCTAACAACGCTATACCGATTATTTATATCAATCATTTCTTCTCTAAGAGTTATTAATAAAATGCAAAGCGATCGTACTATTTATACTACGATAAAAGTATTTATACTTTTTTCAAAAATGTTTGACTTTGTTTAAACATTTCATAATTGAATCAGTTGTTTTTTCGTTTAAATTATTGGAATACAAAAATTTTGTGCGAAATTTATTCAAAGAGAAGATTATTTTAGAATCGATCAGTATAGAGTATAAGCTGTCATGAAAAAAAAAAGGGTCGGGGCTGACACTACCTGAAGTTGTAGTTGGTAGAATGAAATTATTTCGGTTTTCTACCGTGTTTGGAAGGAATATTTTCTTTTGCAATAATCCCTAACAACATTATCAATCGTATGTCAATTGCGCTTCTTGGAATTAATATTTGTTTCATGCGCATATATTTTCATTTTATGATGGCTGACTCTGACGCTTGACTTCTTGTTCAGAATAATCAACTTCTTTTTTGCTTCTTATCAACATGAAATACATTCAATTTCATTTCAGCTACATCAGTTTTTTATAGTGAAGCGTTTGGAAACGCGTCTCGATTGATATAATCAATTTCTATCATTCATCATGCATAAATTTTGTCTTCTTCAGAAATATTTCAAAAATATTGTGCTGAAAATAAAGACTCAGGTATGTCCGTATACCTGCATACACTCACTCTCTCGGTGAAATTATTATTGGTGGGGACCAGTTATATCTTTTCTATTTGAAATTACATCAATTGTTTGTCAGAAGTTATCTATTGTTGCTGGTTGTATAGAAAACGAATAACCAGCAACAATTAGTGACTTTTGGCTTATATTCAACAAAGATATTATCTCATTTTTATTTGAAAAGGTTCACATCATCAATTGTTGATGATAATTTAAAATGATTTTCCTGAAAAATATAAATATACCAAATAACTCTTATTTTTCTGCAAAATAAATAATTTATTCAAACAAATGTTCATTTGAAAAGCCAGATTTTTGCAAGAAATGACTTTTTATTTATTAGGTGATTTCTTTCTCCAGCATTAATGCTGTCTTAGAAAAGGCAATAACAGAATTTTCATTTCTAATTCATCTTGGTACGTCAATAATGTTATAGACATTATTGTGACAATGTTTTTTTGGTAGCGGTTCATTCGTCGTGTATCGTTTATATTACTTGTTTATTTCATTCAAATTATTTGTTATATTACTCATGAAGACATTATGAAACTTCATCCAACTGCATTTGAATATTGGATAAAGTAAAAGTTCTTTTATTATTTCAAAGGTTCAGCGGGTTATAAGTAGTAATAAATTCGCGAAAAGCAATAAATTGAAAAAAATTGAACGTTTGATGACAAGAATATGTATAGTATTTCTTTTTTATTTGTTGATATGTGCTTCGGTTTACTTTTCATTCATTTTTAAATAGGGGTCATTTGTTTATTATAAAGTGCACACCAAATTGAACTTGACATTTTTCAAATTTTCATACCTTGTATACATCAAATTTAATCAACATGTATTTCAGGATTTTACATAGAACAGTTCAAATTTTATCTATAATCTTCTTGGGCATGGAATTCAATGTCTCGAGTACAACTCATGTGCTTGAAGTCGTTTTTTTTTATTTTTTTCTTGGCATTTTTCACAATATATTACATTGACTTTGAACGTGTATTGATAAGAAAAATTTATTGCAAACAAATGAAAGATATTAACAATTTTATTGTTTGATTCGTTTTTCCATGCTCGCTTTTCGTTAGAAATTCAGTTAAAAAATTACAATTTTTCTCTTGATCCTCTTGTCCATACAACTATTTTTCAGAAAAATGAAATTTTCATTAGATCATATATTAATGAATATTTTCGGTCGCAAGTCTCACAGCGTGTCCGTCAGAAATTCAAGATACGCATGCTCTTATTTTTCACTTGCTAATGTTAACAACGTTGCATTACAATTTGAAAATATTTGTTGTTCATTTTTAAGGTTTAATATAAAAGCACATACTCCAACAAAGTAAAAAAAAGCAAAATAAAAGTAAAAAAATGATTATCAACTCTTTGACTTATCAACTTTTAATTGAGTACTACATGAAATAAGGTTTTTGCCAATGTATTTCAGAGTATCAATTTCATTTCATGATTTATTGACTTCAATCGAATCATATATATCTTGCTCGTTGCGTGATTTACGCTCGAAAATATTCAATAATTTTCAATTTGATGAACATTCTTATAAAAAAAGGATTTTGTCATTAAGAAAACGAAAAACGTAATACTATTCGTCTCAATTAATTTTCAATGGGGCACAAGCATGCTAGAAACATGCGAACAATTGAATTAAAATTTGAAAATTTGAAAAATCGGATTTTTGCATGAGATGATTTATCATTTGTTAGATGATTTTTTTCCAGCGTTAATGCTGACATGGAAAAAGCAATAGAAAAAACTTTATTTTCATTCCATCTTGGTACAATATTGTTTAAACAAATGTCATTTTGAAAATAAAAATAAAAAAATGTGGTTCAATCAAAATTTTCTTAGAATGACCGTTATATCCTGGAGGCTTACTGAAATAAATAAGAATGTCGATCATTAATTATGATGTTTTTCATTTTCAAATTATTATATCATGGTGGTATAATAAAGCAAACCATGAAATTGGCTATAACTTCAATTTTGATCTCGAATAACTTCTGAACCATTACAGTAACGCAAAAATCATGAGATATGGTGGCTGTGGGGGTCGTGTTTATTAATATTAAAAATATTACTTATGGTTGGAGAATTTAAAATTACAAACTTATCAACGGGAACAGATAAAAATTTGGGTAATATATAATTCTGTGATTTTCGTTGTAACTATTTTTGATTTTTTTACAATTTCTGATTATTTTACAATAAAATGATATCATAGCATTTTGATAGAGAGGTTTTCGAGGCATAATTCTCATGAGACACTTCTTCAAATTCATCAATTTATTATAGTTTTACTCGTTAGTATACATTAATATGAATAATGAGGCATAATTTTGTCTCATCTTTTCATTATTTTTATAAGACGCATTCTAATTATTGATATTGCAATGTTGTTAATAATTAGGTATGAACTTTACTCTCTACCACAAAAGTTATTAGAAATAATTGGTTTCGTGTAGATTGCTAAAAAATAAAATATTTAAAAGAATTATGAATGATATAACAAAATGGAAAACATATATATTATTTCATTTATTAGTATACAATTGCATATGTATTGCAATATTACACAACATAGCATGAAAACGTCAGAACTATCATTTGCTTATTTTATATGATTTCATATTTATAATTATTACATATAATTGTATACTTATTATGGTGCTTTTTTTAGAGGACTATTTTTTTCACGACATTGACGAAATATTAATCTCAACATAAAAAAATATATTCTCCTCAAAAAAAGAACCCTAATACTTATGAATGCATGACAGATTTTCCATTCTTTTTTACTATTTATAGTTTTTTGAAATATTTTTTAGGTGCAGAGTGTCTCGAAAAATGACGTTTTACAGACTGAATCGAGTCCCTAAAATTTTACTTCTTTATTTGGCCGTATTAGTTGAAAGACTATATTAAACAGTGTTCCACTGGCTATATTAATTGATTTGGTCATTTTGACAAAAAAAAATTTCCAGAATAAATTATTCATGACAACTTTGGATGATTTTTACTTGGGAATAATAATGTGCCGAATAATTATACATTTCTTTATAAACTAGTTATTCATATAAATAATACTTCATCAAAAAGTACGAAATTTTTTAGTTCAGTGATTAATTATTTAGTGGGCATACGAAACTTTGCTTGTGTTAATTTTATGTGATAGAAACTACAATTCTCAATAAAGAAGATTTAATCACTGTTTATTTTGTAAAAATATCTTCATATGAGTTCTCGATAATTTGATGAATTATAATAAACAATTTCCACTATTATTGTTTCAGATTGGCTTCTAGACACTCAAAAACATTCCACCACAAAATGTATGATCCCAATATTGAATAAAGTCTCATTATGCCTGTATGAGCGATAATTCAAAATAAAAAATATGAACGATACGCCAGATGAGCAGATTGATTTTCAGCTCCCAAAAGAACACTTTCACAATAATGTGATATGAACATTAGGGTGTGCCATTTTTAGGCAACTTTTTTTTTCACCAAAGGAACAGGCTAAAAACTTACTGGACGGTGAAAAAAGAAGCCTGTTCGAAGTGGAGCTCTTAATTTTAATATTTAGAGGTGGCGGGTTGTAATTTTCAATTTTCCATTTAAATAACATGAGAAAAAAAATTTTATTTTTTTTTATTTTTGTAGCTCGGCATTGGCGCAACATAGAGATGAGCCGATAACATGTTCTTATAGGGAATCGAACGCTCTACAAAAAAGGTCTCTTACACTTTTTTCATAGAAACAGTCATTCTGAAGATATTCAAACCCAAAGTTCAAATGAAATTTGTTTGAACAAATTTCGTATGAAATTTCGACTTTTTTGTCATTAAATCGATACTAATCAGTTTATTATTTTCTTAAAAATTATTTTTAATCAAAAAACACTTCAATAATTGTACCAATATTGCTTAATTTTTTTCAGACAGCATAATTTCTATTGCTTCGAAATGATAATAAAATTAATTTAACATAAGTCATAAATAATATTTTCCACAGTAAATAAAATGAAGAAAAAAAAAAAATCTGACATATGAGTATTTTTTTCTAACTTCACAGAAATATAAGCACACTAAAACCAGTTTTTTGAATAAAAATAATTTTGAAGATTATAATAAATTGATTATAGTATCGATTAAATGACAAAAAAATCGAAATATCATACATTTTGAACTTTGAGTTTGAATATCTCCAGAATGACTGTTTCTATGAAAAAAGTGTAAAAGACCTTTTTTGTAGAGCGTTCGATTCCCTATAAGACTATGTGATCGGCTCAACTCTATGTTACGCCAATGCCGAGCTACAAAAATAAAAAAAAATAAAAAAAATTTTTTTCCTATGTTATTCAAATGGAAAATGGAAAATTACAATCCGCCTGCACCTCTACATATTAAAATTAAGAGCTCCGCTTTCAACAGGCTTCTTTTTTCATCATCCAGTAAGTTTTCAGCCTGTTTCTTTGATGAAAAAAAAAAGTTGCCTTAAAATGGCACACCCTAATGAACATATATTATTGTATCAAGATGAAATAACAATCAAATAACTCATTGTTTTTTCCGAAATAGCAGTAGAGCTGGAAAAAAATTCACCTGACAAATAATAACTCATCTCATGTGAAAATCCGAATTTTTAAATGGACTTTTGTTTGAATAAATCATTATTCGCTAGAATAATTGAAGTTATTCGGCATATTTGTATTGACCAGTAAAAATCATTCATAATTACCTTCAAGAGTTGATTTCCTAAACCTTCTCAAGTAAAAATAAAATAATATCTTTATTAGGGTACTCTGTTTGAGAAGGCTAGTTTTTTTTTTATTCGCTCAAGAGACGGAATATCACTCTATACATGGAAAAAAAAATTCCCTCCAAAGATGAGCTCTTAATTTTAATATTTAGTACTCCAACCATCAATCTGAAATTTTTTCATTTGATTAACACGTAAATCCCGATTTTTTTTACATTGATCTAGAGCTTCATGGCATTTTATACTATTTAATTGGTTTCCAGCAGAAATGGTACGGAAATGTATAAAATTTGATAGTATATCTACCAAAAATTATGTTCAGTGAACTGCGCTACCAGTAAAAAATGTTTGAGCCAATTTTTGCTTGAATTTCATGGTTTTTTCGATTTTTTGCGAAAATTATCAACTTTGCAGCAAAAGTATATAGGACCTTTTTCGTAAGAAAGTCAATTTTCTATAAAATGTTATTCTTAACAAAAACTGTAAAGCTGATAGTTTCGAGAAAAATCCAATTAAACAAACATAAATTTGAAATTTCCCTGTTTAATCTAGATTTTAGTGCTTTTTAATGACACTACAGCTGAAAAAAATCATTCCAATATCATGAACACAAAATCAATCGTATGCAATAAATCAATCAATTCATTCATCTTCAATTTTTTTCAAAATTTTACAATAACACTCACAAATAATTTACTTAGGATTGAACCAATTGATAATTAGATTTAACGCACAACGAGTAATTTTTGCGATGGTTCTGGACAACTTATAATAAATATTGTCGTTGATCTTCGTCGTTTGTTAGGTAACAAATAATGTCTATAACATTATTGACGTACCAAGATGAATTAGAAATGAAAATTCTGTTATTGCCTTTTCTAAGACAGCATTAATGCTGGAGAAAGAAATCACCTAATAAATAAAAAGTCATTTCTTGCAAAAATCTGGCTTTTCAAATGGACATTTGTTTGAATGAATTATTTATTTTGCAGAAAAATAAGAGTTATTTGGTATATTTATATTTTTCAGGAAAATCATTTTAAATTATCATCAACAATTGATGATGTGAACCTTTTCAAATAAAAATGAGATAATATCTTTGTTGAATATAAGCCAAAAGTCACTAATTGTTGCTGGTTATTCGTTTTCTATACAACCAGCAACAATAGATAACTTCTGACAAACAATTGATGTAATTTCAAATAGAAAAGATATAACTGGTCCCCACCAATAATAATTTCACCGAGAGAGTGAGTGTATGCAGGTATACGGACATACCTGAGTCTTTATTTTCAGCACAATATTTTTGAAATATTTCTGAAGAAGACAAAATTTATGCATGATGAATGATAGAAATTGATTATATCAATCGAGACGCGTTTCCAAACGCTTCACTATAAAAAACTGATGTAGCTGAAATGAAATTGAATGTATTTCATGTTGATAAGAAGCAAAAAAGAAGTTGATTATTCTGAACAAGAAGTCAAGCGTCAGAGTCAGCCATCATAAAATGAAAATATATGCGCATGAAACAAATATTAATTCCAAGAAGCACATGTAACGTTCTTCCGTCTGACTGTCGGTTGACAGATACCCTCGGTGATAATGCCGTTAGACTCAGCCGAATTCCAAGGTTCGTGACTGGGTGAGGGTGAAAGAAACGTTGACAAATTTACTGGTTTGGGTTCGATTTCTACCAGTGTACTTTGGCAGAATACTTTTATTTATGCTCTTACACAAATTTCAATCCCGTAGCGTACAATATTTTCCTCCGACGACAATTTATTCCCTCACGCTGTATAATTTTTCTTACGCAATGTCTTTATACGCGATACAATAAGTTCGGAGCCCGATACGCGTACAATAGTTCAATGCGATACGATGGAAGAGAGGACACTGCAGTTTAGTGCCAACCAACAGTGCCGAATGAGCGGGAAGGACTACCCCGAGGGGTACGCTAGGATGGGCAGTGGTGCTGCAGTTTAGTGCCAACCAACAGCACCCGGAGTCAGGATATTGAATGATATCTCCGTTGGTTTGCCGACGGGCGATATCAACCGGAAGGAGAGCGTGTCGCATGCGCTCCACAACTCAGGAACGATTCTGCAGTTTAGGGCCAACCAACAAAATCGCACGAGGTACACGCGTCGCGGCTTACGGCGAGCCCAAACGACTAACGTGGCGGACAGGAAAGGTAGGGAGATGTTTTGTGATCCAAGCGGACTCACTATGTTAGCTCTCAGAAGAGCTGTTGGCGTGAAATGTTAGCTCTGAAAAGAACTATTGGTTATTGAGTTCTCAGAAGAACTGTTGGTTTTGATGAAATCTCCACAAAGTAGTTCTTAAAAGAACTGTTATTCTTCCTTGCTGGATTCCTCGGTATGCTGGTTACTGGTTACTGGTCGCTGGTTACTGGTCACTGGACTGGTGTTGCTCGTACTGGGCAACCGGTGAAGACTGAGCTCTACGAGCTCGTGCGGTGGCTTATGTAGCCGCGGCGGGCCTCTCCCACTCCGCGGTGTTCGTTGCGCACAAGCGGACGGCGCATCTCCCACTGCCTTGGGGCGTGCAGTGGGAGATTCTCGGTACTGGTGTGGTGGTGGGACTCTCTGGTTCCCCCCACCCGGTCGGACGGTCGTTCGGAGTGCTACGGGCGCGGGTTCGATCCCGGCCCGTATATTATTTTTTTTCCCTAATAAATATTAAAAAAAAATGGAATAAAATGTTCCCCAGTAGCGTTGTCGGCACCCGTGCATTATTTCACAGGCACCAACTAGCTATGGGGATTTTACTGTTTCGTGTGCGACCTAGGTCGTCACACACCATTGACATACGATTGATAATGTTGTTAGGGATTATTGCAAAAAAAAATATTCCTTCCAAACACGGTAGAAAACCGAAATAATTTCATTCTACCAACTACAACTTCAGGTAGTGTCAGCCCCGACCCTTTTTTTTTTCATGACAGCTTATACTCTATACTGATCGATTCTAAAATAATCTTCTCTTTGAATAAATTTCGCACAAAATTTTTGTATTCCAATAATTTAAACGAAAAAACAACTGATTCAATTATGAAATGCTTAAACAAAGTCAAACATTTTTGAAAAAAGTATAAATACTTTTATCGTAGTATAAATAGTACGATCGCTTTGCATTTTATTAATAACTCTTAGAGAAGAAATGATTGATATAAATAATCGGTATAGCGTTATTAGGAGTTTTTACAAAAAACATTTATTTCACACGTCTTAGAAAACCAAAATAATTCCATTGTACCATCTACAACTTCAGGTAGTGTCAGCGCCTACCCTTTTTTATTGTTTTATGAGAGCTCCCCTCCGATTACAAAATTGGTACATGAAATTTCGCACATGGTTTCAGTATTACAATAATTCAAACGAAAACGTATGTAATTTAATAATAAAATCTTTAGAAAAAAGTTGAATTGTGGATTGATAAAAACACGGGTGAATAATTATTTAGGACCGAAATGTTGACATGTTGTAGTCGGCACGTTTTGATTTTACACGAAAACTTTGCATATCATTAATAAGTATAAGAAAACAAATGATTGGTAAATGATCGTTAGTATTCTTGGGGATTTTTATAGATAAGAATATTTTTTTCAAATTTTCTTCAGTAGAAACCCGAAATGATTTCATTTTACCAAGTACAACTGCAGGTAGTGTCAGTTCGGACCCTTTTTTTTGTTTTATGGCAGCTCCCCCCTCAAATCAAGTATTAGTATGTGCAACCCAGAAAAAAAATCACATGGACACTAATCTTATCTCCAAATAAATTCCGTACAAGACTTCGTTACATTTATAATTCAAAGGTCAAAAACACATTTAATTCAATGTTCATAAAATGTTTAAAAAAAGTTAAAAAGCGGATTGATAAGTGCGCGGATAAAAAATTATCTAGGGCGAAATTTAGGCATGCCGTAGTAGATTGTAACGATCTTTCTTTATGACTGCTTGAAATCGCAGCGTACCCTCGGTGAATGCCTCTGTGCTCAGCCGACTTTCCAGGATCCGTTTCAGAGTGAGGGTGAAAGATAACGCTAACAAATTTACACGGTGTACCCTTTGTTTTCTATTATGCTTTCGACTGTTTATTCAAAAATATTTACTGCATCTGTTATTTTTCTTTCACAATAGATTATAAATCACAAATGGTAAATTGGGGAGAATTATTTACTTAAATTACTAATTCACGACTTTATTTTTATTGCGAGACGCTACGCTACACGTATAATTATTACCGTTACCCCGGTCTATTTACCGCGGCCCCGTATGCGTCACAATACAAATATTGCGACTCTTATTGACGATTCTTTCGTCTCTATTCAAAACACAAATTATACAAATATGCCAATAAAACAGGTTTACAATGAGAATGATACTTACAAAATAACCGGTACAATTGAAAGCGGCTTATAATTTATGCTTCCCGTTTACAATATTACTTTTCGGTGTGAGTACGGACGAGGAGTTGCTTCGGCTGGTGTTCAAGGACGTGGTGGAAAGACGCGTCAGTCCGGGCAGATTGCGCTACGTCTTAGGGGCTGTTACGAGGATAGTGTAGACGTGTTAATCCGGGCAGATTGCGCTCCGCCTACACCGGGATGTACAAACCGTCAAGCAGTCCTACTTGCCGTGATTTTGTACAGGGTAGAAGGCTGGGAAGGTGTGGACCGGTTCACTCCGGGCAGAGTGCACACTAATCCGTGGGAGGATGCACAATATGTCCACTAGGGCTAATGGCGCGATATTGTACGAAGAGGGGGAGAAGAGTAGAGTACGATGGGTTAGCACAATCCGGGCAGATTGCACAATAACTCATCAAGGCGAGACAGAGATACTTCAGTTCGTGCGAACTATATCCCTGTAGTCACTGTTCCTTGGACAGTCACCGAAGAACTGCCTTGCTATTGCCGGAGCATCGCCTTTTATAGGCCGGTTGCGTGCGCAGTGACCCACTGCGCAGATTTCCCCACTATGCGCGACTAGATGCGCAGTCGTCCAGTGCGCCGTCCCTTTTCAGGCACGGCCTAAGAGTAGGGTGCCGGGGCCCTCGTGTCGCACGCTGATTGGCGGTGTATTTTTTTCCTCTTTCTATTTCTCATCTATTTTATTATTATTCTGGTATTTCCATGAACAATTTTATTATTTTATAATTATACAATGCTTAGTTTTATTATTTTTTTTTTCTCGTATGATTCGCTCATAATATTCCCTATATTATGTCTTACACTTATCATTATCTAATTTTATTCATAGACTTCCTTCTCCGTTCGTTTCGGTGCTCTTTAGTTTTAATCGTTTCCCACTAGGGTAGTTCGCGGTAGAAAAACCACTATTCGATTCGCTTACCACGAGGGCGCGCCATTACGCGTTTCCCCTGGCTGGTAAGTTACTAGGATGAAGGCGTGTTTCCAGTGGTGTCGCCCGCATCGGTTATTGCGTCGCCGGTGCGGGTTTAACCGTTGGATTTTTTTTCCTGTACTGTGTGATTGTGTTTATCACAAGATACTTTTTGATTTCACATAAAAAATTTGTATTTTATTAATAACTAAGAAAAAAAAATTGATTATAGCCTTTGCATATGAAAGCGGGCAAAAAATTCTCCAGGACGAAATTTCAGCACGCTGTAGTTGATACTTTTTGATTCCACATAAAAAGTTTGTATTTGATTAATAACTGTAAGAAAAAAAAATTCATTTTAGCTTTTGCATGCTTCATCATACTGGCTCTAAAATTGTACAATGACATAAATATTCTCTCTATCGTTTCTTGTCATTCACACAAGCGATATTCAAGAATCCAATTTGATTAAGCTATTTATTTTCATTTGTTTGTCACCTCAACAGAATTATTTTGATTAAATTTTTCGCGAAATTAAAAATACTCTAGATAGTTTTCGATTTGTTGTAACCAATAATTGCATATTAAAACAAAATACAATTTTGAATTCCTAAATATTTAATTTGACAAATAATTATTTCATCAAAGTGTTTTTTTTTTCAATCATCGGCCAGTCATTTTTCATAATTCCCATATCACGATTTTCCCTACATTGATCATGAGAGTCGAGTAATTTTTATTTTTTCTCATGACCATATCCATCAAGATCCATTTGTTTAATGGAAAATGATGAAAAAAAAAAATTAAATAATTGAAACTTTCGAATAGTATCTTATTTTAGTGTGCAACTGTTACTTAAAACAAATCGAAAACTATTTAGAGTATTTTTAATGTCGCGAAAAATTTAATACAATCATTATGTTGAAATGACCATACATGGAAATGAATGGTTCAATCAAATTGGATTCTCAAATACCGCTTGTGTAAATGGAAAAAAAAAACAAAAAAACAAAAAAACGATAGAGAAAATATTTATGTCATTGTAAAATTTTAAAGCCAGTATGATGGAGCATTCGTAAGGACATAACTTTTTGGTACACTCAGTATACTCGTGTCGCTCAAGGGAAAGAAATTTCGTCAGAAAACTCATCTGGAAAAGCGTAGCGGGCCCATCTAGTGTCGGAAAATGACCGTAGGACCCAGGGTAATACCGACTTCAAGAATATTTACCAGAGGTCGATTTTAGAATCCTTTTTTTGCACCTTCACCCTTCCACTTTTGTAGCGCGGAAATTACGCACTCTGATTGGCCACTCTTAGTTAACTAATAATTCAAAATCAGATAGACCGATTTGCAGTAGCCAAAGAAATTTTGCATCAGAATAGTATCTTATGTCTGTCTATAAAGGGAAAGACATTTATTCCGCCACACCCTGTATAGACTTACTATGTATTATATATTGAAATAGGAATTTTATTTATTAAGTTAAATTTTATTTTATTTAAAATTCCTCCTGGCGCGGCCTGGGTCAATGGCTGCCAGGTTTCATGAGGCGTTAATGTATTTTATTATTTTATAAATTTTATTATTTTGGACGCCAATTGATTTTGTCGAAGAATCAATAAACTTTCAAACTTACTTATTTTGACGATTATTTATTTAATTTTAATTTCGACTAACTTTTGTCGATCTGAGGGTAGATACCGCCGGACGACCCGTTAAGTTAATGTAGTTTTAATAATATTAAATTTTATAATAATTTATGAATTATCGAATGATTATTAGTATTGACGATGCACGGTTATTTGTAACGAATATTACACGAAGACAATTACACTTTTTGGACAGTTAATATAGATGAAATAAATTTTCACATACAAGTTTATATAAAATTTAATTAACTTTTAATAATAAATGAATTTAATTGATTCTCAATGGTTGAGACAGTAATGTAAATTTAAATAAGATTTTGACTTACAGTTTGATAGATTTTACAATGGCTTGGCTTATTATTTATTATTTCAATGATTTCCAAATTTCCAATATTAATTATTATTGCCTTTTATTTGATTTCGACAACTTTTCCTTTGGTTATTTATTCCTAGACGATGATTGTATTATGTTTCGTCTAATATTTCGACGATACTTTTATATAAAGAGTTTTGTACTTTAACAATTTTATATTTTATAATTATACGCGAATATAGTTTTCGGGCGTCGACTTTACAGTGTGACTCGTAGAGCAGAAGTGAAGTGATTTTCGGCTGACGCTCGATTGTAGGCTCATTGTCCCTTTGTCTATTGACCACGTGATCCTCACGTGTTGACAAATTGGTGTGTTGACCGTTGCAGTTTCGGCAAGCATCTTATATCCTTGTCTATTGCATTGGATCGCCATTAGGAATGACCTCTCTCGCTCGCTCTCATTGTCGAATTCAATGTCGTTTATCTGGAAATCATTTTCATTCTCGGCAATATTTGCCGAATTATTAATTTTGATTCATAATATTTTATTTTATTTAGCCAGCCAGGAACTGTGTCATAATTTTTTCGACGTTAACAATGAATTTAGCTTGTTCAAATTTACATTGTCATTTATGTGAACTAATGACGAAATATGGTTTTGACAATTTTATAATTTATTTCGACGATTGACGCCCGAGAACGGTATTCGAGCGTTATAGGGAAGGTTGACAATTTTTCCTGTCACAATATCATATATTACATATTACATATTTGTTATACATTGTATATTATATATTATATATTATATAATACATAGTAAGTCCATATATAATATATAATATATAATATACAATGTTTTTGTAATTCAATTTTTTTGCCACACATGAACTTGGCGCCTTTTTTTTCTTTTTTTTTAAAAAATGAAAATTGACGGCGAAAAATAAGAAGTGGTATTTGCAATTTCACATTCGGCGCTCAAAATTTGTATCTCGTTAATGTTTATCATGTTTGATTTTGAGGTGTCATTTCTTGGGTATCCGGTTGAGTGTCTGACTGCGCTTTTGTTGGCGCGCTGTGATTGATCCCGGTTGTTGCGCCAAACAGTCGGGGCGAACTCGCGTTTCCCGGATTCTGGTAATTGTTTGTGTTCATGAAACCATTGGTGAATCGTATATTATTGTAATAGACTCGTTTACGGCAATCTTTAATTAGGTGTTCAGGTTTTTTGCAATAGTCACATGTCCGGATATCAAGTATATTTGGATTTTGTGGATATATTGAATTCTGATTGTTTTCTTGGGCTTGGCGTTTGAAACAAACGTCATTTGTATGTCCCGGTTTTTGGCAATAATTGCACGATTGCGTATTGAGATTATAAGAATTTGTAACGTTTGAATGTTATTGTGGTGAAAAATTTTGATTATTTGTTTGAGCTGTGCGTTCAAAACAAGCGTCAATCGTGTGACCTGGCTTTTGACAATAGTCGCATATTTGAATATTGAAACTGTTGGAATTAATAATATTTAAATTTGGTAGGTATGCTGTTTTTTGGTTATTTTCTAAAGCTTCCCGTTCATAACAAATGTATATTGTGTGTCCTCGTTTTTGGCAAAAGGTGCATTCAGGTTTGTCGACATTGTCAATGATAATTTTATTGTCATTAGAATTATTCGTATTTTGTAGTAAAAAACTTTTTTCATTGCGGCTGAGTTGTCTAGCTGACGAAATTCGGCCAATTCTTCTTCTACTCTGCGAGCTCCAGCGCAGACTGCTGTGAAATTTGGGAAGATTTTAGTTGTGAATAGTCTCGAATATTTTCTTTGTATTCCGTGAACAAACCCGTTAGTCAAATCGTCATTCAAAGTTTGCCTGGCTTATTCTTTGTTAGTTACGTTTGATTGTGATAGTCGTTCTGTACAGCCAGTCAATAATTCTTGTGCTCGGGCAATATATGTATTCATACTTTCATTTGTGTCTTGTTCTTATTTGAGAATTTGGCTTCTGAGAGAAAAATATGTTTTGGGTATGTCAAAGTTTTCGTTAATGAAATTTATCAAGTGTTGAACTGTGCACAATTTTGCTTCACCTGCACGTCGTAATGCTTCACCTTTCAGTCTACCAGTCGAAAGTGCTGATATTACGTTTTCTCTGTACTGTAGAATATAAGCTAATGCATTTTGGCAGTGCACAATAAATTCACTTGCATCATAACCAGTGGGAGTACCGTCAAAGTATGGAATAGATTGTAAATAATCCTTTGGACTCAACGATGGAGTAGTATGTCGATCGGCGTAATGAAGAAAAAAAATAGAGATGAAGATTGAATAAAGGTGGAGAAAAGTATTTGAGACTCACTAAATTATGAATTATATGACTATTGAAGAAATATTTTGTTGATCTTGTAGTCGCTGCGTCTCTGCGAACTCGTATGAAAGAGGCTCCGGTGACGTTGTTGGTGATTCTCAATTTAAATGATTTTTACAAGCGCCGTTGACGATGTTCCGATATTTGGATATTTGTATTTTTTGTTTGTTTGATGAGTCAATAATGAAACTATCGTTGATTATTCATTTGTGTCAATGATTCTGACGTTGTTGTTGTTATTATTATTGTGTTTTTAAAATTTTTTTTTCACTGATTTATTAACTTTTTCACAGATTTATTATTTTTGTTTTATTGTAAATTTATTATTTTTTTCACAATTTCATCTTGTTTTTCCGCGGATTTATTATTTTTTCTTTCTCACAAATATGAATTTCTTGCAATGTTGGTAAATTTTCTCTCACTATTTATTCATTTGATTTCGTACATCAGTCTCTTCGGAGGCATGAGTTCGAATCCCACCGCTGCGACCATTTTTATTGTTACGTCCTGGTTGGTATTGGACGTATTTTATCCATTCATTATTTTGGTGAGGGATCGTTGCACGCCACTACTATGCGTAACTGAAATGCATAGGATGGTATAGGTGAATTAATCATCGATATTTGAGAGGATATGGAGACACAAATATATTTAACTTGTGATTTATTGATTAAGGCAACTTTAATATTTACGATTATAATATTCGCTGATTGATCAACTAATGGTCTTGAACAGTTCTTATTATTGATTCAGTTCACTCACAAACTTGAATTCTCATAAATTCATTCTTACAGATTTGCTTGTAACTTAAATTAACTTGACAAACGTGGTAGATAAGCTTTCAAGCCTACTTATTATTGATATTTGCATTTTTTCGCAATTATTGATTTTATTTCATGATTCATTACGAGAATGAGTTTATGAACATAGAGTCGTTTTGTCAAATCAGGTGTTGACGGATTGAAGTGAAGATCAAGACTGATTTGTTAACATAAATTATGGAAAGAAGATGGAAAGATTAATGAAGCAAGTTGCTGCATCTCTACAATGAGACGACTTGCTCAGCATTTCGGGATATCGTGCGATGCAGTGAAGTGGAAGATGAAATGCTGACTGCGGACTTAGGTTTCCAGTGGGAAGAACAGTAGGAAAGTTTCTCACAGGAAATAAGAAATATTAACTTATTAGCTATTAGAAGATAATAATTATCATAATTACAATAACATTATTAATAACATATTCCGAGCTGCGATCACAGAGCGACGACTCATAAATGAAAGATTTGAATTTATGGAAGGGAAGAGTGGGAAGGTCACGTGGGACCTTACAAATCATATCAACCGAACTGTGAGCAAGACTAAAGTTGATTCAGAGATTCCTTTCTTGTTCGAGAAAGATCTATGACACTTCATCGATACAAATTGACGCCATTGATTTTGGTCACTATTTTTGACAATGATGGCGCAACTTGACAAATTGCATCGCGTGCATTGGTCAATCGCTGTCACTACGTATTTTTGGCTATTTTGCCTATGCTTAATTCGTTTACCGCACACTGTTCTAACGACTACGCAACTGTTAGCTTATTCGTGACGCCATCAACCTGTGTGAATTCACTTCGCTGTAACAATCGTTTGAAATTCTCGCTAAATTGAATAAACTGTCATCAGAATATTACTGAGCGTATCGTTGAAACTTGTAACCGCAAAGTGTAATAATCGTGAACATATTCGTATCAAAAATAATTGCATTTATCTGTAAAAATCGTTGTGAAACTCGTGACCTTACAACCCACGTGGCGAGTGCATAAAATAATTGTGTGTGTGAATTTGCAAGACTGTACTCATCGTTGTTAATCACATCACAATTAATATCAAGCTTAAAATTCATTGAAATTGAAATACTGTCAAAATCGTAAGTAATAATTGTGGATTTACGACCCACTTATTGCAAAAGCAAGTTTGGAAGCACACTGAACCATTGTGGACCAAAGACATCACCAATATCAATCATAAAACACGTGCCACCAATACCTTTGACTACCGACTTGTCACCCAAACGAACACCGTTGTTAGATGGTGCGTCCATAGTGAGTTCGCGCAATTGAAAGTCTTTGACTCGTTTATACGTTGTCAAATTGATATAAGATCGTTCACTACCGCTATCTATTATTCCAGAGATGTTTTGGCCAAAAATTGAAATTTCGACTGGAATTTTCATAACCTTAGTAGGCTCTCGCACACAATTTCCTACACAAAATACACGACGTTTCGTTAATCAATGTATCAGATGTGGAGCTAATCTCGACGGTCTCCAATTTTTCAATTTTTCACTATCTACTTTATCTAATTGATTTTCGACTAAGATATTATTTACTACGGTGTCAACTACTCTCAAATCTATTGCTATGTCTGACTCAGTACCTAGATCAGCTGTTCTTGATTCGACACTTGACTCATCCGACAAATATTCTTCACCTTCCCATTCTTCGTTTGAACTCAAATTTGCTGTGTGCGCAATTTCATTTAACGATTCATCCTGCAACTCAAGCAATGGAACGGGATCTAAATTACAATCTGATTTTTCAAGATCTTCAACTCCGTCAATATTTAATGCTCTACTCGATTCATTGACGATATTTTCCAAGTTATTTTGATCAGTTATTTTGGCCTCGCCCCCTACTGCAGTAACTTGAGGTGAATTAACTGCGGGCTTGACTGATTTCCCGATCGTTTTGGACAATTGTCGTTCATATGTCCTTTTTGACAACAAATAAAACACACCTCCTGATGT
Organism: Microctonus brassicae; assembly: GCA_918226075.1. Taxonomy (NCBI): domain Eukaryota; kingdom Metazoa; phylum Arthropoda; class Insecta; order Hymenoptera; family Braconidae; genus Microctonus; species Microctonus brassicae. Next base: position 15,141,803 of record OW445482.1, read on the forward strand.
TTTGACGTACAATACGTTGCAGAGTGTCCCATTTCGCCCCAATTAAAACAGAAAATCGACCTCGGATCTCGAGAACGAATATTCCCTTGATTGTTTCTCGACTGATCATTTTGAAAATCTGATCGTTGATTTCTATTCGATTGAAAAGGTCTATTCGAGCCTGAATTATTGAATGACTGTTGACCATTAACTGACTGCAAGTTATTATTGAATCTATGATTGTTATTTAGTCTGAAGTTACTCGACTGCAATTGACCGTTTGACTTTGGTTGGTAATTAGTTAAGTTCTGTTCCAACCTCTGACGGACTAATGGTTTAGAAACTGTCTGCTCTCGTGACTCTATTCTTTTACCATTTGATTCATGTTGCTTGAAAACGTTTAAATCCACTTTATCATCATAATCATCTATGATCTCTTCAATTTCTACAATACCGTCGTTTTCATCGTCTTGTTCTGTCTCGTCTTGCAAATAGTGAAACTCTGTACGCGGAATTCGTGATCGCGCATCTTTATTAGCTTCTATCGACCGTTTGAATAGATAATTCCGTTTATTAATATAATGCAAAAACTCTTTGTAATTGCGTAATTGTAAATTTAATAATTCAAACGTTAGTCGAGAGTTGAATTCAACCAATATATGCTTCAATTGCTGTTTAAACAACGAAGGATGCGACATTTTCTCAAAAATAAGTCGTGCGCGACACGTAAACTCGGCTAAACTTTCTCCTTTCTCGATTTTTAAACTACCAATTTCAAGAAAAAGATCGCCATCAGCTTCTCTTACTCCCCATTGGTAGCGGAAAGCCTTTACAAATTCTCTCCACGTTCGCCAGTTTGCTTTGTTCAAAGTATACTAGGCTCTATGGCCGCCGGTGAATAAATTCGACAAGCAAGGTACAAATAGATCTTTATTAATACTATACGTTTGAAGGTTTTCTTCCAATAGCAATGAAAATTGCTCGGGATCGCTTTCGGATTTTGGAAAAGAGAAATTTCAAGTATTGACAATTCTACCGATATTTATTCCAGACGAAATAGTGAGTTATTAACCTGACGACGTGATGAATATCGTCTATCAGCCTCGGGGAACTCTTCTCAACCACTCGATCTATAATCTCTTTGTGGTAAATTGCGAAAAGGTTGTCCCCTACGATTTTGGGAAGAACAATATGAAGAACGACGATTTCTTCTCCAATCATTTTCACTATCACTGAAAAAGCTACTGTGCCAGGCAAAACTACCTCTGCCAGATCTTTCTGATCAAACCGATCTTTCTCGACAATGATTTGGTGAATGACGCTGTAAATTCGTTATGTCCGGTATTTGACGATTCATTAAATTATCTCGTTGTCCAGAACGCGCTGAAATTAACTTTTCTTGAGCAAAATGTGCTCTTCTATCGTCGAATGATGGTACACGTAAACGTTTCTGGAAATCCTCGAAGGATATAACTTTCTCTTATTCATAGATTCTACCATTGGGTGACTCATACACCGCTTTAACTTTCATATAAGCTGGTTGTATTTCATTACGATTTATTTAGACGATATTTTGCGACAACGAATTTCGCCTTTTTCCGGGATTGACTATATTAGTTAAGTTATTTCCATTTTCATTCAACAAAAGTTATTGCCTGCTGAATTAAATTCACAACCTGGATTTGATACAGAATTATTTCTATTTAAATTTCTACCACCTTTTTCCTTTTCAATATTTTCCCAATTTTCTAACTTACGAGCTGCGCGCGAATCGGGTGACATTGCCCTCGCCTCATCATATCTATTCAAAACCGACGACTTTTTTTCGTCAAAATTATTTTCTTTATTACTCGAAATTTCGAATTCAATTTTTTCCTGCCCAACAGATTTCGACATTTCCCTTTCTGTGATGCAAACATTCAAATCTTTTTCTGATCGCGACTTCATGCCAGACGTTTCAGTTTGCAACGTATTATCAATAGAATTCGATTCTAAATTCCATAATTCAACATTTCCAAAAGTATCAAAAATTTTCTTTCTTGCTCCCTTCCCCCGACAACAGACGGATGAGAGGTTAGGTTTACTCTCTCCAAATTATTGACTTCCTCTTGGCGAGTTAATTTACTTGTCGGCCCTCCCCCCTCAGACGATAAGTTTGGGTGCGACGAATTTACTGTCAACAAAAATCTATCAAACTTTTCCATTAATGACCTTACAGTGTCATCCAAATTCGAAATGTCTCTTGCATTTTTATCTACCATTTTTTTCGACGCAACTTTTTCAACGCCTTCCAAATTTCGTTGATCCGACAACGTTAATTCATTTTTATTCTCATTCGACTCATCAACTTCATTCGCTTTTTGTTGACCTTTTTTAGTCGATCTCCCCTTACGCTTTTTGGTGCCGGAACTTCTCAATGAATTTTTGGGCACCTGCACCTTCTCTACTACTTGTCCATGCGCCTCATCCGTTAACAATTCTTTTTCAAATGCTGGAACTCCAGATGGAATTTCGACTGTCGTGTCCAACAAATTTGATCGCACGTCTGTAGCTGACCCCGCGCGTTCCATTGCACTCTGGGAACGCGTATTCGGCGGTGAGAAAAACATTAGTGCTGTATCGTCTGACGGGAAAAAACGCTCTATTCGACGAAAATCTCAAAAAACCCTCAATATTCCTACAAGCAAATCAATACAATTTAATTACAAAAATTCAATAAAATTCTCTCCAGAAATTCTGTAAAACAATACACGACAATCAAATATAATCAAGAAACGATTCCTAAATCCATATGATCGCAACGGAATCGTTCTTAAATATTCTCAATTTCTATTAAAGAAAAATCTATTTTCTCATTCAATATTTCAATCAATTTTCATTTTCATTTTAAATTTCTCATTTTGAAAACTTCTTGAAAATAATTTCATTTTCAATTCTTTTCAAATGATTTGATTTCTTGACAATAATTCAAAATTTCAATAAATGAGTCGATCCACGTAATATATATATTTTTTCAATTAAAATCAAAAATCCTTTTTCAAATATCTTTTTTTTTTTTTTCAAATATCCTGACAAAAATCTCACTTTATTTCTTTAATTTCTATATTTAGATTTTATTTTCAAAAAAAATCCGTGAAATATTTCATATTCTTTTTTTGTTCAATTAAATAATTCTTCCTTTTTTCAAAAAAAATTTCAATAATATCGTAACGGATTTCCATATACTCAAAACTTATTTTGTGTGAAACAACAAAAAAAAAAAATTCAAATAAAATTGTCATAATTTTAAACAATCACAAAAAAAAAAATCTTATATCAGATCTGTAAAAAAAAATTCCATTTACATAATAAATTCAAATCACAATAAACAATTCAACATTTAAATTACAATACCAATTCAGTATTCAGTAGTAATTTTAATTTACAATCGACCTTATATGTAGTCGACTTCGTATAGTAACTTTGGAAGGATCAATATATTATCCACTTTTTAAAAAAAAAAAATAAATTTCATAAATTATTATAATTCGTTAATGAAAATGATGTGCAATCAGAAGACATCCATCAAACAATAATTGCCATTCAAAATCAAAAAAAAAATTTAATTGCCGTACCGAAAAAACAAATAACCAATGTTTCTAACTGTCAATTCAAATTACCACGATATCTCACTTTCTTTTTAAAAAAAAGCAAAACACGACGTGAAAAAAAATCTAATCTCTTCAATAATTAATTCAATAAACAATTTATCCGAGATATTCACGAAAATGATTGAAAACTATCGCGATACACTTTCATTCAACTCGATGCGACGAAAAAAAAATTATTCGACTTGAAAAAAATTAATAATTTCTTTTCGAAAAAAAAAATTTACTTTAAAAAAAATTTTTTTTATTCAACAATTCACTAAAACTCGCGAAACACTGTTTATCCAAATCTAAATATTCAATAAATGATAAAAAATCTAATTCAAATAATTCACTCTAATCAATTTTAATTTAGCTAACTCACTTTCTTTAAAAAAAAATTTTCACTTTTCCTGTAATTCAATAAATAAATTTAGACAATAAATAATTAATAAACATATTGATAAATAATTTAAGATAGTACATACATGATAAATGGATGTATTCCTCAAAATCCACAATTGATAAATATTTTCAGATTGGGTTTTACTCGACCAAACCCGCTCATGTACAATTTCAGTTTCGCATGTAATTATTCGACAAAATTTTATTTTCGGGTCAATATTTTCAGGACGAGTTTAATTCATATTATTGTGAAATATTTGAAATAATATTCGATGCGTTCAAAACAATTTTATTTTATTTTATTTGTTCGACTGCAGTTACTTTGTCTCCGCTCGCCTTTGTTTACAACAGAGAAATTTTATGGCTTAACGGCCGGTCACTCGACACCGGTCTACGCACAACACTATGAAAAAAAAAAAATTTTAAGTCCTGCACTAGACAAATTTTATTTACAACTGCATATAAGATGAAATGAAATGAAAATTCCGACGTATTTACTGCGTATTATAAACTGAAAATTTCACGACAACTGCGTATTGATATAAATCATATATAAAAATTACAACAATTTAAACAGAAATTCTAATGTGGCCCCACGTCGGGCGCCAAATGAAACAGGCGCTTCCCGTCGGCTAAATAATCTTAATATTTTTATATTTTGGTATTTTTTAATAAGTTTTCTTTCGACGAAAATGCCACACCTGGCGCGGCCGGTGTTCGTCGGCTGCTAGGGTTCATAGATCCTTTCCTAATCGACGAATTTATTTATTATTAATTGGGCGCCAGTCGATTAGTATAATTTTTATTCAATTCCGGCGAGACTCTATATTCTAGTAATATTCGACAATATTAATATAGTTCAGGGTGGGTGCGTCGCAGAACCCTATAACACAATTGACACGAAATTCAACAAACACACAAATGATTCAACAACGACAAAGGCGGGAGAATAAATCATTTCTTTGCAAATTAATTGATAATATTTTGATCAATTTAATATAAGATGATGCAGATAGGATTAATAGCAACAATTTCAACTTATATGAATCGAATGACAAATTTCTTTTATATAAATAGTCCAATTCGACTTCAATAATTTCGCCTTTTCCTTATTCTCTCTCTCGACAATTTAAACCTTCCACGACCTCGTGGTAATATTTCCAATATGGACAATTCAATGACAATGTGCAACCTGCACTTTCGACAATAATCTTTCTTACAACTTCAATATACTTTTCTGACGATAATAACGTCAATTTTAACGACTCAATATAATTTAATTCAATTCAATATGATTCCATTAATTTATTCAATTTAATCTCTCAATAACTGGAGATACTCAACGCACTGTGACTTCACAGTTATCTCGCCAAGGAGGAAGTGAAGTGCATTCGGTCAGTGTCGTCTTATTCGGCCAATTTCGACGTGTGCCCCTCATTATTGGGAAGGGGTCATAGGCCAGCGTCGCAGGGGTCCTAGTAGGCCCTTAGCTTGTACGGACTTCCCTCTCCATCTCCTAAGTGAAGACAAGACGAAAGAGAACACTCAGCAGACTGCTTCTAGCCCCTTCTACGTCGTTCTGGAATATCTTTCGGAAATTTTCCGGCGTAAGAAATTGAATAACAAAGTGAATGTCTGCAGTGCAGACACTAATGCGTGTACATGAATACTCACACATTGAAGACCCGTACGGCGTTGTCAAGTCGTCACTCATCGCTAGTTTCTTCTTGTCTTGTAAATGTTTCCCCCTGCTAACTCTACCGAACGTCCTTAAATCGTCAAAATTAACATGAAAGAATTTATTGATTCGTCTTAAAAAATCAATTGGCGCTCAACGGTTTAGGTCAACTAAAATAAATATAATGAATAAAATAATGAATTAAAAAAAAAGAAAACATCATCTCGCCTTATGAAACCTGGCAGCAACTGACCCAGGCCGCGCCAGACGAAAACCTATTTCAATTTTACTATTTATTAATGAATATCCGATTATGATTGTTCACGTATAAATAATGTTTGTTCTTTCCTCAAATTGCCTATTTTTGGTTTAACTGACAATTTCATTTCCTAAATACTTTTATTCAGAATATGTGTATTGCGCATGCGTCGAATTCACTGTTTAAAGCGATGTTTCTGAAAAAACTAATTTTTCAATAAAGAAATTTTTCAATAACAACTATCAAATTAATTAACAATTGAGAACGTGAAGTAATTATGGATTTTCATTGAGCATGTCACGAGCAATAATTGGCATACAGTTTATTTAAAAAAAATAAATCCCATATTCTCTATTCTCGTGCTGTTATTGGAAGTGTGCATTAGGCTAGGGGAGATAGACGAAATCATTGCAGCATTCATGGTGGCAAGCATTAAGTATGGTAATCGTAGGAGTATGGACTGCAATTACCATAAGCTTTGACGAGTATTAAGTCATAATGATTCCTTGCTATTGCAGTGTTGTCGAATGTGAAAGTACTACCAAAAATAGTGCGTGTGAATTTTGTATCATTTTTAAATTATACATGAATGAATAATCAAACCATATCATCTCGTGATTTTCAATTTTTTCATATTATATATTTAATATTAAACAGTTGATTCTTAACATATCAATTTCTCATCAGAAATATAAACCTTTGGGGTACTTTTTTGAGCGCACATTTTATTACACGTAAACTTATCTTGATCTTACTTTCTGAAGGCATTTTATGTCTTCTATACGTACCTCACTACATGAAGTGTATAGATTCCGACCGTACCATATTTTACCTATTAAATTATGTTTTCATGACAAGTTCATCTCATAACTATTCACAATTTACTTTCGATTCAATTCTGGTGTTGCAGCATATATCTCGGGCTACTATTTTGCTCATTGTCGACGATTAGGAAGAAATTGGCAAGTTTACAACGATTTGTCAATTAAACCTGAAACAGTATCTGTTCATAATAACGTTGAACCTCACGCTGTGTCTTATATATTAGAGTAATTATTTATACTTTCGAATAATTGGAATGATTCATCGGATGAAGTTTTTCATCAATTCTACATGAATGTTATTTTCATATAAATAATTTTATTTTCATGAATGATTTATTTAATATTAACCCATTAATTACTCAAAAATTGAAAGTTGGAATTTTTCATGGAATGTTCGCAATTTTCTTATTTCATTTAATAGAATATCCTTACAGAAAAACAAAATTCCCGACTAGCAGTTTTCAGGAAAAAGGCCGTGTGTTTGACCACACCCTGGTTCTGGTAGGTGTTTTCAAATTTTTTTCGGTACAAATTTTTTTATTCATTTTGGTTGTTCATAATACGGATTTTAGTGAGTATAATAGCAAGTAATATTTCAAGGTAGCTGCAGGTTAAACTAGGTGAGTACATGTAATTAAAAAAAAAATGAAATTTTTTGATTTTCAAGTATTTGCTTGACAAAAAAAAGTAGATAAAATGAAAGTGGAAAGTAACAAAATTACTCAAGTCTTTGTTTTTTCGCAGTGGTTTTGTACGTCTGGCTTGAAGTTTTGAATGAAAATGTTTGTCCTCGTGGAACAATTTGAAGCAATTTTTGGAGTGTAGGTGGAGTTGCACTTCTCACACTTGAATACGGTAGCTTTCAGTGTGCACATAATACAACGACGACGAATGATTGTTTTCAATGGAACGTGCAAGCCGTCCACATTCAGAATGTTTGATTGCACATAATCGAAGTCAGAATCGTCGGTAGTCCCAATCTCAGTTTCGGCCATGACATCCTCCAATACAAGAAAAAGATACTTGGTTACCGCGTATTTAAAACCAAAACGTGACATAGGCTTCACGTTTCACGAAGCTGGTACTAAACAACGTAACTTTCATGTATTGACAACAGCACAGTTCAAACATAGAAACCCAAAGTGGCCACCACATCTTTTTGGCTCATGTACAGGTGAATATCGTAAGCAATTCGCTTGGTTTTCGACCATTTTAGTTTAAAATCGGTTGCCGGATGATATTTCTGTTGTCGGACGATATTTCTGTTAGAATGGTTCTTTTGATGTTGATGGTTGCTCCTTTTCAACTACCTCTTGTGAACCAGCATAATCCGAAATAGCGGATTCGTAAACAACTCCAATTGTGCCTATGAACATTGAACACACGTGTAATTAGCAACACAAAATGAAAAAAAATAAAAATAAGGAAATAATACCTGTCGTTTCGGTTAACAGGCTAACATCGGAAGTAATATTCATCAACTCAGTCAATGATGCTCATGCAAGGAATCAAAGGAGGGTTCTTGAAACTGCGAAACATTCTCTATAAGCACTATAAGTATTTCATTGTTTTTGCCGAAATCGCCAAAAATCACCATACTGAACAGTCTTCCGGTTTCTATCATTTTTTGAGTAAAATTCCGTTCATTCCGTCGATAATCCCTTCTTTCCCCATGGAAAAGAATAATCATTTTGAAAATAAATTTTTCCCGAATTTTTTTTTCGATATTTTTTTCGCAGCTTGTTCACTAGGGTAGCGCGAAAAAACCGACTATTTTTTTTTTAATCTCGAGTAAAAAAATGTAAGTTTTGAATGTTTTAAGAGCTCCGTTCAAAGGATAGCTCAAAAAGTTCATTTGTTCAAGGTCATGGTATAATTTTATAGACCGAAAAAAAATAAGTTTCTGAAAGTTTCAGTTTAAAATTCAAATTTCGAAAAGTCGTTCATATTTTTTTTTAATTCATTAGTGCAGTACTTCAGATTTTTTCGAGCGACCTTTTATTATTCAAATTCAAATTCCATACATTTTTTTTCCATTATATTTATACAATAATCGATAAAAATACACCACGAGATTAATGAAAAATCAAGCACAATACAAAAAAACATCATTTTTTTCAAATTTAACAATTTTACAAGTGAAACGTATCATTACATTTGATTGTTTTTTTTCTGAGTTGCTTATTTTTTACCGTTGTTCCATTTTCTTGAGACAGAAATTTTCATTACCGACGCAGCGAAATTATTAGTTCACTATTTAAACACCATATTAGGCCAGTGCTTTTTCTTTTCATAAGTTCGTGATTTTTTTCAACATCACACTTTACAGTGTTCGATATATTCGTTTAAAAAACAGGTAATAATGTTCCATTGTTATTTATGTTGTTTCTGTCACTCTTCTGTTCTAACCTTAATAAAGTCCAATGTAATTCAGAATTTTGATCTGAATTATATCTATATTTTGGTTTATAACTATGTTCTTCATATATAATGTTTTTATAGACTAAAAATGTACTCCAAACGACAACTGATATCAACAAAACCATCTAGCCCTGGTGAATGGTTAATAGGCGAATACCATAAAGAATTGATAACTACTAGAGTTCCTTCTCGTCGTGAAGTACTCAGCTATTTCTTATTTCATCACTATGAAAATGAATTGACAATTGTAAACAGTTTGGAATAGACTACTCAAAAAATTCAACAATACTAAGAGCCGACAGTAATTATCAAGGACGTTCATATTGAAGAAAAAATCAAAAAAATATTCGACACTTGGCAAAAATTAAAAAAGAATCGTTTCAGGCTTCCAAAAGTCCAGCGTGAAAACGAGAATGCGTTTCTAAAATCTGCAGATGATATGTTTGAATGTCGATTTCAAACAGAAAAAAATAATTCAATAACGAAATCTGTTACACATTCTAAAAACACTTTGTCATCAAGTAATTCAGAACTACCTGTACTATTGTCTTAAAAAAGTAATACATCAGGTTGTAGTGTGTCATTACACGAATTATATCCTCCTCCGCCTGAATAAAGAAAAATAAGCGAACCATGAAAAAAAAAATATTATGACCCCGTCATTGTCAAGTATGTTACATCTAACAAAAACTTGCAACTGTAGCGCAACAATTATTGTAGCTGCAGCATCTATATCTTTGAAACAAAATATATCAAAAGTTAGCGTCAGTAAAGATACCATCCATCGTTCACGCCAAAAACATCGATCAGACGCCAGTAAATATATAAAAGATTCATTCGAACCAGATACATGTCTCACTGTGCACTGAGACTCGAAATTAACGAGAACGTCAAACTCTTCCCAAGTTGAAGATAGGTTAGCAGTATTAGTTACAGGAGAAGGAGCAGCAAAATTTTGGCTATTTTTATAATCGATGGATCATCAGGTATTTATCAAGCAACAGCTATTTTCAATACACTTTTGGAGTGCAATATTGCTGATCGAGTTCGGTCATTGTGCTTTGAAACGACTGCAAGTAACACAGGACTACATGGAGGAGCTTCTGTTCATTCAGAAACGATGTTGAAGAAAAAAATGCTTCATTCTCCTTGTAGGCATCATATGTTAGAACTGATTAAAACAGCAAAATTTTCTTCACAATTAGAACCTGTTACTCGTGGTCCCCAAATAAAATTATTTGAGCGTTTCAAGAAAAAATGGCTGAAGCTTGATAAAAAAAAATTGAATGTGGAAACATTGAAGATCAAGTCAGAATCAGAGAATTTATCTTCGATCAATTAAAAAATCAACATCCAAGAGACGATTGTAAGGCGTTATTGGCAGTATCCCTGATTTATCTTGGCGAGCCTACTAATTTTTCAATAAGCTAGGGGCATATCATCGAGTTGGGTGGATGTCCAAAATAATTTATTGTGTGAAAATATGCCTTTTTCGAAGTCAATTCAAAGTATCTGAAGTAGTCTTAAAAGAACTCGAAGAGTTTAACGCATTTGTAATTAAAATATATCTAAAAGTTTGGTTTCTTTGTCAAATTCCTATGATAGCCCCGACAATTGATTTACAATTACTCAAAGATCCGGTCCAATTTGAAGAACAAAATCAAAAGCCAGGTTCAGCAGCACTGAAAAGTTTTTCTCGACATTTATGGTACATTAGTGACTATTTAATTGGATTCGTATTTTTTGATTCTGAAACTTCAACTGAAACAAAGATTAAAATGGTGTCCGCTTCAAAAACACAATCTGGACAGCAGCCATTGGACCGTATCCAAATTAAAAAATGTGATATCATACATAAGGAAATTCACCATTTCGTGAATCGAGATATACGATATTTCTTCGAATCCTTAAGCGTCACCCAAAGCATATCACATAGAGGTCACACAGTCAGATGAACAAATACTAAAGCAGTTGCCATGGTTGAGAAAAATCTTGTCATTTTTCTCTCAAAATTCTTAGGTATTGTTAACTTTTTTAAAAAAAAAAGAAAAAAAAGGCGCCAAGTTCATGTGTGGCAAAAAAATTAAATTACAAAAATTACTTTGCAAAAAGTTTATATTAAAAAGTTACTTTGAAAAAATAACTTTACAAAAAGATTTGATATCAGTCATTTGTTTACCAAGTACACAATATAAGGTTATACATATACATGTATAGACTTACTATGTATTATATATTATATATTATATATTACATATTGATTATACATTGTATATTATATATTATATATTATATATTATATAATACATAGTAAGTCCATATATAATATATAATATATAATATACAATGTATAACAAATATGTAATATATAATATATAATATATAATACATAGTAAGTCTATATATGTATATGTATAACCTTATATTGTGTACTTGGTAAACAAATGACTGATATCAAATCTTTTTGTAAAGTAATTTTTTCAAAGTAACTTTTTCATATGAACTTTTTGCAAAGTAATTTTCGTAATTCAATTTTCTTGCCACATACTTTATACACCACAGTTGAATGGTGTTGCAGAAAGGGTTAATCACACTCTTTTAGATAAATTAAGAGCTATGATTTTGCAGTCTAAATTGGGAAAAGAATTCTGGGGTGAGGCAATACTTTGTGCAACTTATTTATTAAATAGGAGTCCCACAGAAGCGTTGAACAATATAACTCCAGCTAAGATGTTTTTTAATAAAAAAACCTAGTTTGGAAAGTTTTCAGTTGTTTAGCTTTGTTAAAATTCCAAAAGAAAAAATGAATAACAAATTTGATTCTAGGGCAGATACAGCAATAATGATAGGCTATACTCATGATGGAGATAGGCTGTGAAATCCTGAAAAACATAAGATTATTTGTTATTAATGCGAGAGATGTGATATTTTTTTAAGATGAAAACATTAAAAATTTAGAAGAAAAGATTACTACTGAACACAAAGATGATGAAGAAAATGAACAAGAAGAAGATAAGAATCAAGAAGAAATCTATAGAGATCCGCGAAATTTAAATTCAGAATCAGAACAGGAGCAAGAAGAAAACAAAGAAAAAGAAAATGGAGTAAGGAAAAGTACGAGAATAAAAAAACCTCCTGGCAGATTTCAAGACTATGGAATGAATCTTGAACCTTTAGCTATGAGTGCTGAATTATTCATTCATGATATACCGAAAAGCTTGAAGGAAGCTAAACAAAGAAACAATTATAAATGTTGGAAAGATGCTGTATCAAAAGAAATGGCACCATCAGAAAGAAACAACACTTAGTCGCTAATAAATCAACCAGAAAATGTTTCGTTAATAGACAGTAATTGGGTATTTTGTATAAAAAAGGATCAGATAGGAAATGTCCAGAAATATAAAGCGGCAGTACAACAACAGTACTCTTCATATCCCTTTTTTTCATGTGAATCACATGAGAAATCGGAAGTAAGAATTTAGGGAGTGGAGGTGAGAAAATAGAGTAGAGGTATTCGGGAATATATTGATTTCAAAGTAATAATATAAATTTAGACTTAGACACCAAAGTAATCCAACTGAGGAGTTCTGGAACTTGTTAAAAAGAATTCTAAGATATATAAAAGCTACAATTAATTTTGAATTATATTTTGATAATAAAACTGATACAAAGTTAATAGGATATGCTGACTCGGATTGGGCAAGAGATGAGATTGACAGAAAATCCACGACAGGTTTCTTGTTCAAACTCTTCGGAGGAACTGTGTATTGGAATACTAAGAAACAATCGACAGTTTCTATTTCTTCAACCAAAGCTAAATATGTAACTCTGCCTGAAGCAGCCAGAGAAGGTATCTGCGTTTCAAATTTGTTGAATGATTTTGGTTTTGCAAAAACAATTTTCGCTACAAATGAAGACAATCAGTCTTGTATAAAATTAACTAATAAATGGGAACATAAAAGATTAAAACATGTGGATGTAAAATTCAATTTTATGAAAAACTTAGTATTGAACAAAACTCACCCAAAAAAAAAAGTCTTGAATCAAGTTGCGATTCCGACTTGACACAAATAGTTTTGATACAAATCTGAAATATGATTGACTCAAGACATTACACATGTCTTGGGTTAAATCAGTCGTAAAAGGGGTTGAGTCGGAAATAAACTTGATTCAAGTTTTTTCTAGTCCTGATTCAAGTCGTTCTTTTAGTCTTAATTCAAGTTGTTTTTAGCTTTTATTCAAAACTTCTTAAATCTTGATCGAAGATTTTTTTAAGCTTGATTAAAATTTTTTCTCAATTTTCAATGGGGATTCGATGAAATTATATTTACTCACTATTTTGCGAAAATAAAAATAAAAAGCAGAAAATAGATAGTTCAAAAAATGAGTATTAGCTGTTTTCATGTGATATTCATTGTATGAAATGAATAACAACATGCAAACGACGCAGAACAATAATTTTATACTTTTTGTATGAACTGTACGTTGGGTGTACCATTTTTGGCCAACTTTTTTTTTTCATAAAAAAATCGGGCTGAAAACTTACTGGTCGATAAAAAAAAGTAGCCGTGTTTGAAGCGGAACTCTTAATTTTGATATTTAAAGGTAGCTCTTCGTGATTTTCGTTTTTCCAATCAAATAACATGGGGAAAAATTTTTTTTCCTATGTTATTTAAATGTGCACATTTACGTGTGAATTGTAACACTTTTCATTTGCTTAATTAATTTATTAATCGAACAATAAAACTGGAATATAATTTAATTTTAATATTGGCTTAAGGTATTGTCCAAATGATTAATTTTACAGCGAGAAAATTTCAAATTCAAACTAAGACATTTTCAGACTTGGATTAAGTCATATTTAGACTTGGATCAAAACATATCGTAGACTTAGATCAAGATATTTGTAGACTTGAGGTGTTATTCTTCCATCAAGTCTATTTTCCGCTTGTATTAAGTCCAAGATTTTGATTATTCAGAAGAATATCAATAGTCTTGACACAAGTTAATTTTACACTTGAATCAAGTCGCTGAGAATTGATTCAAGTCCTTTTTTTTCTGGGTGCTCTATCTGTAGAATATATAAATACAAAAGAACAAAGCAGATGTATTAACAAACAATTTGAAGTATGAGTTGTTTAGAAAACATAGAAATGGTCTAGGTTCAAGAGAAATGTTCGAAGGCTAAAATTGTTTTGGTTGAAAGGGTGTGTTGAATAACAATCAAAACAATTTAAGTTTAAGTTTAAGTTGCTACTATGTATTGTCATATGTGAAATCGTTTTTTCGTTCCGTTGTTGTATAGTTTATGCACATGCACTTTTTCACTTTTCGTTGTTCATCATTTTGTTCGATTGCTAAAATAAAAGTTATCACTCGACATCTGTGTCTTCTGTTTCGTACCAGTTATTGTTGGACATGGTTTTTGTTAAATAAGAATTAATATTTTATTTGTGGTACGGGATCGTGCTCGCCACTGCTGACCGTAGCTGAATCGTAAGGGATTTATAGGTGAATTAGTAATATGTATTTGGATAAATTTGGAGACATGTATACTTTAAGGTTAAATTCATTGCTAACGCAATTTGAATGGAATATATTATAATTATTGATAGTCGAAATTGAGTCTTGATCAGTTCATATCTATTTCGTCAGTTTATTCTAAACTTCACTTGATGATCTTCACTCACACTTTCACGATTGGTCACTTATGACAAAACTTTGATAACGTAATTATAATAGAAATAGTTTTATAAGACTTCAGTATGAACTTGAATGTTGAGATATAGAAATAATAGAATTGTTAATTATGATCAAAGTAACAGAAGTATGGATTTAGTAACGTTATTAATAGTAACTCTTACTTTAGAAATATCTATTTTTAACTGAATATGAGTACTGAAGCCACATGAGAACTTCCCGTAAAAACCGTTTTACGATCAAATAAAAGAAATCAGAATCGCGAATAACTTTTGCACAATAAAATGCTTATTTCCCCTAACGTACGAAAATTTAAACTTGACTAAAACTTTTATTAATTCGACTCCAAAACTTTTCCTAGAAATATGTAAACTAGTGTTAGCAAATGTAAAGTACCCCTACCTATTGAACTGTTCAACCAATAAGACTTATCCTTTTGGCACTTCCAACAAATTATCAAATTATGAACTAAAAGCCAATCAATAGAAAATAACGTTCGGAACTGCTGACGAAAATAATCAAACCTAAGTAAAATTCGTCTATAAAACCCAAAGCGGAACGAGTCTCATTAATACTTGAACCACACCAACTACGACTAAGTCAATTCACGATCTGCATCATTTACGACGATTATGTTCAGTTACAGTAATCATTCATAAGATTACATCTGTTCAAGTGCATAAATCTCGAAATCTAGTAAATCCAGTAATTCGCAATCTTTGTGTTAACTATTTTTGTGATGTTAATTTACGTTCAAGTCAGAGCAATATCATGAATTGATATCAATTATAATAATAGTCGTATTGAGTGCTCAATTCATATTCAACCGTTATAATCTTTAAATCAAATACCAGTTTTCACGGTTTTATTCATATTCATAATTTGAATGTAATAAGTTTAATCAAAGACAATTATAACGGCCACCTTTCCGAAGAAAAGCTAGAATCCCGCGGTTTTATTTATTCTCAGCCGGACTCACCGTCATAAAAAGTGTTATTTTACTTTATTTTGCCCAAAACCTTAAACAAAAAATATATAAGGGATGCCACCCTAGTTGAAAAAGTTGAAAAAAGTTACTAGATATAACTAGGAAATTTCTCTAGTAACTTGTTGATTGCCGAAATGCTGAAAATGAATGAAATAATAGAAATAATCCTGAAAAAATGATTCAAATTCTCTGAAATAAATAATTCGATCAAATATGGTTAAATTGATGGTAATTTATTCAATTAAGGTAGTTTGGTAGCCGCAAACCGAAGTCAAAAAAATAACTTTATTTTTTTTTTTTTTTGCAAATAATTATCCAAAGCATGCTATAATAATTAATAAAAATTCACATAAGAATTTATTTGATTCAATTTAATCCGTGTTACAATTAAATAATTATAATAATGTAATGAATAAAATATTAATTGACTAGTACTCAGCTGTCACTAGATGATATCAACTTTAAATGATTTTTAGGTTGGTATTTGAACTACGATCTCGCGCGCCTTATTTGCAGTTGAAATTTATAAACATAACTTCGAGCTGTCAACTGGTTTATATTATATTGTGAATTCTACGAGCTTATTTTGCACGATGCACTTGTCGATTGCCAAGTATTACAAGCTTTATTGGAACTTTTCAAAGTAGACCGTTCAAAGTTAATAAACAATGCTATCAAATTAAAAGATGTGATAGAAAATTTATCGATTGCTAAAAATAAAAAAATAATGGTTCAATCATTACAACCTTTAGCTGATGGAGGTGTATCGAACTATATTATAAATAAAATTGCTTCCACTGGTATGACTTACGACAAATTAAAACAAATATATAAAGACTCGGGTGACGAAAGCTTGAGATTGTGCTTAAGTAAAAGTACGTCAACTGCTCAAGGTAAGATAAAACCTATCGTCACAGCTTCAAAAAAAATATATAAGTATAATTACTACAATTATTACCAATAACATTAATCAGGAAACTGATGAAGCTTCTACTAATGATTTAAAAAATTCAGAATGTCAATCGGATTCTGATTCTGACTCTAACTTTGATTCTGAATCTGATTCTGATTCAAAGCAATGTAAGTGTATATATTATGACTGGGATTCTAACATAGAAGACGACGCAGATGAATGAATATCTATTGTTGCACGCTTTCATTACCTTATGTTATCATGAATATCTATTTTTGCACGCTTTCATTACCTTATGTTATCATGAATATCTATTTTTGCACGCTTTCATTACCTTATGTTATTTTGTTTAATCTGTGTACTGTTATTGTCCTTACTCTTGCATGTAATCTAATGTTTAATAATTTTTTACATTTGTCGAAAATAAATTAATAACTGTAACAAATATTTTTTATATTTATTAATGTTTAATATCCTTTAATTGTCACGTACCATTTATAAGTATATATTAAAAAATTCTAGTTATTATTTGAACTTAGCGCGCTTGGTGGAGTCGCCATTTTTCCCCTAGTAAAAATGGAGGAGAGAGAGTCTCCGATAAACAACAGAGATAGAAGCCACATGTCAATATTAAAAAATTAATTAAAGTAAAACTATGTGGTGAATCGTTTCAAAATTTTTACAGTATATTTTTGAGATACCGTTTTATCTATTACAAAGTTTTTTTTGTGGGGTCAAGTTTGTCAATTTTTTACAAACCCTCAATTTCCGGAGTTATTGAACAAGGACACTCATAAGAGTTCGTGTATTTTTGCATAACTTCAATTAATTATATCTCTTGAACGGTGTGGTAGAAAAATCCGATTTTTTTTCTATGGGTGTATTAAATTATAATTTTTCGAATAAATACAAAAAAATATAGGGTCAAGTTTGAGTCATTTGGCTACCAAACTACCTTAATAAGTAAAAGAAATTAATGAACAAAAAGAAATTTAATTTACAATCGCCAAATGTACTCTTGCGTCTTTAATATATTT
This sequence comes from Microctonus brassicae, assembly GCA_918226075.1. Classification (NCBI taxonomy): domain Eukaryota; kingdom Metazoa; phylum Arthropoda; class Insecta; order Hymenoptera; family Braconidae; genus Microctonus; species Microctonus brassicae. The sequence continues at coordinate 15,159,633 of OW445482.1, forward strand.
TTTACAAACGTATTGACTTTTGGTGATAAAAAAACTATTTGATAATATTTATTAGTAGTGTTATAGGCTATGTTCTGGACCATCGATTCAAATTTCGTACAATAACATGGCATATTTGAACTCAATCGCTAAGTCAGAGTTCTACATGTCCGGTCATCGGTTAATGTTATCGACAATATGGTTTCCCATACTATAGTATGATGTTTTTAACATGCCACACTCGAAAAAATGGTTTCTATAGTAGTATGATGTTTTTAACATGCTATAGTACTACATTCGAAAAATTTCTCACTTGTCTATAACTATATCCAATCACGTTAGTTTTTAAAATATCCTATATTCTTTTATCCAATGATATTCGACTATTATTGCATCATTTTGATGATTATTATATTATTATGACCGTTATTTCATCAGTTTGACCGTTATTTCATCATTTTAACCGTCATTTTCAACTACGCAGTAACTTTTCTGGTTATGGACAAAGAAATAGTTATTTCAACCGTCATTTTATGTGCGCAGTATCTTTATATCATGAAATACTAGGAGTAAGGATATTACTATAAGAGCATGAAATTTTCTCCCATGAAGAATATTCAAGTTTCCACAAGTGATAAATATATTTTTAAAAATACTCTCAACATGGACGATTTGCCTGTGCCATTAGTATCAGAAGAAGTAATATTATTAAAAACATTTCCACCACATAAATAACGTTTATCTGATATCGTTCACAAGCATTTTGGTGATCAACCTCCGGTGAATATATCAAATTTCATGAACGATGTTGTGAATTATCAGAAAAATGTTCAAAAAAATTATACATTTACGTGAATGTGAAACTATTGAAAACTTGGAAGAAGTGTGTTCAAAGTGTTTATACATTCATGATGGTCTCAGCTTGATGGTTGGAATGTTCAAACAAATGTCAGAAAGTGTGGACGATTTAATGATGTCAATATTTCATTTAAAACGTGAATGTGAAGATTTAGAAAACGTTTCATCAAATGAAATTGACGATTCTACTATTGTTAAGGATTCAATGAACAACATAATTGATATGTCATCGAATGTATCCCGAATGTCGGAGCAAATGAAACAGTTCATAATGGATAGAAAAGATGAATTCAATAATAATCCATGAAAAAAAACGTAAAACTGTATTCAATAAAATAAATTAACAATATTGCATCAAACTTGGTTTCTATTATTCACCATATGTTTTCCCACATTAATTATATTTAATTGTTCTACCCATAAATTATTTTTCACAAAATATGCATCCATAAAGAAATTGAAATCAAAAATTTAATTGAGTATTCTTTTATTATTTATCCTCAACAAATGAATAGATTACATAATAAATATAATAATAATAATAAACAGTTTCTTATATATCAAATTGATGGGTTATATAATAAGTACATGATGAAATAAGTTATATTCCTTTTATTTGAAAATAAATCAACATACAATTACATACAAATATCATTTAATATGTATGAATTCAAATTCTCCATACTGTCCACCAATATAATGAATATTGAGATTCCCATTCGTTGCTGCGTCTATTAACAATTTATATTGCTCTCGTTCTTTCAGCAGAAGTCTTACAATCCTTGATGGTAGAAAAACAGTGAATTCATCATTCATTGTTGCAACAATGCTTTCTCCAAATTTTGTTTTAACAGTTTTCATTTCTGTTACTTTATATTTATTTCAACTTCTAGCTTATTCCATGGCTTCGTTGGTAGAAAATTTTCAGCTCGACAAACTTCATTAATTTAGAGAAATCCATTTTAAAAATATTTGAAATGTATGTTTCCTTGATATCACTCAAAGATGAAATGTTAATAACGGATAAATTTTCATGTTTTTTATAACTTTCACCCCACTCTCATATCATAAGGATAATAGTGGAAAGTAATCATAATTGGTTTAAACATGTTTCAGAGATGACGTTATCCTGCTTTCTGATTGGTTTAAACAAGTTTGAACACGTTCAGAGATGACGTCATCAAAATGCTGCTCTATGATTGGTTGAAACAAGTTTGAACACGTTATCCTTCAGATTATTGATTCCCCCACTCTTTCAAGAAAAACATTTAGAATTTCTACAATATTTCGAAGGTTATATTAAAATGCTGCTCTCTGATTAGTTGAAACAAGTTTGAACACGTTCAATGATGACGTCATCAAAAATGCTGCTCTCTGATTGGTTGAAACAAGTTTGAACATGTTATTCTTCCAGATTATTGATTCCCCCACTCTTTCAAGAAAAACGGTTAGAAGTTCTACAGTATTTTAGGGGTCATTTCATCTTCCAAAATGTAAACAAAACTGTTGAAAGTTCTTTGTTTGTATCCCCCACTCTTCTTTTTCCTTCCATTATGAAAGGTTGCTCATTCAAATGATGAATTACTTTGAAAAAAATCTCAGCGTGAAAAGTTCAAATTTTATTCAAAATGAAAAAACAATATGATGAGCTGATAAAAAACCTGGAAGATGGTTTTAAATCGTGCTTAAAATTGGATAATAGTACTGGAAGTATTACTTATGCTAACAAATGGCGAAGAATCGGTGCTAAAAATTTACAGTTGCTTAATAAGATTTTGAAAAAATGTAAAACGCGTAGTGATAAAGTGCAAGTGTAAGCGTATATTTCGCAGTTGCAATCATTGATTGTGAAGTTTGATAAATTACATAGAAAAGAATATAATATAATTGGTGGTAATATTAATGTTGATGAAAATAATATACAATGGAATGATTTGCAAACAGTTTTCAACGGAAGAATTAAAACGGGTATGATTACGAACATTAAACATATTGATCTGCAATCATTTTTGAAAGATGCAAAAGAAACATTCATCACAAAAGTGAAACAAACAATGCAAGAAAATAATAATATCAAAGTGAATGTTGTGTTAGCCTGCAGATTTGAAAACATGAAAAATGGTGATATAGTTGAAGAAGTTAAATATTTTTATACACAAAATGTACCCATACTGAGATCAACCGATATAAATGAGTGGTATAAAGACAATATTATAGATATTTTAACAGTGAAAGTTGATGAATTTGAAGAACGTGATTCTGGTTGGTCGATGAACGAAATAATTAACTTAGTTATCAACTTTAATAAATATATAGTATTGAGTGATCTATCAACATTTGTGAAAATACCACAACATATCCAGCTAAAAAAAGCAGTAGTGAACATTGAAAACAATGATGAATATTGTTTCTTGTGGAGTGTTATAGCAGCTCGTAATCAAGCAGTTACGCATGTGAATAGAGCATCATCATCATATCCACACTACAGTGAAGCAAATCTCAAATATGAGGGACTTGGATTTCCAATGACATTAGATCAAATACCGAAATTTGAGATGATGAATAATTTATCAATTAATGTATATGGTCTTGAGGATGAAAATCAAGAAAAAAGTGATATAGTTCCATTTTATATAACTAAAAATTTGAATAGTCAAGAACCAACAATCCACTTGTTGATGATTGGAAGTAATATTACAAGTTATAATGATGATTCTAAAAAAATTTATCATTTTGCATGGATACGCAACCTTTCACGATTAATATCAAGACAAATAAGTAAAACAAGACGCACTTCCATTTGTGATAGATGCTCATGTCATTTCAAACCACTCAAAGCTTATGGAAATCATAAAATGGATTGTCAGAACATCAATAAGACACTTCGAGTCATTCTACCAAAGGAAAATGAAAATTTTTTATTCTTCAATAACTATAAATATAAAGAATCTGTACCATTCGCTGTATATGCTGATCTTGAGTGTATTTTGGAATCAAACGCGGATGGATCTCAAAAACATGTACCACACAGCATTGCATATTATGTTCATTGCTAATATGATGATTCATTATCAAAATTTGAATTAAAATGAGATATTGATTGCATCAAATGGTTCCCTAATGAAATGTATCAATTAGCAATTGAAGTGAATCAAATATTTTCTCAACATAAAAAACCTATGAAAGCATTGACAAATCAACAGAAGCATGAATATAATAACGCAAGATTGTTTCACATATGTGAACAGCTATTCAATGAAACGGATAAAAAACATCGGGATCACTGTCATCTGACTGGATAGTATCGTGGTGCAGCACATGAAAGTTGTAATATGCAATGTCAACTTCCACATTATATCCCCGTTGTATTCCATAATTTATGTGGATATGATTCACATTTTATAATCAAATCAATAGCTAAAGATTTTGAAGGGGAATTATATTTGCTACCAATAAATAAGGAAAAATACATTTCATTTAGTAAAAAAGTGAAAGACACCAAAATATCACTGAGATTCATCGACTCATACAGATTCATGGTAAGCAGCATTGATAATATATATCATTAAATATATATGATGATGATAAAGTAATAACTCGCAATTATTATAAACTTGATGATGAATTTAAATTAGTTACAAGAAAAGGTATTTTCCCCTATGAATTTATTGATAACTGGATAAAACTTAATGAGAAAGAAATACCAACAAAAGATAAATTTTTTTCAAAATTGAATGATTGTGGAATAACAGATGGAAATTATGAACATGCGAAAACTATTTGGGATAAATTCGAGATTGAAACATTGGGAGAGTATTCAGATCTTTACCTCAAGACTGATGTATTACTTCTAGCAGATATTTTTGAAAACTTAAGACATAGCTGCTACTCAACGTATAATCTGGATCCATGACATTATTATACAGCACCAGATTTAGCTTTTGATGCAATGCTTAAATATACGAATATAAAATTGGAACTCTTGATAGACCCGGAAATGTTATTATTTATTGAAAAAGGAATAAGAGGTGGTGTATCTCAATGTTCAAATCGTTATGCTAGAACGAACAACAAGTATATGGGTGATCAATTCAACCCAAATGGAGAAGAATCATATCTAATGTATTTTGACGTCAACAATCTTTATGGTGCAGCTATGAGTGATTATTTACCGTCTGGTGAATTTGAATGTATTGAAAATGTATTCAATGAAAACGACATAATCAACATTTCAAACGATTCATCATTCGGGTATATATTTGAAGTTGATTCAATATATCCTGAAGAGCTTCATGATATGCATCGTGATTTACCATTGTGTCCTCAACACTTCATACCACCAACAGGAAAACATTCGAAATTAATGACAACTCTTCTACCCAATGAAAAGTATGTAATTCATTACAAAAATTTGGAACAATGTTTAAGTTTGGGTATGAAGATTCATAAGATTCACAGAATCCTAAAGTTTGAACAATCACGTTGGTTGAAACCATATATTGATTTGAACACCGATTTAAGAAAAAAAGCAAAGGATGAATTCCAGAAAGGATTCTTCAAATTGATGATCAACTCAGTGTATGGTAAAACAATGGAGAATGTGTGGAATCATAAAGAGATTAAATTGGTAACAAAGTGGGATGGAAGGTGTGGTGCACGACTACTAATAGCAAGACCAAATTTTCATAGCTGCACCATTTTCGACGAAGATATGGTAATTATTGAATTCAATCGTGTTAAAGTTAAGTTTAATAAACTAATATTTGTTGGACATACAATTTTAGATATATCGAAAATATTTATTTATGATTTTCATTATGAGTATATTAAAAAAATGTTTCCAAATCAACAAGCGAAATTAATGTATACGGATACTGATAGTCTCATCTATCATATAATTACACCCGATGTGGATGAAATCATGAGGCGAGATATTCACAAGTTTGATACTAGTGATTATCAACCAAATAATAATTATAATATGCCATTAATGAATAAGAAAGTATTAAGTTTAATGAAAGATGATAATAATGGAAGAATTATGACTGAATTCATAGGACTGCGTGCTAAGTTATATTCATTTAGAGTATTGAATGATGATCATGATCATAAAAAGGCAAAAGGTATTAAAACATCATTACTGAAAACGATCACATTCAACGACTATAAACAATGTCTATTTGAACATCATAATTTATCTGTAAATCAATATTTAATTAGAAGTAGGAAACATGAAGTTAATACGATAGTGCAAAGGAAAGTAGCTTTAAGTTGGAAAGATGATAAAAGGATAATTTGTCATCAAACAACAGATACTCTACCATGGGGTTATAAGAATTTAGTTAATCAAAATAATCGTGATGATATGATGTAAATAAATAAGCATGTACATATTTAAAAAAATATTTTATATATTTAAAAATCCTTCATAATATTTTTACAAATCCTTTTCACTTATCCAACTATTATGTGAATTATCAAATCCTAACCACTTTACATAAAATTTATTTCCCTGTTTTCGTAATGCTTTTCCTATAAGATAAACGTCAGGATATTTTACTTTGCTAAGCTCTTCTTCATAGAAGCAACCCATAATCGGTTCATTATGAATATCAATCAGTTTATATGTTGGCGGAATAGTATTTTTCACTTCATCGATGGTGAATATTTCTGTTGTCCAATTTGGTGTATATCCTTTTTCAAATATATGTTCATATTTGCTTACTCGAACCTAATCACCAATTTTAAACTTATATCGCCGCTTCTTAACTATTTGATAAGATTTATATACTGTATGAAGTAACAATTTTTCATTTTCCTTTGTAACATCCTTAGGTTTCATCTATATTGTTCTATGTTTTGTATTATTATATTCATCTATGAGATTTGGTAAAATATCAATCCATTTATATGTCCCTAAAATATGAGTAGTTTCCACATTTTTTTTTTAAGTGTAAGATTGAAACGTTCACATATTGAAGCTTTCAAGTTTGTGAATGTTGAATATAATTCAATATTATAATGTTTCATGAGCATCTTAAATTCTTTATCATAAAATTCTTTACCACGATCAACATGTAATTTTTCAGGTTTACGTGGAGTTTTTATGATAGATTGTAACGTTCCTTTCTTGACCGTCGCGAAAACAGTTACCCTCGATTTTTGCCTCTTGCTCAGTTGCCAGGGTTCGTGCAGGGTGAGAGTGGATCGGAACGTACAAAAGACTGGTCGGCGTATGCTTCAGGTTTTTATGGGTGGTTCACCTGTGCGTACAATTCTAAGCCCGAGGTCTCGTGATGACGGACAAGAGTTCATTTCGCGAGTCTAGGTAGATGCTGGTACTTCGCGGAAGCTTGTTACGCCGCTCGACTTTCGACGCCTGCGCCTCCGCCCGCTCGGTGAAGGGTAGGGGTGGGGCAGGACGTACGGTCGGGTAATTGGAGTGGTGGTTTTAGCTGGTCTCTTGGTTTTCCCGGGAGAAAATACAAGCGTTGAGTACAACGGCAAGGTATTACAGGCGAAGTCTGGAAAGAGGTAGAATACAAGCGTTGAGTACAACGGCAAGTATTCACAGGCGAAGGCTGGAAAGAGATAGAATACAAGCGTTGAGTACAACGGCAAGTATTTACAGGCAAAGGCTGGAAAGAGGGAGAATACAAGCGTTCAAAATAACGACAAGTATTCACAAGAGAAGATAGTCTGAAGTGTGGAGAGAATAAAAGCGTTAAAAATAACGACAAGTATTCACAGGAAAAGACAGTCTGGAGAAGGGAGAGAATACAAGCGTTTAAAATAACGACAAGTATTCACAGGAAAGATAGTCTGGAGAGGGGAGAGAATACAAGCGTTTAGAATAACGACAAGTATTCACAGGAAAAGATAGTCTGGAGAGTGGAGAGAATACTAGCGTTTAAAAGAACGACAAGTATTCGCAGGAAAAGGTAGGGAGTCTGGCGGGCTGGAGCTGGTCGTCTTTGGGCAGGAGTCCTGTACGTGCTGACTGGCTGCCGGACAGTGATGCCAGATAGAAGCCGAAAGACAGATTTCTGGCCAAAAGTGGGGGACTCACTCACACAAGCGTGCGCGTCGTCTGTGTGAGCTCGGCTGTTCGGGTGCGTGAGAGCGACCGACATACTATTGTTGTCTCCCTCTGCAATTAGTCTCTAGTGGTATAGATATTTTATATTTCCAAGCGTAGGATAATATTTCAGGCCCCAAAATAAAGCAAACCATTTAAGAGATGAATTTTTTTTTTCTACTAATTTTATGAATAAGCTGTACTGTAACAAAATGAAACAAATAATGAAATAGTATTTGAATAGTATCCAAGCTTTAAAATAATACATAAATAAGTATGCGCGATAATTGACTACTTATTTTAAGAAATATTTCTCAGAGCTTCGGTGGCGTAGTGGTATCTTACGTGGTACTCTACGTATAAGTGATTTGAGTTCAAGTCCAGATTCTTTCATTTTTTTTTTCTCGAGCTGTTGTACAATATGATTCAGCTTCTATAAAAGTGAATCATATAATGAATATAAAATTTTTTGAAAAATTTTTTTTTGTTGATGCATACTGCAGATACGCTGCACTGAAAAAGTATGTAATTAATAATTGAGTAGTACATGAATAGTATCCAAGCTCTAAAATAATACATAAATAAGTAAGTGCGATAATTGACTATTTATTTTAAAAAATATTTCTCATAGCTTCGGTGGCGTAATGGTATCTTACATGGTACTTTACGTGTAAGTGAATGAGTGCAAATCCAGATTCTTTCATTTTTTTTTTTCTTTTTTTTTTTTTCGAGCTGTTGTACAATATGATTCAGCGATTTTTTCGGATGTAATAATCATAACTAGCTTCAATCGATGGGGAGAAAATGAATGAATTGTTCAATTGTAAGTTATACTATTGAGCGTAAAATATGATTTCAAATCCCAATATAAAGTGAAATCATATAATGAATGTAAAATTATTTGAAAAATTTTATTTTTGCTAAACCATAAAGATACGCTGCACTGAAAAAGTATGTAAATAATAATTGAGTAGTACTTGAATTGTATCCAAGTATTATAACTAAATATGAATAAATAAGCGAGATGATTAAGTACTAATTTTGAGAATCATTTTCCAAAGTTTTGGTGATACGTTTGGTAAATTACGTAGCAACTTGCATGGAAGTTCGCAGATTCAAGCTTCGAATTTTTTATTTTTTCGTCTTGTTTCGACATTTTCCATTATATATATACATGTTATCACAATATTGTTGATAATGGAAAAATTGCAGGTAGTATTTTTTCGATAATGTATAAATTATATATATAATATTTCAGTACATGGAGAATTAAATAATATGCGAGAGTGGACTTCCACACCACCTATGAGGTTCCACAAGTGGCGCGTTAGGTTTTTTAAAGTGGACCTTCGTCAAGAGCCAGATTATACCACAGTTTATTAAAATTCTTTCAATTGACAATTTTTTTAAGTACTTTCGAGTACTGAATGATTTTTGGATATTGGGCGTTGATTTTGCCGAAATCGTCACACTTTGATGAGCACCAATAGGAGACACGGTCAACATTCCCCCTCCCTTTTTTTTTTTGGTTCTTGAATTATATCAAAAATTTACAACAAAATATAAATGAATGAGTACAATGCTTGAATATCATTTTCGGAAAATATTCTTTTTAACATTGATGATGCTATAGCAAGGTTCATATTGCGCTACATTTTGAAAAAAACAAATATATGATATAATTCAAGGACCAAAAAAAAAAAAAAAGGGAGGGGGGACCGTGTCTCCTATTGGTGCTCATCAAAGTGTGACGATTTCGGCAAAATCAACGCCCAATATCCAAAAATCATTCAGTACTCGAAAGTACTTAAAAAAATTGTCAATTGAAAGAATTTTAATAAACTGTGGTATAATCTGGCTCTTGGCGAAGGTCCACTTTAAAAAACCTCGCATTCATAGCACTTAAACAAATAAACAAATGAAGTGGTGCGTGCCATTACAATGCTACCTGTTAACCTTTTTTCGCACCCCTAGCAAATAATGGAAATAGCAATTTAAGGGATAATATGGGATTATTAGGATAATTATAATGAGGATTAAATTATAAAACATATTCTTTCGGTTAATATTTTTTTATTTAATAATTTTCAAAGTTATAATTAATTTTTCTTGTCAAAATCGAAAAAATATTTTTTCTATTAATTTATTTTTTCTTCCAACCAACATTTCAGTTGTTTAACATTTTCATGAGCACAATGGAAGCCTATGAAATTTTCAAATGTATGATAATTACAATCAGAACCATACACATTTTTCAATGATGAACATAAAAATTTTTCAATATTTATAATTTTTTTCTGTGTATATCTAATTATATTGTGCAACCATTCTTTCTTCTCAAAACCTTTGACATAGATATAATTCACATCCTTCAAGATGATCTTCAGAATATCACGCAATTTTTCATATGGTATATCACCATCATCCCAAAATATCCCGTGGTAATTGCGTATCAGCCAAGGATTTGTTGCTTTACATTGTTTTGGTAAATCATCCCACTTGCATGGTGGTTTGAATAATATACGTGGTCCATGATCATCTTCGGCATCAAGCTGTATCATTGCAAATTCTCTAACAATAAATTCATTGTTTCTCCATTTGAATCCTTGCATATCCACGATGACCTCCACTTTGAATTTTGCGCGCATACCTTGATGCTCTCTTGAGGACACTGAACATTATGATTGAATATTTTGATCATTTATACAATCATCCCCACCACTTTTTAATATAGATGTGTGAATAAATATTATAGTTATTCATCAAACATTTTATTGAAATGTGTTCATAATATTTTTACGCTAAAATTGACGCATGCGCATTGGTTGATCATGAATTCTATCGAAAATATATGTAATACATGAGAATCAACCGTAATGTTTCCCATGTAAAAAAATTTATATGTCATACATGAAAATCAACCATAATGTTCCCCTCGTAAAAATCGATCGATCACGAATGATAATATGCAGTACTATAGGATCCATCTTGTTTATTATTCAAAGAAACCATTTTGTTTATTATTCGAATGTACTATAGGATCCATTTTGTTTATTATTCGAACGTACGGGGATTATACGGTTTCCGTGACGCCGCCAAATGACAATTGATTCTTGTAGAACTTGACGAGATAAGGCGTTTTTGAGGAATAAAAAATTTCGATATCTCGCTTAGTTTTCGAGATATCGAAGCTTCAAAATTTTTTTTTTTCATTTTTATTTCTACGTTATGTTCGATATTTTTCGACGAAATAACACTTTGTTAAGTCTTATTTCGATGTAAACAAATAATCTGTACGTATGTATGTATGTATGCATGTGTGTGAGTGTGTATGTGTATGTGTGTAAATATAGAGTGGGGTCCAGGGGCGGAGCCCCAGGGGGGGCGTGTGGGGGGGGGGGGGGGGGGGGGGGGGGCTTGAATAAATTTGAAGAGATAGTATTTTCCAGAAACAAATTAAAATTAATTTTGATGATTTCGCCAGTGATAAATTAATTTATGAAATGATAAAACATTTTATGAAAAAATTCATGACTGCCCAGATCGCACCACGAGGAGGTATCATCAATTGCGTGAAGGTATCAAGCCTATTTCTTCCAAAAAAGAAATAGTTTGATCTTCACTACCAATTAACTTGTTAAAAGATACATATACATTAAAATTATCCAAATCTTTATGTAATGATGGATGTTTACCTGACATTTTGTGCCTTGCAAAAAGTTTAACTCCAAACGAAATATAGATAGACCACTTGTTACTGAAGACAACACTACAATGATCGAAAATATCAAATATGAATTTATATGTCAACAAATCGTGTACGTAGTGCATTTCCTGTTCATATTCTTCCTGTATTCAAGTGGGGTATAAGATTTCCCCCACTTGGGGTATAAGAGTCCTAAATGTAAACAAATAGTATGTAAACACAAAATTTTTAATTCCAGGAATCTTGTGTTTTCTTACATTTATAGTTTGATTTTCATTTCCTAGTGCGATTGTGACAGTAAAATTTGTTTTGAGGCGTACATATAGATCATTTGTTCACATCGATACCTTCCTCGACAGAATAAGACTTGACAAAGTCTCATTTCGTCGAAAAATATCAAACATAACGTAGAAATAAAAATGAAAAAAAAAAATTTTGCAGCTTCGATATCTCGAAAACTAAGCGAGATATCGAAATTTTTTATTCTTCAAAAACGTCTTATTTCGTCGAGTTCTACAAAAATGCATCGTCATTTGGCGGCGCCACGGAAACCGTATACTTGCCGAACGTACTATAGGAACCATTTTGTCTATTATTTGAACGTACTATAGAAACCATTTCGTTCATTATTTGAATGTAGTACTATAGCATGTTAAAAACATCATACTATAGGAAAAATTTTTCGAATGTAGTACTATAGCATGTTAAAAACATCATACTATTATAGGAACCATTTTTTCGAGTATGGCATGTTAAAAACATCATACTATAGTATGGGAAACCATATTGTCGATTACATTAACCGATGACCGGACATGTAGAACTCTGACTTACCGACTGAGCTCAAATATGCCATGTTATTCTACGAAATTTGAATCGTTGGTCCAGAACATAGCCTATAACACTACTTTTATTAATAATGAATAATTGAAATTAAACGTTTGGTAGTGATTGATAGTAGAATATGAACGAATTAATAAATGATATGTCACGGTTTCAACAACAGGAAATTTAGCAAATAATATAAAAATAAAAATATTAATGATAATTCTCAATAAATGTTAATGAAACAGACAATATGATCTCTTCTACGGTTCATTTATTATTTTTGCTTCACCAATATTATTCTTATTATAACGCAAATTTTACACAATATATCGTAATGTCCCTTTTGGTATCCTCTCACTCTTTCTAATACTCGTGAAGTCCGGGATGGGTCTACAAATACTGATTTTATACAAATTAATATAATTTAATCAATAATAATAATAATAACCTTGAAACTATTGACTTAGCCCCCCAAAAATATTGCTGCGCTGTTGAACTGCTCAAAAAATATAAAAAGAAAATGAACAAATATTAACGACGAAATTACCCAACAATGGCATCGCTCACCACTTACTATATATATTTTAATATAACTTCTCTATACAATGCCGTATTTAACCTTTCACAGCATTCATCAACTCGCACAAGTCTCCATTGAAATATAATAAATCTTCCGGTATAATATGCTGATGTCGTCTTACAATATTTAATTACAATAATTCTTTTTTCAAATTATATTTTTCCTTCACACACATACAGCACAACTGCAGTACTCTACGATGTTCCAGGGCTTAATGAAGTCAAAATGGCCGGAGCATCGGTTTTTGTGGCGTCTTCTTCTTCCAAAGTCTTAGGTCGTCTTCTTCACGTTTCCATGCGGCGTTGATTGGCTGCGACAATTCAAATTCAAACACCCGGATCACTCATTGGCCGGTCGTTGACCCGACGCGGACTCTACCAGGATAGAAATTATAAGATCCATAATTATATATTGACTGCAGTATTGAATTATGCAGGTTGGATCGTGATTATTTGGATAAATTCGGTAGTCCGGTGGCGCCAAGTCGATGTTTCCAGGTTCGATGATACTACTGCTTCCATAAGTGTCGTAATATGACGTATTGTTATTGTATACCAATATTGAGTGCAGTGTCGGAATTGTTCGAATTATTCAATAGCGGCGTCATTAATTTGTAGTCGTTGTTTAAGGTAGTTCTAACGCAAATGCAGAGTTCCAAGAATTTGATGAATTCTGGTGAAAACCTAGAAAAAGTGACAAAGAATACATATGCAAAATCAGAGAATGTTTCACCGTACCGTATTTGAGATATAGTTTATTAAAAATTGCAAATATTGCATAAGAGCAATGGCTTATATACTACAAAATGGACATTTATTGGACGTTGAGTCACTAAAATATACGAAGGAATTCCAACATATTCTTGAAATTCAACACAGAAGTAGCTGAATATATTGAGACTAACATATATTAAACTGAAAATTATTTACCGTACAGTAAAAAAGTTTATACAATTATAAAATTATTGTTTCATGGATTGAAGAACGCGATAGTGAGCGTAGCAACATCACTTCACAACTGGCTGGCCATATGGAAGGGGGGCGTCGTGAGACATCGACAAAGCGCGAAAATCAAATTATTTCTCTTTTCTGTTCTTTCTAGCACTTTTGTTATTACAAATCTCCCTTTCGCTCTTTTTCGTGACATTTTTTGATTTTTTATTTCAACTTTATTGCATCGAAATATTTGAGGTTATAATGATCAATATACTGTAACACATATCCACTTTGAGACGCACACACGCAGTGGAATGAATTGCACAGATTTACAAATTGTGCAGTGTTGTCACGTTTGAACATTCAAATAGAACTACGTGAAACAAGATATCAATTTATTTATTCATTCCAATTATTTTCATGCTGAACAACTTCATATCATCTTGAATGTTTAGGTAAATTGATTTGATTATTTTTGATTAACTAAACAACTCTGATCTTTTGGATTTTTTTTTTAATTCTGTCTTGACTCATGTAGTTGGGTTAGAACTACCTTAATAGTATTCTCTCCAGATTTTTGTTTCCCGTGAGTACTATTTTGTGATCATTGCGATTTTTCTTATCCACTCTATTATTGGCCATTGATAATTATATCATCTCCGTACTTTTAGGTTATTGTAGATCATCGGATGATTATTGAATTCTTCTTCATGCATATTTTTCGCCCAACACACTGGAAACGTCTTTTACTTGTCGATAGAATTTCGTTGTATGATGATGTTCGCCTTCTGATGATGTGGATGCTGACGTCCAGCTTTTCATTCAAACATTCATACTCATTCACAATCATTCATACAATTGCAATTAAGGTGAACTTCCTTCTATTTTTTAACTTTTATTCGGACATATATTTCTTTAACATTACTAATTCATTCCAATTGTTTTTCCGTTTCAGCGCAGCAATATTTTTCTACAATATTAAATATAAAGATCAGCCAAGAGATCATATGTCAAGACAGATCATCACACAATATATTCGACAAACATCATTGTGCGACAGTGTAATTCACCATTTTATGTGTTTCATCAAAGAATGATCTAATAAGTTGAAACAGGCGGTTTCCGTCGGTTGAATAATTTTAGTACTTTTTATTTTTTTAATATTTTCCCTTTGACAAAAATGTCACACCTGGCGCGGCCGGGGTTCGTCGGCTGCCAGGGTTCATGAATCCTTTTCTAATCGACAAATTCATTCATTTATTAATTGGGCGTCAGTCGATATGAGTGCATTTATTAATTTAATTCCGGCGAGACTCAATATTGTAATAATATTTGACAACATTAATATAATTCAGGGTGGGTGTGTTAGAGAACCCTTACAACACAATTGACATGGAATTCGATAAAAATATATGAATGGTTTAACAAAGGCAGGAGAATAAACAATTTCTGTACAAATTATTTAATAATATCTTGATCAATTTAATATAAAAGAATGATTCAAATAGGATCAGCAGTAATAATTTTCAACTTACGTGAATCGACAAATATCTTTCTCATTATATAAATATAGTCCTAATGGACTTCAATAATTTCGTCTTTTCCATTATCCTCTCTTTCGACGATATAAATTTTCCAAAGCCTCGTGGCAATATTTCCAATATGGACATGAATTGCGATTCAATAGTAATGTGCAACTTGCACTTTCGACAATATTTCCTTTTACAATTTCACAATACTTTTCTGACGACAACAACGTCAGTTCAAACGACTCAATATAATTCAACGATATTCAAATAATTCATTTAATTCAATTTTTCGATAACTGGAGATACTTGACGCACTGTGACTTCACAGTAATCTCGCCAAGGAGGAAGTGAAGTGCATTCGGTCAGTGTCGTCTTATTCGACCAATTTCGGTGCGTGCCCCTCATTGTTGGGAAGGAGTCATAGCCAGCATCGTAGGCGGTCCCAATAGGCCCTTAGCTCGTGCGGACGTCCCTCTTCATTTTCCAAGTGACGACAAAGCAAAGGAGAACACTCAGCAGACTGTTTCTAGCTCCTTTTACGTCGTTCTAGAATATCTTTCGGGAATTTTCGGTGTAAGAAATTGAAAAGGACAAACTTTTTTTAAAAAAAAAGAAAAAAAAGGCGCCAAGTTCATGTGTGGCAAAAAAATTGGATTACAAAAATTACTTTGCAAAAAGTTTATATGAAAAAGTTACTTTCAAAAATTACTTTACAAAAAGATTTGATATCAGTCATTTGTTTACCAAGTACACAATATAAGGTTATACATATACATATATAGACTTACTATGCATCATATAATATATAATATATAATATACAATGTATAACAAATATGTAATATATAATATATAATATATTATTTGTTTATTATTTTCGTCATGAATCACTCATTAAATTTTTTGAAATAGCTTCATAGTAGAATTCAAAAAAAAAAATTTTTTATTCCCATGGACTTTTTGTAAGACACGCAAAAAATCGGAAATTTTTTCTTCGCTCCTCCTTTCTAAGATTATTCTGGAACCGTTCAATTAAAAAATTTTTCAATGTCAGATCTGAAAACTAAACATTTGAAGCAACAATTTGTTGTTCTTTTATTTCGCTTAACGACCACTTTCTCTCGAGTTACAGTTTGTCGAAAATCACCCAAAAATTTCACATCTTGATCAATATCCATAAGTTTTTCTCACAAGTATGCAATGTCAAAAATTAATGCTTGATATATGTGGTAGGAGATGCGGATGAGACGGAAAAGAAGGAATGAGGGAGATGAGATGTGGTGGAGAGAGGGGTGCTGGATGAGGGTGCGCATTCATGAAGCGCCTGTTGTCGGTATAAATGTCGATGGCGGCAACCTTTCAGCATTTAGTATTGTGACCGCCGATCATGGTAACAGGGAACTAGTCATTCCAATAACACTCTCATTCATCGGATATATTTCTCCTATTGACTCGTGACAGATTCGTTTTATATCAACTTTTAAGACAACTTTCACTTCATTTTTGAAATGAAAAATCAGTCACTGTTTGTTGTGTTCATTCTGCTGGGTATCACAGCTCCACATAACCGTGAGTTATTTGTTTTGCTAATAATACTAAATATATTCCAAGTTTATCAATTTTATACAGAATTAACCTAGTATAATCCAAATAATCATATGCGAATGCAGTTCATATAAAGTAATTAGTGGTATCAACAAATTCAGTGAAAGATCAATCCCTATCTGTATACATGACTCTGAATAACAAAATGTTGGTGATGCAGTTTCATTGTAATTTATAGAAACTATTAGTAAAATATGATTAACTCCTTTTTTTTTTTTTTTGTCAGGCTCATATCTCATTATGAATTATAAAGTTAACTTCAATTTAATTTATTCAAGTCCCTGAGTCGAAATTTTGTACCTGCGCGAGCCTTAAAGTCCTTGAATTATTTGACCTGTAGGTTGAAAAAATGTTACAACTAACATGTGAAAATATAGAATGGAAAGACCTAATCTGACCCCAAAAATGGCAGTTAATTTCAGTCATGCCATTTTTAGGCTTTGATGAGGTCGCAAAGAATCTCAGTAAGACCCATAAGATCTAAACTGCAATGAATATCCCAGGCCCTAATCTTAATCTATTGGAGCTTAACTCCTCAGAATAGCTTATTACTGATGACGTCATGATAAGGATGTCTGCATGAATTGTAGAATGAAATACAATATAATACAAGTAAGAAAATACTTAATCATTATCAAAAATTGTGTCAATAGTAAAATCAGCAGAACGTTTAGAGGGAGGAGAGATATGCGATTTCTGTTTACAAAAAAAAAAAAAAAAAACAGGTCAAAATTTTGGAACGCATATACCCAAATACTTTCAGCGTGTGAGTTTACGAAAAATTTATTGAATTACCAGATATTGTTACTGAGCTGGTGAATTCATTGGAAATAGAACATTATTTCGTTTGTCAATACCGGCGACTTATGAAAAACGGCAACTTGTATGTGTCTGAAATGTATTCCCGAGCGACACAAACAAAATCTTCTATGATTAAATACTTTGAGAATAATTGCTCAAAATTCGGTAAAGTTAATTATTTCATAAAGATATCGGAATGCGATTGTCAGTATGTGATATGTGATTGCAATAATAATATTAGGCATGGCGCAGATGTCCAAGAAATTATTATTGTTCATGTTCTTGAAATCCATGAAGATCAATTTATATATAACACTGATGCGTTTTTACATGCAGTCAACACAACAAATGTAATGAAAATGATTTTGATTAATGACATTGTTATTACGTGTGTTTATATATATTTTGATGATAAGGAATACATCGCTATTCCTATTAATGAAGGTGAGCTCGAATAAAATTATCTATTGCATTACTAATCATGATGTCTTTTGATTAAATTCCTACACATTTATTGTAATATCAATTAAATAGATCATTTATTTGTGAGAAATGATCATGTATCGAGCATAATTATGCGCCTATATTTATATGACTTGCAGCATTCATGTAGCAAAAAGCATTGACTGAATTACGAGCAAGATAATATTCTAAACTACATATTTGCGCTATATATGCATAGCTATCAATACTGGAGGCTCGAAATTGAAAACTATTGTATGAAAACTCTGACAGAATCATGTGATAGCTATATTAATTTATCCAAGACAATTGTATTAAAGCCTCATATGCACCTTACAATCCTAAAAGTCATTACAAAGGAGTTGGAGATCTTGAACTGTTCGTGTTTAGGCTTTTCAGATTTCGAATAGGCTATAAAATGTCATTTAGGCTCATAAGACTTTAATCGGGCTCTTTATAGGATATCATAGGCTTTTTACGGGTTAAAATTTTCGATTCGGGTACATTAGATCTTTCTGCTCCTTACTGTATCTCAATAACTCCTTTGTTTTCCTAACTTGTCCTTTTTATACATCTATTATCATCCATGTAGGTACGAGAAGGTACAAGTTACGTATTACCAAATCTATTCCTCATTTGTTTCATATATAAAGTCATCGGCAAGATTTGACCATTGCGCACTACAGCCACGTAATGACAAAAGACAATAGGCTGCGTCAAACGCCGCTGACGCCGGTCGGCCAATGTTACACATGTGTATCATCTTTTTCTCGGGTCATACATTTCATTGCGTTTTGTTAACTTCAATATTATATTCATAAGTGAAAATGGTGAAACCATATAAATTTCGATATATACTCCTATGATACGTAAACAATGCTTTCAAAGTGTTGCGAAGAAACATCATTAAATAAAAATATTCGGTATGTAGAAACTGTGACGTTAGTGCGCTGACGAGATCGAATTACAGAAAAAAATTCCAATGTCTCGGTGAAAATTTCGGAGATAATAGGTTTATAAATGTTAGCATATTATAAAATCATGTATGAGGAATAATAATTTTGGAAAACTAAAGTGCATATGATTAATATATAAATTGGATATAATTAATATATTGATTAGACAAATATATTAATTCATGTTTCTTTAGTGAGATTCCAAAGTCATACCTTTATTTTGGATACATACTTACTACGATATATTGTTTAATAAATTATAAATAAAAATACGATATAACCTATCTCTACCCTTTTTCTTGCAACTTTCACATATATGTATAATATATGTGAAAAAATATATGTATATAACGAAGGCATATAACTGAACAGGACTTTGGAGGTCAAAATTAGGTATATATGAAAAATTCGTTATGCCTCTTTTTTACTTTGAAGTTGAAGAAATGGAATATCTGGCACTTTTAAGGTCTTGAAAAGGACCGAAAATGAATGGCTCAAGTCTTACAAATCGAGCTATATGCAGGTCTGAAGTAGGAACAAAATTTCGACAGGTTTGGCTATTGCTATTCTTTGTTTATTCAATGACCACTGAACACATTCATATAGATCTCATCCATGATTTCAAAATGAATTATCATACATGTCTGTTGTATTCGGCCATTAATTATCATCAAATTTTGAGATCATTTTTCATAATTTAATGGAAATAATTTGACAGAGTTAGTGGTACTTTTCAAATCATTCCTCTGGTTTTTCCAGAACAATGCTAATGAAATTATCAATATTTGTTGGAATTCGATGAAATCTGATGAATTTCTACGTAGCTGACATCATCATAGTTAACTTGATGAAAAAAAGCATGAACACAAAAAAAAAATATATTTAGTGTTAATATTTCCAATTGACAATTAATCTGAATCAATTTCCAGCATATTATATCAACAGTCAAACCCTCGCGGACGAGTTTCGAAAAAAAGCCGCCCAAGACTTTCTACTGTTGCGGACGCGTATCGGCACATAACCGCCCAATACTCGCTCTGCGCCTGGTGTATGTTTATCGTTCTGAACGATATCGTATAAACGTTAACATTATCAACTAACAATAAGTACTGTATATTCTTAATGTGCTATAACAAATTCACTTCAGAATTATTTCGGGACTATTGATAACATCACCAATTTATCAAAAGTCACGGTAGTGTCTCGCGACAACTTCACTGCAGAGCGAGACACTACGTACCGTGTATTTATACGGGGAGTCCAAAGTTAGAGAAGACCACTATGGTGAGATCTCATGAATGCACAAAATTTAGCGGAATAATAATGAACTCAATTGAAAGCTCGTGTCAAAATTATATATCAAGCCTGATTTTTTTCCCCTACGTTCCGTATAATAGAAGATATCTTGAGTTAAAGTTGGAAACTCATGGTTTTCACGATGAAAAAAATTCAGTCTTGGTCGTCGCCATCTGTACGGCGTCATTATTTAATGTGTTGATGCTTATATAAACTTGTCTCTCTCTAATTGGATCGAAGTGTCCCCTAGTGTCCTGTTTTTTCTCGTCTTATAGTCAATGTGTTTGTCTCCTCTCAGTCGAATTTTGGAAAATCTTTTTCTAATACACATAATCGTTATACGTTCATCCTTCTCGGTCATGAGCAAACGATTATTTTTTCTCTACTCTGACGGTCAACTTCAACTCTAATGGGAATTAATATTAAGGAGCATATACTATTATTATTATCATTTCTCTACTCTAGCGGTCAGTTTCAACATTGATGTAGGGATTTTCAAAGATAATGAGTTACCGACAAAGTCTACTTATAGTGTTAATTACGAATATAAAAACTTTCAATCAATTTTGAAAATTATGTGTAAAAATCATGATTGCATCAAAAGAGTGTATTGATAAACTGATGATATTCTATAAGATCAGATATATATTTTTGTTCACGTGTGAATTGTCATACATACGATCAGTTTCCCAGTATCAGTCAGTGAATATATACTACACTAAAGAAAGAAATTGAAGGCTCAACAAAATTTCCGAAATTTTCGACGTGCTGCACCTCAGTGAAAAATGGTCGTATTGAGTTTCCAAAAAAAACATTTCGAAGTTCTGAGTTTTTATTTCTCGAACTTTGTGGCGAAAAATTATTAGGAGTTACGGTTATTACCTGATCCTCAGAAATAACGTGAAAAAAAAATTCGCAAATTTTGTGTTTTTTTTTTTTGAGTCCACGAATTTAGGAAAAATTTTTTTTTTAGCTAAACCATCAACTGGGTTGGATATCTTGTTTAATCAGCTTCATTTTTTTTTAACATCGATACGATTATTTTTCTCTAAAACATGAGACTCCCAACGGAAAGGGTCCTTTTGCCTTCAATCATCGATATCTCAGCGACATATGATCCTACAGAGAATGAAAGGGCAGTTTTGGAAACTGGATACATTTCCTATAAGGTACTTCCACAATTTCGACGAGAAAAAGTTTTTTTTATCCTCAACATGAATTTGAAAAGAAGAGTAATTTATGGTTTTTTAGAAAATCGACGGATAAATGTGAAATATCCATGAAATGACTAATGTTAAGATTAACTTTTTAAGCTCGATATGCTCAAAAAACCCTTGTAATTTTTCATTTTGATCGTGCGAACCGTTCCACTGTTTAAAACAATTAAACTTTTAAAAAAATTAAAGGGTCACGATTTTTGCTCTTAAACCATTCATAATTATGATAAAAATGGAAAAAAAAACATTTCTCGGGAATTTCCTCACATTTTCCTCACAATCGATGTTTTGCAAGACGAAAAAACAACAATCGACGTGAAAACAAAAAAATTTCAAAATAATTTTCATATTTTTTTTTTTTTTTTTAAAAACCTTCGGGGCGTTGAAGAGCGCAATGTACAGTTGTTTTCAGCACGATTCGTAAGTGTGTAAGAATAAGCGTTGATCCGACCGTACAATCTCCACGTGGTATGCTTTGACTAACGCATAGTGCCGGCGCTTTGCATCTGAACCATACTAGAAAAACTGGACATTGCGCTCTTGGATGTTCTGAAGGTTTTCCAGAAAAGAAAAATATATAAAAATCATTTTGAAAATTTTTCGATATTTTTTTGTTTTAACGTCGATTGCTGTTTTTTCGTTTTGCAAAGCATAGATTGTTAGAGAAATGTGAGAAAATTTCCAAGAAATATTTATTCCCATTTTTATCATGATTATGAATGGTTTAAGCGCAAAAATAGTGAACCTTCATGTTTTTCAAAATTTCAAATGATTAAAACAGAGAAACAGTGCGCACAATCAAAATGAAGAATTACGAGGGTTCTCTGGGCATATTGAGCTCAAGAAGTTTGTTGATTTCATACGTTGGTTATCTGAAGCAATTCCTTCATGCGTTCTGGGGTGAATGTTTGAAATAAAATGAGCACAAAAATCATTTTTCGATTTACGAATTCACACAATCATGTTTTTGAAAATGGTATTAGAAGTGCGAACGTTTAATATGTTCTCAAATAACTTGACGATACAATATAAAAGGAAGAATGCAGCAATAATAATATTACACTACGCAAAAAAATTGAGGGAGCAAAAAAAAATTCCACATTTTTCGGTCATATTTGAGGGGCTGTATTTCAGTGAAAAATGGTCGGATCGACAATCAAAAAAAGACTTTCAAACTTGGAAATTCTAGTTTTCAGATCTCTCGAGAAAAAATTTTTAGAGCAGTAGTTTTCATGTAATCCTTGGAGAAAGGGAAAAAAAATATTTGCAAATTTGTCAGATTTCTTTTTCAGTCCATGGGGATGGAAAAATTTTTTCGAGTTACGCCAATATATGTGTCGGATAGCCTGTTTATTCGGCTTCAAATTTTTTTTGTTTGAAGATCGCGCTACGACCTTTTGTTTTCGAGATATCGAGTTTCGGACGCAAAAGTATACTTTTTCATCCAATTACCGATATTGACGCAACTGCTGGTCGTACAGCAAATCGAGGTGCAGTTCTTGATTCTGGAGGAAATTTTCTACAAGATTCTGCTATGGTGTTTTCAAAAAAAAAATTTTTTCATCCCAAACGTTCAGTTGAAAAAAGTACAATAAAATGACTTTTTCCTTTGTTCTGGTGATTCGACTGTATCTTTGCTAATACTGGGGTGAATGCTGAGGTTCAAAAAAAATTTTCCAGATCAATGTATCCGTAATGACCCTGTGAAATTTCAGATCGATCGATTTAACGGTTTTTCTGTACCGATATATCAAAATTTGGAAAAAATTCAAGGAACGAGTTTTTCGTACTTATCTCAATGTAATCTCCCTAAAAATGGAAAAATATATTTTTCCTCTACTTTTTAGACTATCACATATCTGTTACAGGTTGATTTCGACTATGGAAGTTGATTTTGGAAAATCACGAAAATTAAAAAAAAAAAGTAATTTTCGCGATTTTTTTTTGAATTTTCAGTCAATTGAAAAATAATTTTTTTTTTTAATTTTCGAAATTTTCCAAAACTAAAATTCACTATGAAAATCAACCTGTAACAGATATTGGATAGTCTGAACAGTAGGAAAGAAATGAATTTTTTCATTGTTATGAAGATTACGTTGAGATAAGTACGAAAAATTTGTTCCTTGAATTTTTTCCAAATTTTGATCAATTGGTCCAGAAAAACCGTCCGATCGATCGATCTGAAGCTTTACAGGGTTATTAGGGATACATTGAGCTGGAAAATTTTTTCCAACCTTAGCATTCCCTTCAGAATTAGCAAAGGTACAGTCGATTTACCATAACAAAGGAAAAATTCACTTTTCTGTACTTTTTTCAACTGAACGTTTGGTATAGAAAAAAGTTTTTTTTCTGAAACAACTTGACAGAATCTTGTAGGAAATCCTCTTCAGATTCCAGAACTGCCCTTCGATTCGAGGTACGACTAGTAGTTGCGTCAATATCGGTAATTGAATGAAAAAGGATCCTTTCGCATTGAAAACTCGATATCTCAGAAACAAAAGGTCATATCGCGATTTTCAAGAAAGGAAATTAAAGCTGAGTGAACGGACTATCCGACTTATATATTGGCGTGGCTTGAAAAAACTTTTCCATGCCCATGGACTGGAAAAAAAATGTGAAAAATTTGCGAATATATTTTTTTTTCTTTTCTACAAAGATAACATGAAAACTGCTGCTCCTAAAAATTTTTCATTGAAATATCTGAAAACTAAAATTTTCAAGCCTGAAAATTTTTTTTTTCGATTGTCGATCCGACCTTTTTTCACTGAAATACAGCCTCTCAAAACGACCGAAAAATTTGGAATTTTTTTTTGCTCCCTGAATTTTTTTTTGCTCCCTCAATTTTTGTGCGTTGTGTTATTTGATACAGATAATTTTTGTGAACACAAAAGTTTGAATGTATAATTGAATGTAAATTTACTCTAATAGATTTTCTATTGATAATGAGTTATAATGAGAGAACGAATTTATAATATATACATTGGGGTGTGCCATTTTTAGGCAACTTTGTTTTTCATCAAAGGAACAGGCTGAAAACTTACTGGACGATGAATGAAGAAGCCTGTTCATCGAACGCTCTACAAAAAAGCTTTTTTACACTTCTTACAAAGAAACTGTCATTCTGGAGATATTCGAACCCAAAGTCCGAAATGTATGAAATTTCGATTTTTTTGTCATTAAATCGATACTAATGAGTTTATTATTGTTTCCAAAATAATTTCCATTCAAAAAACTGGTTTGGGTGTGCTTATATTTTTGTAAAGCTAAGTAAAAAATACTCATATGTCAGATTTTTTTTTTCTTCAATTTATTTACTGTGAAAAATATTATTTATGATTCATGTCAAATTAATTTTATTATCATTTCAGTGTGAGAGGAATCGTGTTGTCTAAAAAAAATTAAGCAATGTAGGTATGATTATTGAAGTGTTTTTCGATTAAAAATAATTTTTAAGAAAATAATAAACAACTGATGAGTATCGATTTAATGACAAAAAAATCGAAATTTCATCCGAACTTTGGGTCCGAATATCTTCAGAATGACTGTTTCTATGAAATAAGTGTAAGAGTAATTTTTTGTAGAGCGTCCGATTCCCTATGAGAACATGTTATCGGCGTATCTCTATGATGCGCCAATGCCGAGCTACAAAATCCGAAACAGAAAAAATTTTTGTGTCATATGTTATTAGTAGTTAAACAAGTCGGGTTCTGGGACAAATCCGTCGGTAACTTGATTGACCCCTACCTTACCGACAGTTCCATAGGAGATCCCAATCTGTTTCATCATCTGGTGGATAAAGTCGATTTCTGTATTATCCACTCAGCGACGTTTCTCGTGGTGTGAAAATTTTTATCGATATCGATGATCGTACTATAGTATGAGTTTCTTTGTTGCGATATTAGGGCAATGGATAACTGTACGTTTCTCTATGATTGAACTGTAGTTTCGCTGTTGAGTGGGTGGGGGAAATTCGGATGAATGAGTTCTCATCCATAATATATATGAAATATTTTTTTCCTCCAAATATGAAAGAATAAATCAAAAGAGAAAAAAATCGATAAACAGATGAAGAAATCAATAAATGGAGAAGAAGTAAATGATCATACACTGAAAAAAAAATATAGTGGAGAGAACAAAAATTTTGTTGATCCAACCAAAATATTTGTTTGAGCGGTACGAAGTAAATATTTGGTTGACTTCCAACAAATTTGATTTATTTGAATCAAACAAATGAAGTATGTTCAGTCAAGTAATGGTATGTTCGATCCAACTAATATATTGCGTTGAATGAAACAAATAATGTGTTGGGGGGATTAAATTTTTGGGTTGATCCAAACGATCCGCATTCCATGCGAATGAATAATTTGTTCACCTCAAACAATCTATACTTGATCTAAGAGAACTGCAGTGTTGCTTGGAAAAAACGGTTTATTTGGTTCAACAAAAATATTTGTTTGACCGGTACGAAGCAAATGATTTGTTCACCTCAACAAATTGCATTTGGTTGAACCAAGCTAATTGAGCATGTTCAGTCAAGTAATGGTATGTTTGCATCAAGTATTTTATCGCGTTGAATGAAACATATAATGTTTTGGGGGGATTAAATTTTGGGTTGACCCAAACGTTCTGCATTTCGCTTAAATGGACCACTTGTTCGCCTCAAACAATCCATATTCCATTCAAGGAAACCGGAAGTGTTGCTTCGGAAAAAGTTTATTCGGTTCAAAGGAATGTTTGATTCCGTTGACCAAGGCGTGCAGTTGATCCAATCGCAGGGGTCATCGGGATGACCACATAATTAGTTGAATCAAACGACTGGGTTCGTTGCTCCAAATAAGGATACTGCAGGTTTGAATAAATACTTGGTTGGGTGAAGTAAGCAATTGTTTCATACAAACATGTCCGTATTTGACTGAATGAAAGGTGCGTTAGGCCCACATTATCGTGTATTCGCGGAAACTAAATCTTTAGTTGCTGCAGCACACAGTTGTTTCATTCGATAATACCGTGTATTTAATTCGAATGAACCATTTATTTGTCGCAAATAATCTATATTTAATTCAATAGAACCGAATGTGTTGTATCGAGAGAAGTTTATTTGGTTGAAGGAGATGTTTGTTCGTGTCCAGTGAACCATGTTGTTGATCCAATCCATGAAGTAGTTGCAAGAACCCAATACTTACTTGAATGGAATAATAGCATATCTTGATCCAAAATAAGTGAATGCGGATGGGAATGAATAATTGTTCGCTTCGACTAATTTCTTCATTCATTCAAAAATGCGACATATTTGATTGCATTACAGATATGTTGAGTCTACATATTTTGTCTACGCAACCAATTATTTATTCAAATCCGCAGTTACCTTATTTGGATCAATCTAAGCTGCTATTCCATTCAAGTAAGTAAGGATCAACTACGTTGAATGGACGATGAATCTGGAATCGAAACTTTTTTTACGTACATTTATGAACTTACAATATCAGAATTCTTCGAGGAAAAGAATAAAGTCAATTATTTTGCATAATTCAAATATATTTGAGCAATTATTATAACCTATTTTGTCATGAACATGTCCTCAGGCAAACTCAAAAAAGATTTGAAAAATGTCATACGCTTCAAAAATAACAAAATTACGAAATGTGAAATCATATAATTATTTTTGGTAGCATTCAGTATTAAAATTTCTGAATTACTTTCAAGTTCAGTATTATTTTCTTGAACAAATAATAGTAGAATTACATATAGTTCAACATTGTGCATACATTATACTTATTTTGGTAAATAAATAATACTCTTTTGTAACAATAAACTCAATACAATGCTGTTGTATAACAAATTACTCTGTAGGAATTAAATACATTAAATAATATAAACATTTCTTACGTAAATTCATGGAGTACTTTTGAATTGAAATCTTCATACGTAATATTTCTATTTGTCATACCAATGGTACATAATATTTTCCATTTGGCATCATTTGTCTGTTTAATGGTGAAAAATCGCTCAATTCTTTTTGAATAACATAGATCCAATGATCTGTATCTTCGATTTCAAATGATTGAAAATGTTGAGAAAAACATACTATATTTACTTTCAAACATAAAAAAGCGATTGTATCTTCATTGACAATGAGCACATGTTTAATTCTAGTAAACGTTATGTTATTATTTTTTAATTCGGTATTTAAATACATATCGTTTCGGTACATCGTTCCATTAACTTCAGCGTACGAAACACACAATGCTTCATCATCAATATCAAGTGGCAAAATAATTTGAAATTCACGATAACCGTCTAACAAATTGAGTTCTCTTGTAATCACAGATCCAACCATGAACCGCGATGGAAATCCGCGTTTTGATAGCAGACGGTGGCATAATTGATATTGATGTTTTATCGCGATAGTGTGAGAAGGGTTTCGACGGCTTGTCGTTACTTTTGCAGTATCCTTCAATTTTTTATGTTTAGCTTCAAAACGTAAAGATGAATAAAATTTCAAAGGGCCAAGTAACTTCATAATACGTGGGTAATGTATAAGGTAATGAAATTTCGGCTTATCTTCATTGAAAAGCTTTAAGTAAAGTGAATTATGTTGTAATATAAGATTTTTCAATTTCTCAACAGTTTCTAACAAATATGATGGATTAGCTATTATACAAACAATTTCTCTCAACAATAAATATAATTGCCATTTTCTCTTTTTTATTGGTACTAAATCTCCGATGTAAAAAATTAGATTTCTTATTAACGTTGCCATTTCAGACGCTGAAATTATCAACAACTGTTTCTTTAACGATGACATTAAGATTTTTGGAGGTACGTTTTTGCTAGCATGATCGAAATGCTCGATTCTGAAGTTTAGTGCATCTAATGAGAACAATTTATCAAAATTTATGAAACGATTCAAAATCTTGGCAATCTCATATCTGCATATACCTTCATATAAATCATGCATCATGTCAACAGACGCGTTTTTGGTGATGTGAAAGTTAGGAATTATGTTGAAAATACATTTTTTTACAACGCCATGCGAATGGTCTGCACTATCTTTGGTATAATTTTCAATGTTTCGTAATGTTTTAGAGTCTTCAACGATCTGTTTTCTAGTTGTAAATTTATCCGCCCGACAAAAACGGCAAATGTAAGACATGTTAAAACTAGGAGAAAAACCACAAATAGAATGAATCCCTTTGTTATCGCCAACAATAGATATAAGGACAAAATAAACAGTTTTATTCTCGCCAGAAATATTGATCATGATGCCGTCATTTTCAAGTACAGTAATTTGTTTAATGATTTTTGAAAATATTTGTTCGTTACTTAATCTGTTATAATCAACTGTATTGTGAAGTTGTGCTAAAAAAATATTTTCGAGTAAACTATAATACTCTGGTGGAATACATGGAATCGAAAAATATACTGCACCAACTTGATGAACTCCACGATGAGCACCAAGGGGGTTATTAATTTCAAAGTCATCAAAGTACAAAATTAATAGTAGAACTAGTTTTCCCGAATATTTCGATTCAATGTCACGCCACAATTCGCTTTGAATCGGTGAAATTATACGCGTACTTTTTTTGCATTGTTCAATATAACACGTAATTCGATTAAATACCTGTGGTAATAGAACAATATTAATAAATATCACGTCAATGGTAGTTTTATTGGCTTCAACAATTTTTTTGCCATATGATCGGCGTGATCTGAAACATGAATCAATGCAAATGGATTGGGGCTGAATGAAACATCCACATGACTCGAAAATTTTTTTACACTTATGCTCAGTCTTAAAATTATTAAATGCATTTTGTATCGATTCCAACATTTCGATTAAATGTAATGTATGAGGTTCTCCAATCGAAATATAATTTTGTTTCAAGATTTCGATGCACGTGGAACTGTAAAATTCATGCACATCATTCAACAAATCATGTACAAAGGAACGCGGTAATTTTTCCATTGAATACAATTTTGCAAGCATAGTAACAGCACCACTTTCAATGATTTCAGCAAATTTCCGTACGCTTAAAGGATCTGAGTTTTGTGTTGAGAGAACTTTTGGTAGCTTATAATCATTACTTGAAACGTCATTTGAGATACACTATTCTGTTTCTGAATTCGTTTGGCTGAACAATTCTGTATCGTCTTGATCGTTACTCATATGTTCTGCACTTATGTGATTTTTGTACGTGTATACATTATTGAAACCTCGAAGACACTGCTGATATTTGCAATGACAAGTTTCACGATTACGATGACGATGCTTCAATTTGAAATGGACCATGAACTGTTCTGAGGTATGATGCGATCATTCACAAAATGGACACGGAAACATTGTTATAATAACATAAAATTAAACGTGGATTCTATTAATAGTATGAATCTTATATAGTTGAAAATATTTATTGAATATTTCTAACAAAAATGATTATTTTAAATTAACGAGCAAATTACTTGCACCTATGACGAAACTTCTGTATCGGGGTCTATTTCACTTGATGATTCTTGTACCATATTCTCGGTACCTTCTTTTTCTTTAAAATTTTTAATTCGTTTAATAATTGTTTCAACGTATGAAACAGACTTGTCTCGCTTCGTTTCAAATTTGTATAAGCTACGTTGTATAAGCATCCACAGGTGGTTACTTGCCGATGGGTATCCAGCATCCAGTACGTGGTAAATTTGGAATAATAGGTTCAATGCTGACAATGCTGAATGTACTTTGTAGCGTATTCTATCCACACATACATAGAATTCCGAAATGCTTTCCCACTCTTCACCAACAACAATAATGTACGGTTGCAATGGCGTGTTAGATTCTGCACTTTATTTTTCTTTTCTTTCTTGAGTCGTTGCAATGTCATCACATCTCTGTAACAAAAAAGTACCATTTTTGTAATTAAATTATATCACGAGCACGGCACACATAATTCACATAGACCTGTAATGGCAGCAATGCCCATTGATGATGCGACATTTCAACACAAAATGTGAGTGAGTTACATGCAGAATAAATGATAGTAATATAATGAGGGTGTATATATACTAACTGTGACGCGCGCGATCATGCTCTCTTTGGAATCAGGAATAGAAAATTTTATGACCTTCTTTTGCGCGCGGTGTTGGCTTTTAGGAGGAATATAATGAGACAGCAACAAAGTTTGGATTACAACTCGGCAATCTATAATACATGAAAAATAAATTGTGCTGCATATGCAAAATAATGAAGACAAGCATGGCTGAATAATTGTTAAATGAAATGGTGCGTACCGTCAGAAAGATCATGCGAAAGAAGTGAATTAGAAAATCGTGCCGCGTTACCATCTCGTTCATGGTAATTGCAAACATTTCTAACACTTTCGAAGAATGTATTCCAAATTTCTTTGGTAATTACGACTCCCGACAATTTCATAGCAAAGAAATCATTTTCTATTAATAGATACCCATTAGGTTGTTTTAAAATTGGCCAATGTTCGAACAATGAATCCACTTTACCGCCTTCGCTTTCTGCAATACTCTTACGTCGGTAACGAAATGTTATTTGCCAATGATTGAGAACATTTTTCCATGGTTCCCGATTTATTCTCAACCACTTGATGCTTTGTGTTACGTTTCCATCATTATCTATAAATGGAAATGAACACTACAGTAAATACAAATGAGCAGCAAAATTGAACGAACATGGTACTTTGCGTGTAATAACGTAACATACCTTCGTTATCAGAATCTGCCTGGGGCATTTCCGTTTTTCGAATTTTAACGTTTCCAGACAATACGTTGCAACAGTGGCGTTTATTACGATATTTATCTGGGACTTTGCCGCTAGAAGGCACAGATTTCTTTGTGCGCGAAAGCGCTTTACTCAGTGGTGGGATATAGTAAGTCCTCAGTGATTCAGTTGGAAATATGTCCACAATACATTGAGCAATCTCTTCGTAGTGTTTATTTGTCGCTTTTCTAAAAAAGGAATGAAAACGAAAGTAATGAAGTGTCGAAAAAAAAATGATATGTTTACATTGAAAAAGTGTACAATTATATATATATATATGTATGTCAAGCGCATATTTTGACACACCCCTTTTTTCCTGCATACGTTCCTCTGAATTATGATAACAAACAGTAATCAAGTCGATTTTTTGGATTTCAACCAATAGAACGAAATATATATCGGTTTTAATATCCAACGCATAGTTTGGAAGCACTTATATACAAAGCATGGAATGACGACAGCCGTCAAACTATATGCTAAATGAATTTTGAGCAATTCGTCAAACTATGCTTTTAATATTGACGTAATTCACGTATTTTTCGTATAGTTTCATGCAGATTCTATGTATCAAGAGCATAGATTGACGACAAATTTTTTTCACATTGTGAGCATTATTTGACAACAAATTTCATATATTAGTGATATGAATTGAGGATATATAATAACATATGTGAAGCATATTTTGGATTGGATATTTTAGTGCATTTTGTGTATAGTTTGACGACACATCTCACCAATTGGAAATATCTGTTTCTGACACACTTTGACTGATTTATATACATTTACGAAATATATCTTCTATCGATTATTTATACTTATACTAAATTTTATCTCAATTTGGTTATCATATAATTATACGATACCAACGTCATATAAAGCATACTTTGAAGGCTGGTTACGACCCTGAAAATTATTCTTGAATACAAATTGATACTGTTCGATTTGATGATTTTGCTTTGCAACTATAAAAATTATATTGGAACTCATCAGATTTATCACCTTGCACCGTGATAAAATACGTATTGCTGATAATGGTCGCGCATACATTCTAATAAATTCAAGCATTTTCATTTTTCGATAAATTAATTAAAAAACTACGGTGCAAGAAAATTTTGTGTTATTTCATCAGAATAACTAGTTGTATATATATGTATATATATGACTGATGATTATATTTTTCGATTACGTGGATATCTCTATTTTCATCTCATATAACTACACGATATCCTGTCGATTTAAAGCATACTTTGAAGGCAATTCGTGACCTTGAAAACTATTTCTCATGTAAATCGATGGTGTAGGGTATAAGAAATTACGTAATAACTGCAGTAACTAGTGTACGTGTTGAAGATATTGTGGTATAATTATTCATATCCTTCATAGTGCAGAAGAATAACTGAGTCCACGTCCCTATATTTTCATAAGAACTCAACGAATATCGTTTCTTTTGTTTTGAAGATTAAGGCATCAAAACCGTCTTCACGAGAACTGTAATATAAACATACCTCATGCGTAGAGTATATACATTGCGCTCACACAAAAGCGGTGAAACATAAACATTAAACGATCGATGAAAGAGATCTAGGAAACAAATGCAATGTTGTGTGTCATTATATTACAAAGATATTATTTATAGCATTTATTTCCAGATTATTAAATTCAAATACGAATGAAATTTCATGATTGAAGGACACTGCATAAGTTATAAACATTAATTGATGCATGAAATTGTATGAAAATATCAATTACACCAATGAGTGTATAATTCAACGATGTCATTATCATGATTTTCGGTCGATATTAACTAATTTTGATACATATATCATTCATTAACAAAATATATATAATAAATACAAAAAAAAGATATAAACAAATGAAGATAAAAAAACAGTAAAAAAGTAATAATAAAATGCGTTTTGAGGGATGCCTATACTCACACCAGAATAATTTCGACGTTCTGTGATTTTTATTCAATTACACAAACTTCGACAATATCAATTTTCATAAAAAATAGTTTTCAAGATCTCGAACGGCTTCCAAAATTAACTGAACCATTTTGTGAAAGAAAAAATATTCAAGGTCGCGAATGGCCTTCAAACTATGCTATATATCGCAGGAACATCGCATACTTAATTGCTACTCAACGCATAGATTGACGACATACATGCAGAATAGTGTATATTTCAATCAAAATCCTTCATTGACAACACCACTCAAAACATGATTCTCATGAGTCATGATCCCATATCGTAGGGACATCATATGCTTTAATGAAATTAAAATTGGAATATACATTGGATTAGTAATTGTAATGATTAATTTCATATGAGCAGTCATTTAGATATAAAGATGACAGAAATTTTTTGCACCATGCAATATTATATTATATTGAAAGTTTGAAAATCCGCAGTTTGGCGAGTTTGTTCGCATGTCATATTTTCAGCATTGATGATTTCATTTTAACGCATTGAAGTGAGCTCAACTGATTCTATAACAATTTTTTCAATGTGATTCGTTGCAGTTATAATCTTATTTTTCGAATGCAACGAAATCGTTTTGTGAGAAAAAAAGTATTCAAGGTCGTAAACTGCTTTCAAACTATGCTATACATCGTGAGGACATCGTACAGTTATATACGATCAAAATTAAAATTTTCACTTGATTATCAATTTCAATCATTAACTTCATATCAACAGTCATTTAGATGTAAATATGCAAGAAATTTTTTGCACCATCCAATAATACATTACATTGAAAGTTTGAAAAACTGGAATTTAGCGAGACTGTTCGCATGGCATATTCGCAGCGTTGGTGATTTCATTTCAACGCATTTAAGAAAGTTCAACTGATTACACCATAATTTTTTTTAATGTAATTTAGTGCAGTTATAATCTTATACTTCGAATGCAACTAAATCTTTCTGTGAAAAAAAAATATTCAAGGTCGCAAACTGCCTTCAAACTATGCTATATATCGTAGAGGCTACATATAGTTATATTCGATTGGAATCAAAATATTTGCATGGTGATTATTTTTAATTATTAAGTGTATAAAAGCAGGAGTTTAGATATAAAGATGCAAAAAATTTTTGCACCATCCAATAATGCATTGCATTCAAAGTTTGAAAATCGCGAGTTCAGCGAAACTGTTCGCATGGCATATTATCAGCGTTGGTGATTTCATCTCAACGCATTGAAGGGAGCTCAACTGATTCTATCACAATTTTTTCAATGTGATTCGTTGCAGTTATAATCTTATTTTTCGAATGCAACGAAATCGTTTTGTGAGAAAAAAAGTATTCAAGGTCGTAAACTGCTTTCAAACTATGCTATACATCGTGAGGACATCGTACAGTTATATACGATCAAAATTAAAATTTTCACTTGATTACCAATTTCAATCATTAACTTCATATCAACAGTCATTTAGATGTAAATATGCAAGAAATTTTTTGCACCATCCAATAATACATTACATTGAAAGTTTGAAAAACTGGAATTTAGCGAGACTGTTCGCATGGCATATTCGCAGCGTTGGTGATTTCATTTCAACGCATTTAAGAAAGTTCAACTGATTACACCATAATTTTTTTTAATGTAATTTAGTGCAGTTATAATCTTATACTTCGAATGCAACTAAATCTTTCTGTGAAAAAAAAATATTCAAGGTCGCAAACTGCCTTCAAACTATGCTATATATCGTAGAGGCTACATATAGTTATATTCGATTGGAATCAAAATATTTGCATGGTGATTATTTTTAATTATTAAGTGTATAAAAGCAGGAGTTTAGATATAAAGATGCAAAAAATTTTTGCACCATCCAATAATGCATTGCATTCAAAGTTTGAAAATCGCGAGTTCAGCGAAACTGTTCGCATGGCATATTATCAGCGTTGGTGATTTCATCTCAACGCATTGAAGGGAGCTCAACTGATTCTATCACAATTTTTTCAATGTGATTCGTTGCAGTTATAATCTTATTTTTCGAATGCAACGAAATCGTTTTGTGAGAAAAAAAGTATTAAAAGTCGCAAACTGCCTTCAAACTATGCTATACATCGTGAGGACATCGTACAGTTATATACGATCAAAATTAAAATTTTCACTTGATTACCAATTTCAATCATTTACTTCATATCAACAGTCATTTAGATGTGAATATGCAAGAAATTTTTTGCACCATCCAATAATACATTACATTGAATGTTTGAAAAACTGGAATTTAGCGAGACTGTTCGCATGGCATAGTTGCAGCGTTGGTGATTTCATTTCAACGCATTTAAGGAAGTTCAACTGATTACACCATAATTTTTTCAATGTAATTTAGTGCAGTTATAATCTTATACTTCGAATGCAACTAAATCTTTCTGTGAAAAAAAAATATTCAAGGTCGCAAACTGCCTTCAAACTATGCTATATATCGTAGAGGCTACATATAGTTATATTTGATTGAAACCAAAATATTTGCTTGATAATTATTTTTAATTATTAAGTGTATAAAAGCAGGAGTTTAGATATAAAGATGCAACAAATTTTTGCACCATCCAATAATGCATTACATTCAAAGTTTAAAAATGCCGAGTTCAGCGAAACCGTTCGTATGGCATATTTTCAGCGTTGGTGATTTCATTTCAACGCATTCAAAAGAGTCCAACTGATTATATCACAATTTTTTCCATGTGATTAATGCAGTTATAATCTTATTTCTTGGATTTAATTGAACTCTTTTGTGAGAAAAAAATATTCAAGGTCGCAAACTGCTCTCAAACTATGCTATACATCGTAGGGACATCATACAGCTATATGGGATTGAAATCGAAATCTTTGCTTGATTATTATTTTTAATTGTTAAGTGTATATGATCATATAAGATTCAATTTGAAATATTTAATTGATTATTGATTCTAATCATCAAATTCATGAAAGTAGATAATTTTTCTGAAAATTCCAACATTTTTCTGCATCCCATATCGAATTGCGTTATTAAAAAACAGAAAATTCTGAATTTGTTTATACTGATCAAACGACAAATTAGGAGCGTAGAAAATTTCATACGAATGCGTTTCGAGAAATACAAATGATCTGACTAGAATATTTTCAACACTATACGCCTTGCCGTTGTTATGCAATTTTTCAGAATTTGTTAATATCAATTTTTATGACAAATAGTTTTCAAGGTCTCGAACTGCCTTCAAACTATGCTATATATCGCAGGTACATCGCATACTTAATTGCTACTAAACGCATAGATTGACGACATACATGCAGAATAGTGTATATTCCAATCAAAATCCTTTATTGACAACACCACTCGAAACATGATTCTGATGAGTCATGATCCCATATTATATTTCAGCTGAAAAAAAACGGCGTGCATCGAGTCGCACTAATACCGAAAATGATGGCAGTAACGCCATCTATTGATACCACATCAGTACTACATGTCGTCAAAGTATACATGTCGTCAAACTATTCGTTTAATACATGATTATTTCGACGACAGTCGTCAAAGCATGCGAGTTGGGGTCGAAGTATGCATGAAATCCAAGTTTTGTCGCGAAAATATGCGCTAGATACACACATATATATATATATATATATATATATATATATATATATATATATATATATATATATATATATGTATATATAATGGTATATATCGTCGCTTAATCGGCGACACCAGCTATCTCATATTTTCGCCAAAATAGAGTTAGTTTCAGCTTTCAATCTAAAATTTTTCAACGGCTGCAACTAAATGGTTCATTCCACGTTTATTCATGTGGTTCGCGAACAAATTGGAAATCTACTTAATTACTTTTCTTAAAATGAGCGGATAATGTGGTGGCTGTCGTTGCCGATTGAGTGACGATATATATGAATATGTGTTTCATGAATATGACTGAAAATTTATTTGTGTATTCACCGAGAACATGGAGACTCATTGGGTAAATTCGAAACTATGATGTTAACAACCGTGTTGGCAGCTTTCCTTGACAATAATTTAGTTTTATTATAGTTTTGTAGGATAGCTTCTCCTTCATGATCATTTCGAAGAGTTTGTCGAACTTCAGATAACCTTTTCGAGTATTCGTAACTAGTATTCCCGATAAAAGCACGTTCTCTCACCAACTTCGGTGGTTGAATATCTCCATCTCTAATTAAAGAACATCCAGGCATAGTACTGAGTAACTCATGTGAACTTTCATTACATTTGCTCTCCACATCCTACAATCCCAATAATAAAAAGTAACATCATAACATCTTGTTCATGAATGTGAAAGTAACTTTGATAGATTGACCTGCCTATTTTTAAAGTGGCCTAAGTAATAAGGTAATCTATATGGACAACGACCACTTTCAAAATGAATGTCTCAATTGATATTACGTTTATTAATCATCAATTGAATACAGGACGAATCGAAAAAAACATAAATGAAATTCGAAAATTACATATTTTGACAAAATATTGGCTGACTCAATGTATTTCAATTATAATAGATGAGAATTTATCGAAGTGATAGAACATACATACACGGAGTTATGGAACGAGTCACACATTACTTGAAGCGACTAAATTTTTTTTTATACAACTAAATACTTGCTGCACCAAATGATTCTACTTTGATACAAAGATCATGCGTTTGGTTTCGAAGTTCAAATTCTTCGTGTATTATACGTAGTTACATTTACTTTTATTTATTACATTCATTCATTTGTGATTGAATTTAATGAATAGAAATGAGTATAAATACGTGTGATACACCAAGAATTAAAACATTACAACCGAACAAATAAGCTTCGCATCAAAAAATGTGTCACTCGTTAGATAGCTCAATGTAAATTCCAACCCTGATGAATTTACAACAATGATTAAAAATTCATTGCTTCAAAAATGATTCATTTCATCCAAGTAAAATTTAGTTGACTCAATGTATCATTGAGTTCATTCAGAACCGCGTTTATTTATAAAAAATTTTATTGTTTGAATAAAAGATGGAACGAATGAAATATTTGATGTATTTCGAAAATTGTATTATTATCACAAATGAATGGATGTGATAAATGGAAAAAAAAAAATATTTATAAGACACATTCAATTTAAACGTTACAATTGAATAAATAATGTTCGTTTCAAAAAAGAATTATTTGGCGTGATTAACATGTGTTTATGTGAAAAATAATTTAGTTGATTCAAACAATGATTTTCCATCGCATATATCTCGACGTACGATGTAACACTTTAATAAATTCTCATATATTATTATCAAATTATATTTGTTCATGAAAAGTTCAGTTTCATTCAAACATTATTTGGTTGAATCAATGTATCATTGAATTCATTCAAAATCGCGTTCAATAATCATCAACTGAATAGAAAATGAATCGAATAAAATATTTGATGTATTTTGCAAATTGCATTATTATCACAAATGAATGAATGTGCTGAATGAAAAAAAAATAGGTATAATACACGTTGAATTTAAACATGTAAACCGAATACATTATTTTCGTATCAAATAATAATTATTTTGTCTGATTAAGATGTGTTTGAATGAAAAATAATTTAGTTGCTTCAAACAATGTGTCACTCGTTGGATAATTCAATGTAAATTTCAACACTGATGAATTTACAACAATGATTAAAAATTCATTGCTTCAAAAATGATTCATATTATCCAAGTAAAATTTAGTTGACTCAATGTATCATTGAGTTAATTCAAAACCGCGTTTATTTATAATTATCGGAATAAAAGATGGAACGAATGAAATATATGATGTATTTCGAAAATTGTATTATTTTCACAAATGAATGAATGTGATGAATGAAAAAAAAAAAAAAAAATAAATAATACGCATCAAATTTCAACGATAAAACCGAATAAATAATGTACGTTTCAAATGAAAATTATTTGGTGCGACAAATATGTGGTTGTATGGAAAATTATTTAGTTCCTTCAAGCAATGTTCTATTAATTGTATAGCTTGATGTACGTTCAAACACTCTGAAAAATGTACAACTTGTACAATTGAATATTATTTGCTTCAAATATGGATTATTTCTTCCAAATAAACTTTGATTCGCGCGATGGACAAAAAAACGCACTAATTCCGCCAATGATACACAAAACACTTACTTGACTCGTTACGCAGTCTTTTTTCCCATAACGCTCATTCCATTTCATCATGAATTTCACCCGAATTCCCAACTGTGGAATTAAGTCTTTGATTGTCTCTTTGTCGAGAAACGGCATTATTTGTTCGTCAATGCAATGTTCTGAAAATTAAAAAGTTCCGTTAATTGTTAATTGTGGTCTTGTTTTTCAAATTTTATTTGTTTCAAGTAAACAAACTTGTCCTTGAGCGAGACAAAGCGCAGTGGCTGACGCTATACCTTACGCGTTGGAAATGAATAATATATAGATATATACATATATGTATTCACACAACTGAATTATACAAACATTTCTTATTAATTCAATTTTTAGGTGTACTAATACGAATATATTTTATGAAAAAAATTGTACATTATATTTATAATGTATAACAATAAATGAAATATTCGTCTTCATTTATTTTTCATGAAATAAATTCGTATTAATAGATCTAAAAATTGAATTAATAAGAAATGTTTGTACCATGCAGTTATGTGAATTTATTACGACATTAAAACATATTCTTCGAAATTGTATCACCGGTGTTATGAATAATCATGCAGACGGGACGAATAATAGAAAAATTTTTTTTTATAAAGCAAGAAAGAAATTACTTACTTTCAAAGTCATCTTGAAGTTGTGATAAGTTCCATTCTTCTAACAGCTTCTTGGTAAATATGTCCATTGTTATAATTGTAAACACAATGCAGAAGAAAAAACAATACGTTCGCACTGTATGAAATACGTTTGCACTGTATAAATGCGTTTGGACTGTATAAATACGTTTGGACTATATAAATACGTTTGCACTCTATGAGATTCCGTGATGGACTGATGTCGAACAATAGACTAACGCTTCCGTGTAGCCCGATTTTGATCGTGCGTTGCGAACATCACCACGTTCAATCAATCAGATGCAGATGGCGCAATTAATTTCCAATTGACTGATTATTTTGATGCAAATAATTTTTAGTCATGTCAACTAAATATGAACTGCAGTGTTCTCATAAGATGGTTTGTAATGCAATAATATGTGGCAATAAAATTATTACTTCTAGCAGATATTTTTGAAAACTTTAGACATAGCTGCTACTCAACGTATAATCTAGATCCATTACATTATTATACAGCACCAGGTTTAGCTTTCGTTGCAATGTTAAAATATACCAACATAAAATTAGAGCTCTTGACAGATCCGGAAATGTTATTATTCATTGAAAAAGGAATAAGAGGTGGTGTATCACAATGTTCAAATCGTTATGCCAGAGCGAACAACAAGTATATGGGTGATCATTTCAACTCAAATGAAGAAGAATCATATCTAATGTATTTTGACGTCAACAATCTTTATGGTGCAGCTATGAGTGATTATTTACCATCTGGAAGATTTGAATGGATTGAAAATGTATTCAATGAAAACGATATAATCAAAATTCCAAACGATTCATCATTCGGGTATATATTTGAAGTTGATATGATGTATCCGG
This sequence comes from Microctonus brassicae, assembly GCA_918226075.1. Taxonomy (NCBI): domain Eukaryota; kingdom Metazoa; phylum Arthropoda; class Insecta; order Hymenoptera; family Braconidae; genus Microctonus; species Microctonus brassicae. The sequence continues at coordinate 15,200,882 of OW445482.1, forward strand.
AAGAATTATTTCTGAACAAACCACAGATACAATTCCTTGGGGTTATCATGGTTTAATTAACCAAAATAATTGTGATGATATGATGTAAATAAATTATATTAATAAATAAGCATGTATATATTTGAAAATATTTTATTTTTATTTTTACAAATCCTTTTCTTTTTTCACAAATCCTTTTCACTTATCCAACTATTATGTGAATTATCAAATCCTAACCACTCTACATAACATTAATTTCCCTGCTTTCGTAATACTTTTTCTATAAGATAAACGTCAGGATATTTTACTTTACCAAGCTCTTCTTCATAGAAGCATCCCATAATCGGTTCATTACGAATATCAATTAGTTTATATGTTGGTGGAGTAGTATTTTTCACATCGTCGATGTAATATTTCTGTTGTCCAATTTGGTGTATATCCTTTTTCAAATATATGTTTATATTTGCTTACTCGAACCTTATCACCAATTTTAAACTTATATCGATGCTTTTTAACTATTTGATAAGATTTATATACTGTATGAAGTAACAATTTTTCATTTTCCTTTGTAACATCCTTAGGTTTCATCTTTATTGTTCTATGTTTTGTATTATTATATTCATCTATGAGATTTGGTAAAATATCAATCCATTTATATGTCCCCTGAAGACTGAATTGTTTCCACATTTTATTTTTAAGTGTACGATTAAAACGTTCACATATTGAAGCTTTCAAGTTTGTGAATGTTGAATATAATTCAATATTATAATGTTCCATGAGCATCTTAAATTCTTTATTATAAAATTCTTTACCACGATCAACATGTAATTTTCCAGGTTTACGTGAAGTCTTTATGTTAGATTCCATTGCATTTGTAACGTCTTTCCCATTTTTAGTTTTCAACGGTACTGCCCATGCATATTTTGAAAAAATGTCAATTACAGTTAGCAGATATTTGGAACCATTATTTTTAGTTGCATAAGCTGACATATCAACAAGATCAGTTTGCCATGTTTCATCTAATCCTCTCATCTCAACTTGACGACGTTTATAATTGACACGAGCAGGCTTATGTAATTCATCAACTATCACTGCTTTCATCATAATTATTTGTTAACAGATTCTAATAGTTTCTTAATATTATCTTCAATAATATTTGTTCTGAAATCGTTTATTGTTTTGGTATTATTTTTACATGCTTCATTCACTGCAGCTAGTTCAGAAGTTAGTTTAGAAATGAGATTTATCTGTTTAGATAGTTCCTTTTCTATATTTTCACGGTAACTATTGACTGTGTTACGTATATTCATTTTATAATTTGTTATAAGATCATTGCATTCGATAATATCATGACGTAAAATAAATAAAGTTTGATTCAAGTCATCAATTTCTTTTCGTATGTAACTTTTTACAATCTTCATAGGTACAGCATCATTATCATGCAGAGGATCTGCAATGTTACATAGCCTTTTATCATCCATATCATATTGTCCATCGGATGTAATCTTGAAACCATAACCAGGAGGTCCACGATCTGATTTTGCATTACTTTTCACTAACTTTCGTCCAAATATATCAACACTCATCTTGTTACTTCAACTATCGAGGTATAAATGATGAACTTTATGAAATCATTGTTGATATATAATTTTTGCTTCACGTAGTTCTTCGATAATCGAAATTATTTCATTTGTATGACTTAGGTTGCCCGCAGATTGAGATGCTAAAAGTAATCGTAAGCGATCAACAAGTTCATTAGGATCATCCCAGTATACATAATTCAAAGGTTTACTTCTTCTTTTAACTATTTTATAGTAAGGTAGTGCTCTTTCAGATTTCTGTTTTATATTTTTTTCAATATATTGTTTATATTTCAAACTCTTACTCATCATGAGACTACCATCAGGATCATAGCGTTTATAGAGTGCATTTGTTGATTTAATGATATTCATATAATTTTCTTTATCTTTATCACTTATGATTGATTCATTTGGTGATTTAGTGAATAATAATTCAATCAATCCAGGAGTTTGTTGAAAACGTTCATTACCAACACTTATAATATTATCATTGAACTCAATATTGGTATCACCAATTTTCAATTGATTATTAGTTGTCTTGCGTACACCGACTCTAATATCCAATTTACTATTACTCTGTTTGCCCATAAGCATTTTCATATATAATGTTAAATTATCTTCATGCTTTAAAGGTGAACTTTGAGATGTAATTTCATCATGTTCGAATCGTTTAATAGTATCATTATTATCAAATAATGTTCCTTCTTCATCATAATTCATAGCAGTTGCAAACGATTGATCTGGTTCATTCTTTATACGAATATCAGCCAATTCATCTTTTATTTCTTGCTTCATCTGATTAGATGTTGTCACTAAATTTTCCAATGGTTGCACAATAGGTTTAAAAGCATCCTTCATAATCTGTTCTGATATTTCTTTACCATGCTTCATCATTCTATGCTTATAACGTATTGCATCACTTGCTTTCACTATTTTCGTTAATGTATCGATGTTTGAAGCAGCCATGTTGACGCATTTAAGTCTATAATAGAACTGTAATATCTTAAACATTTCATTTACTTATAAAGCAGTCAAAACCTTTTCTATATCTTCCTGAATTAATGTCACTATCTTTGTCAATAACTATGAAACTATATTTATCATCATTCCAACATGATAAACATATACCTCTGAACTCTTTATACGTCATATCAGTATTAACATGATCATCATAAACATGTTTGGGATTCATTTCATCCTGCTTGAATAGTACTATCAAATTTACATTATCACGTATCAAATGTTTTGGTATACGTGTATACGTTTGACATAAATAAAATGAATCAACATCTCTATGTCGACTCATACAGAAAAAAGCTCTAATATTATCTTGCATCTCACAAGCTACATCATCAAAAATCATGATAGAATTTGGTCGTACCTCTTCAGGTGTAACTACCTCCTCATGATCACTAAATGGAAAATATTTAACACCCTCTACAGGTTTTAATATATTTTCCAAGTATTTATACTTTGGTTGATTCAATGATTTTGAATAAACATAAATATTTTCAAATCTCAAACCATTAGGATGAGTAATGAGTGCTAGAAGTGCATTCGTTTTACCACAATTTGATGGACCACAAAAAATAGCTCGCATACTATTTGGTAATAATTCACCATGTCGTTTCTCTTTATTATTTTGTTGAGGAATTTCATTATCGAAATTCATAATAGGTAATGTTATTGTCTGCTTCTTGAACTTAACTGTGGATAACTGTTTCTCGCACGCCATTATGGATACAACTAAACGATAATCTATATGGATAATTGCTTATATATCTGTGATGATGGAACAATTTAGTTAGTTATCTAAAGACTACCATTGTATTCACATGGCACCACGTTCCATTCGCGATAAAGGTTTCATCAACAATATTATTAACAAGCTACCTTTCGAAGCACATATCCCCGGCTATCAATATTGTGGTCCCGGCACTAAACTATCAAAGAGGCTAGCACGTGGTGATTCAGGGATCAATCCCCTTGATGCTGCATGTAAAGATCACGATATTGCATACTCTCGAAATCCTGATAATATCATTGAACGAAATAAAGCTGATAGAATATTAGCTCAAAATGCATCAGCACGTATTGTTGCTAAAGACGCGAATATTGGTGAGAAGGCTGTAGCTTGAGGTGTGACCAACATTATGAATATGAAATCTAAACTCGGTGCTGGTATGAAGAGGAGAAAAGTTACTCATGCACGTAAAAAGGAAAAACCTGTAATATCTTTCAAGGAAATTATGAAAGAAGCGAAAAATTCAATGCATTCAGATGCAGATATTTTCAAGTCAGCATTGAATGGTGCACGAGCTGCTGTGAAAAAAGCTGGTGGTAAAAGTAAAGTGGGTGCCCCACCACGTATATTACCAGTACCAATGAAAACAGGAGGTATTTTACCTTTCCTCCTACCAATTTTTGCTGGTTTGAGTGCTGCTGGTGCTCTAGCTGGTGGTGCTGCTGGTATCGCTAAAGCTGTGAATGACGCAAGTGCAGCAAAACGTGAATTAACAGAGAAAAAACGTCACAATGAAACAATGGAATCTATTGCTTTAGGCAAAGGAATGTATTTGAAACCATATAAAAAAGGTTTATGTCTTTACTTGAATCCTGCAAAAAACTTATAGACCTACCACATCGAGCATTAACCGATGCTGATCTCATGAAGTATGCTAAAATTATGAAAATTCCACATTTTCGTGGAATATTTATGAGAAATAATTCACCAGAGTCGGGTCCATGGATAAATGAATCAGCTATTATCAATCTTGATAATAGTAATGGACCTGGAACTCACTAAGTAGCATATATGAAGAAGAATAAAGATGTTACATACTTTCATAGTTTCGGTGATTTGCTACCTCCTAAAGAATTAATTGATTATCTCGATGTTGGTAGGGTGGAATATAATCATAACAGATATCAAGACTATAATACTGTAATATGTGGTCATCTATGTTTAAAATTTTTAACTCAGCAACTATAAAAACGTAGTGTTGTAATGAATTAATATCAGTCATGGACGATTCGTTGACATTAACTTTAACGGGGAGATCCTCCATACTGGAGGCTCAATATTTTTCATCAATTGAACTCTCACCAAATAAAACATATATGTTGGGGCTTATTGAGTTGCTGACTTTTAATTCAATTCCTAATGTTGATGAGACCAACAACAAATTTGACATAATTGGAGGTGAAAATCCAACAATCATTCCAACTGGTAGCTATGAAATCGAAAATATTGAGAGTTATGTGCAGGAAGCATTACCAAACATACAATTCACACTCAAACCTAATAATAATGAATTGTGTTGTGAGATTCAAAGTAATGTTTCTATAAATTTTATACCTAAAGATTCTATTGGAAGATTGTTGGGATTCGAGCCACGTATACTTGAAGCAGGCAGTATCCATAAGTCTGACTTGCCAGTGACAATACTTAAAGTTAATGCGCTTCGTGTTGAATGTAATATCACCACCGGAGCTTATATTAATGGTCATCGAGTACATACAATACATGAATTTTTTCCAACTGTCCCACCAGGATATAAGATCGTTGAAGTACCATCACATGTCATTTACATGCCAATCACTGTTCAGTCAATACAACATTTACAACTAAGAATAGTTGATCAAGACGGTGAACTTGTAAACTTTCGTGGTGAAATCATAACTATTAGATTACACATAAAGTCAATAAAGTGATGGGTATTGTATATGATACAGTCATTCAACCAGCAATAGTTCATAGTGGTGGGAGTTATAAAAGCAAGTCAACATGTCGAAAAAGGATCAGTCATCACGAACCACACAAACAGCTAACACCTCAGAACATTCAACTGCTGAAAAATCTGGGATTGAAACTACGTGGGAAACAATAAAAGTGTGTTGTTTTTGCTTTGTATGTCTAATACCATGGCGCAAATCTTAAATATTCAAAAAGCAATTGTATTCGATGAATCTATTGCACATTATGAAATTCATGCACATCTACCATATGCCTCGTCAACATTCAACAACAATGATGAAATTCGTATTGCTGTACAACATCAAGACTTATGTTTATTACCAAGCAAAAGCACATAACATATCTGTGGACGATTGACTAAGGGTGAGAATGCTGCAGTCGCAACTACATCACTAGTAAACCTTGCCATATGTCATCTATTTGAGGAAATACGTTATGAATTAAATGCTGTTGGAATTGATCGAAATAAAAATGTTGGTATAACATCTCTTATGAAAGGATATGTTTTCCTATGCTCAGGACAAAATTATCTATTAGAGAATGCAGGATGGTTAACTCAAGATAATGATAAAATAATTGATGCCAATGGATATTTTGATATATGTATTCCATTGAATTTATTGTTGGGATTCGCTGAAGATTATCAGAAAATTATTGTGAATGCTAAACATGAATTAATTCTCACTAGAGCGAATACTGATTCAAATGTTATTGTTCAAACCGTAGCTGAAAATGTTAAGCTCTCCCTTCAGAAAATTGAATGGATGATACCATACGTAAAAGTCTCAGACACACAAAAAATTCAATTACTCATTTACATAGCTAAAGATCCGTCTATTTCAATGAGTTTTCGTGTATGGGAATTATATGAATATCCGTTGCTTCCAACATCTACAAAAAACGTTTGGGTTGTCAAAACTACAACACAATTGAAAAAACCACGCTATACTATACTAGGATTTCAAACTGCTAGAAAAAATAATGTAACTAAGAATGCCAGTTATTTTGATCATTGCGAATTGAGAGATGTAAAAGTATTTCTTAATTCACAATCTTATCCTTGTGGGAATTTTAATTTAGATTTTAATAAAAATCAATACGCTTTATTATATGAAATGTATACAAGTTTCCAATCATCATACTATTGTAAAGAACCTAATCCAATGTTAACAAAAGCTAAATTTATAACACATGCACCACTCGTAGTGATTGATTGTTCAAAACAGAATGAAAATTTAAAATCAGGACCAGTAGATGTACGAATTGAAATTGAATCTGCTAATGAATTTCCTGTACAAACCACAGCTTATTGTTTGATGTTACATGATAGTATTATTGAATATAAACCTATCAGTGGTATTGTTAGAAAATTAGTCTAAGAAAAAATATTCATGCATATAAAATGATACTTTTTGTGAATAAATAATTAACGATATGTTTAATAAATATGTAAAACAAATAATAAAACGAAATTTGATTCAGGAAATATATTTTGTGTTTTTATTATGATTTTCAGTAATGTATAAAAAATATATATATTCATTTTGAAATGTTTATTATTATTTTAGTTTTATATGAAAGAAGACTATTTAATAATTTTTGAATATTTTATTATTATTATAATTTTAGTGTTACATGAAAAAATATATAATATTATTCTAGTTTTTATATAAATAAATATATATGTTATATCAACATCATCTCAACATCATCATCATCATCATCATCATCATCATATGATATATAACCACTATCATTCCCATCAGCGGCTATCCAGTTTTGCCGGATAAATTCCTGCATTTCGACATTATTTCTATGATTTCCATCATCATCATCATCATCATCATCAGTATTGACCTCATCCGTATCATCATTGTTGTTATCATTGTTATCGTTGTTGTTATCGTTGTTGTTATCATTGTTGTCGTTGTTGTTATTACTGTTGTCGTTGTTGTTATTACTGTTGTCGTTGTTGTTATTATTTTGGTTACTATTATCGTTGTTGTGATTGTTGATGTCGTTGTTAAGAGGTAAAAAATCCCATAGTTCCTCTAAATGAAGAGGTGCTAATCTTAGGAAATATTGCACGTTTGGTGGACGAGGATCATCTTCAATTCTTATTTTTCTAAACCATATCATTCTTTCCATTATATTTATTATTAATGTTGCTTGCACCCCAACGATATTTATGACTAAACCTTCATAGGTTCCATGAATATTCAAATATTCTCCAGCGATATTCATTAAATAAATAATTGTTCCATTTCATGATATATCGATCATCAACCATTCCGTAGGTATATGTACGGTAAATGTTAAATATGGTAATGATTCCATTGTTCTGTTGAAAAAAAATATATATATATATATAACATTAAATGTTTTAGGTTATTTATGAATTTAATATGTAAAATTTTTCAGAAAAAAATTAATTCATATACTTACATTTTTATTTTATTGAATATTCAATTTAGTATTTTATTATTTTTAAATTATATAACTTTTTATAATATATAATATAAATTATTAATATTATTAATTCATAATATATAATATAAATTTATAATATATAATATAAATTATTATATTATATAAATTATTATATAACTTTTTTAAATTATATAACTTTTTTTGTTTGTCGTTTTTTATATTTTAATTTTTATAACTTTCAATTGCATGTCACTTGCAGGATGTTTCATGAAATAATGTGCATTAGAAAAAGTTTCAAGCTTTGTCTTTGAGAAAAAAAAAAAAATGATTGACGTTATCGGGGAGGTCGTGCGTCGGAGGGTCATGCCCAATGAGATTTGGGCATTACGAGGGATGATGCGCACGCTTATTACATCCTGTAACGTATCCAATATATATAGGTATATTTTAAGGTGCTACTGATATTCCTTTGTTATCTATATTTGAATGAAGTGGCGTGTGCCATAACAATGCTACCTGTTAACCTTTTTTCACACCCGTTAGCGAATAATGTAAATAGCAATTTAAGGGATAATATGGGGTTATTAGATTAATTATAATGAGGTTTAAATTATAATACATATTCTTTTGGTTAATATTTTTTTATTTAATTATTTTCAAAGTTATAATGAATTTTTCTTATCAAAAAATATTTTTTCTATCAAATAATTCTTTCTTTTTTCTTCAAACCAACTTTTCAATTGTTTAACATTTTCATGAGCACAATGGAAGCCTATGAAATTCTCAAATGTATGATAATTACAATCAGAACCATACACATTTTTCAATGATCAACATAAAATTTTTTCAATATTCATAATTTTTTTCTGTGTATATCGAATTATATTGTGCAACCATTCTTTCTTCTCAACACCTTTGACATAGATATAATCCACATCCTTCAATATTATCTCCAGAATATCACGCAATTTTTCATATGGTATATCACCATCATCCCAAAATATCCCATGATAATTGCGTATCAGCCAAGAATTTGTTGCTTTATATTGTTTTGGTAAATCATCCCACTTGCATGGTGGTTTGAATAATATACGTGTTCCATGATCATCTTTGTTATCAAGCTGTATCATTGCAAACTTTTTGACGATAAATTCATTGTTTCTCCATTTGAATCCTTGCATATCCACTATTACTTCCATTTCCAATGTCGCGCGCGTACCTTGAAGTTCTCTTAAATATACTGAACACTATATTTGAATATTCTTCCCATTTTATACATTCATCCCCACCACTTTTGATTAATATAATTATGAAATTATTATATAAAAGATATTATAATTATTCATCAAACATTTTTTGGAATGTGTTCATAATATTTTTTTGCGCTAAAATTGACGCATGCGCATTGGTGGATTCTGTCGACTATATCGTTTCCATATAAAAATTTTTTATATTTAGTACTATAGTACATGAGAATCAACCATATTGTTTCCCCATATAAAAAAATTACATTGGGATTTTTACTTTGGTCATGCGACACTGGTGGCATTTCAGCAAACTATTCCTAAGATATGAGATATTAGGTTCCACCTCTAGGTGAAATCCCAAAAGTACATGATAATCAACCATATACAAATATTTATTTGTAGTACTATAGTACATGAGAATCAGCCATATTCTTTCCCATATAAAAATATTTATATGCAGTAACTATAGTACATGAGAATCAGCCATATTGTTTCCCATGTAAAAATTCATCGATCATGTATTCCATCGATAATATGCAGTACTATAGTATAACATATTATTTCCAATCGGTAACGTCACATAAAACCGACCGTGGGAACTATAGAACTCTAACTTACCGACTGCTGTGAAATATGGCGCGCAATTGTACGAAATTTGAACTATTACTCAGAAAACAACCTATACCACTACTAGTATCCTATATACATTTTCAATTTTCATACGTGAATTCAAACATTGCTTCAAGTTTTCATAATGAATGATATATTTGTTTTTAGGTAAGAGTGTTGTTACTAATTTCATAAATTTCTTCGTTGGCGGTATGAAATGTTGAGGGCATAACGGTAAATCACGATGTAACTCATGTAGTTCTTTTGGATATTTCGAATCAACTTCAAAGATTTATCCTGTTGATAAATCGTTGGGGATATTGAGTATTTGTTCAACACTCATTGATTTATTCAACCATTTGAATCCGCCATATGATAAATAATCACTCATAGCTGCCCCATATAAATTATTAACATCGAAATGCATAAGATATGATGCCTCTTTGGTTGGATTGTAACTGTCTCTCATATATTTATTATTTGCTTTTGCATAGCGACTCGAGCATTGCGCTACACCATCTCTAATACCTTTCTCGATATACAATAACATCTCTGAATCTGTGAAAAGCTCTAGTTCTACACCTGTATATTTGAGCATTGCATCAAAAGCAAAACCTGGTGCTGTATAATAATGTATTGGATCTAGATCATATGTTACGAAGCAATTACAACGGAAATTTTCAAAGATGTCAGCTAAAAGTAATACATCTGTTTTGAGATATAAATCGGAATATTCACCTGAAGTCGGTATATTGAATTTACTCCAAATCACTTTTGCATGTTCATAATTTTCCTCGGAAATTTCACTTTGATTCAATTTTGAATAAAATTTGTCTTTTCCCGGTAAATGTTTCTCATCAAGCTTCATCCATCTATCGATATATTAATATGGAAATACACCTATTTTTGTAACCAATTTATATTGTTCATCATCATTGTAAAATTGCGAGTGATTAATTCATCATCATCATCCAGATAATTTGCTAATTTATCGATACCACTCACCATGAATCTCAATGAGTCAATGAATCGTGAAGATATTTTTGTGTCGTGAACTTTTTTAGTGAATGAAATATATTTTTCTTTATTCATTGGTAAGAGGCTTACCTCACCAGGGCAACTTTTAGCTGTCCTCTCAATTATGAAATGTGAATCATAACCAGGCAAATTGTGAAATACAATTGGCAAATAGTATGGTTTTGTATATTTCATACTACAATTATCATGTGCTGCACCTCGATATCTACCAGTGAAATGACGATGATCTCGATGTTTTGCATCAATTTGAGTGAATGGTTTTTCACAAATATGACAAATAACTGCATTTTCCAATTCATATTTTTGTTTTTCCGTTAATGATGTCATCGGTACAATTCTACTGTAAATATTATTCATTTCATGCGCTGAAGATTCTGATTGATCAATGAACCATTAAATTCATCCATCACTACGCATTAATTCAAACTGGGATAATTTATTATCATATAAGCAATGAAAATAGAATGCAACACTATGTGGAGTCTGCGTTTGTGATACATTTATTTCCTCTAAAATACACTCTAAGTCTGCATAAACAACGAATGGTACAGATTCTTCATATTTGTAATGAGTGAATGATAAAAATTTTTCTTCTTCTCTTGGCAATATTACACGAAGTGTTTTATTCATACTAAGGCAATCTAACTCATGATTATTATATGAGTATAATTCTTGAAAATGACATAAGCGTCTATCACAAATGTATGTCTTCCCTTTATGTTCTGATATTTGACTTGAGACTAATCGCAAAAGATCATGTATCCACGCAAAATGAAATATTTTATTCGACTCAAAGTTAATATTATCAATATCCATACTAGCATCAACCATCAATAAATGAATTGTTGGCTTATCACTATCATTATTACTTATATGATATGGAAGGATGATATTTTGATTATTCTCATTCTCGATGCCATACACATTTATTGATAAACCATTCATTACCTCAAATTTTGGTACATCTCACAATGCCATAGGGAAAGTTAAACCCTCAAAGTTAGAACCTACTTTGGTGAAATGTTGATATGATGATGTTCTAGCTACATTACCCATTGAATTTTTCGCTTCTCCTGCATGTTCATCATTATCTTATACATGAAATTTTTTTCTTCCCTGTAGAGCTGCCACAATACACCATAGGAAACAAAATTCATCGTTGTTCTTCATGTTTATCACAGCTTTCTTCAACTGGATGAATTCTGGGAGATCTATGAATGTTGATAGTCCTCCTTCTCGTAAGGCTACATATTTATCAATATTCACTACTAAGTTCACAACTTCATTCATTGTCCACCCTGAATCACCTTCTTCAAATTCTTCCACTTATGATGATGAAGTATCAGTATAACAAACTTTGAATACCAATGATGAATATTATTTGATTGAAAAATCAATTCATTTGATGTGTTGAAATATGTTATTTCTTCATATGTTCTAGATTCTTTAAAATTTTCATATTTGCATGCCAATATTACATTCGATTCAACATTCGTTTGCATTTCTCTTATTTTCTTCATGAAAATCTCCCTCGCATCTATGAGAAATTCATGTAGATCAATGTGGTTAATGTTTGTTATAACACCAGTTCTCATACGACCATTGAATGCTGACGGTAATTCATCCTACTTAAGATTTTTGACATCATTATCATTCCTACTATCGATTTGAATATTACCACCAACAATATGCTACCCTTTGATTACTTTTTGTCTTGCAGCTTCATTGAATTTTCTACATAATGAAAATAAATGTGAACTTACAGCTTGCGATTGATTCTTTTCACCAATAGTCAGTTTTTGCATTCTCAGATTTTTTTTTTAACATTTTATATCCTGTGCCCCATTTTTTTCCACTTGCGAATCTGTATATCACGTTCTGTACCAATATTCATTGATGAACAAACTTCATGTGACTCTTCCATCAACTTAATGAGTTGGTTATAATGCTCCTTTCGCTCCTCTGAATGCTTCTTTCGATCCCTCGACCGCTGTTGGTGTTGATCACTCATTTTTTTTCTAGTTTGAGGACACTCGTGAATACACTCTTGAAATTTTCAAGAACTTTGAATGATTAACTATATTTCAAGTCAATCTTTTTGTAATAAGGATTGAAAAAAAGGACAAAATGTGTGGGCGTGGTTGTTCTGAGTTTGACGGGATGAAGTGACGTCAGCTTTGTAAAGAATCAAATGATAAACAAAACAGGATCAAACAGGAATGTTTTCGAAACGAAACGAATGATAATTCGATGCATGCATGAATAGATAAGAAATTTTTTCCAAGAATTCAAAGTGTTGGGGTGGATATTTCTAAGAATTCAAGGAAGGGGGCGGTGAATATACTGGGATGAAGAAATTGTAACGTTTTCCATCATGGAGGGGGCAGGATGGCTCAACAAAAAAGGTGTAACGATATCATCTGTGGTGAAGATCTAATCCAAATGATGCATGTAGTTGAAAATGAGTTGTAGTGGTTTTATCGAATGTGTGAACCAATGATATGATGGATATTGCTAGACAAACTGTGGTGGGGGATCGTGTACATATAGAGAAAACTGATGGAGAGATGTCAATTCAAATTACTTGCTCATAAGGTGTTAAATTATACTCAATTCATAACCTGTATCAAGAATGAATTTAGTTGAATTAAATGAAGTTTGCCGAACGGAGAATTTTCTACCTTTAAAGTCATGGAAAGAATTGAAGGCTGGAACAAACTATATAGTGTCTGGAATCGAAATTGTTAAAACAAGATTTGGTAAAAAAATTGTTGTAACCATAAATGGTGAATTCACCGTATTTTCACCAAAAATAATAGTAACATATTTACTCAATGATCGAGAGCAATATGATTTATTGGAAGATGCATCTAACAATGGAAAGCTTGGAATGCATTATATTGGTGGTAAATATCCTGAGTCGAAATTTTTATTCCGAAATAGGTCTGAATGTTCTGACATTCAATCAACTACGCATGCGTTCACAACGTTGAAAAGAAGTTCCGAAAAAGTTCTGAAAGGTCCGAATATTTACATTTTCCGACCATTCGGAACTTTTCCAGAACTTCCTTTTTCGAAACTTCTCAATACGCAGTTCTTGCATATATATATACTCAATTGGAACGACTGCATTTGAAAATTATCAGTATAAAAGAAATTCTCAATATCTAGCGACCAAATTTGAATTAACAAATATAAATCAACAATATGCATGCTGAAAAATACGTAAATATAGATAAAAATGAAATGATAGGATAATGAAAAAATTAAAGCATTGGATGAGATAATTTTTTTTTTTATTCATTCACATTCATGTCATTTATACACAATATATTCCCACAACCATCATATGTTCATCAAGAAAGACAACATGACGCATTTTTACCAGAAAGATGTGTAACAGTCATTAATAACGATATTTCGCACTATATAAAACTCAGATCCGTCTCCACTCGGTATTATAATTACACAGGTTCCGTGAATATTAAATTATTATGCGAAAATAATATAATACTCAACAAAACACCATATAACGCTGACATAATCGGACGAAACGTACGAAGAAACATGCATATAAACGACACTCAACAGATATATTGTCATTATCCCTGTGTCATTGTGAGGCAATAGACGAAAGTTGCCGATGATTTTACGGAATTGACCGATCAATCACGTCTCATTTTTCCTAAGTCCATAGAAATAGGATGAAAATTTTTCTAAGTTCCGTCCACTGAAGATTTTCTAGATCCCATGGTGGGGATTTCAGAATTATCGGGACTTATTCTAAACATTGTAAACTAGAAAAATAGCGTGGTGGGGAGGTTCGGAATATTCAGAACTATTTCAGACTTTTAAAATGCTTACGTCACAGAGATTCAGACCTATCGGATCTGTTTCGGAACTTTTTCAGACGTTTCAGACCTATTTCGGAACAAAAATTTCGACTCGGGTGTTCCGGAACTTTTTCAGACGTTTCAGACCTATTTCGGAACCAAAATTTCAACTCGGGTATGGACAATGTGAATTCATTCAATAATCATACTTAATATTTTTTTCATAATTATTTTATTTAGAAATTATCATCATCATCATCATTATCATCATCATCATCATCATCATCATCATCATCATCATCATCATCATCATCATCATCATCATCATCATCATCATCATCATCATCATCATCATCATCATCATCATCATCATCATCATCATCATTATTATTATTATTATTATTATTACCCGTAACACAATAAAGACCATCCACATTTCTGAATATGTTTGGGCCCCACATATGCTTCTCATACTCCATTGCCAGAGGTGGAAATTATCCAACATGCTCCGGACGATGATCATCTCCTTCACACAATCTTCGGAACCACCACATTTGTCTCTGATGATCGATCACAACGATGGTTGCCAGACCATTCATTGTGATTAATGCTCCATTCGTTGTCCCCCATGTTTGCATATATGTGAGCACATCACTAATAATGTCATTGATCCAATCTAAGTTATTTTCAGACTACGTATATTCTCGTGGTACACGAATTGTGTAATTAAGTTGACAATATTCCATCCTGAAATATATCATTATACAACTGTAACAATTTTCATATAATTTTAATATATATTATTCAGAGAAAACTCACTTGTTGGCACTATTGTTTATGGTGTTGATGTAGTTACTGATGCTCTTGCATATGAAATGATGAATATTTTTCATTCACCATACCACTAATTTCTCATTTTAGGTAGAACTTATGATAAGCAACGAATAATTTCTAGGTCTTGAAATATTATCTTAACGTTGGACCTTTTCGCCACCAACCTCTCCGATTTTTTCTATAACTTTCATGGCACCTCTCCTCAATAGATTAGTACCATGTTTTTTCTTGGATTATAACAGTGAATATATACATCTTTATATCATTCCTCAAGTTAAATAATATATTCCACAACTCATGGGGAAAATCATTTTCTTTGTGTTATACGAGGAAAAAAAAAATAGAGAGTGAAATATGATTGGAGCTTATATAAAATTTCAGATCATGTTGAAAAACAATGAATATGAAAAAATAATTTTATAGGATAAACAAATGAATGTAAGTGGTATGTGTTGGATGGATAATATTTCAACCATAAAGAATACCTGCAATGCTGAAATTATCTCTGACCACTTATACTAAATACTCAATAGTGGAATAGTTATAGTGAATAATTTATTCGATTATTCAATTTTTTATGCAAACGTTTTCAATTTATTATCGAAATTATCAACAATTTTTTTTTTTTTTTTACATAATATACAATCTTTAGTGAATGGAATGTCATCGAAGAATTCATCATAATCAGTGGCAATAGGTTGATAATGTTTTATGACATCGTTGATAATGTATTATGACATGGTTGGTAAGCATTAATGTCCTCATCCTGTTATAATAAAACTGGTTATCTCAGATATTATTATTTATTTTGTTGAGGATATATTCAAGAATAAATTATCTGAAAAAATATGCGATGTGTCCCCTGCATTCATATCTCCGATTCGCTGCTCAAGATGATAAAAAAATCTCAAATGATTTACCTATTGAGGGGTGCAAAATTTTTTTTTTCTGTCCACCATCCAACGCTTCAAATACATAACATTAGCGTGGGCCCAGTGATAGAAAAATCCAGATTCCTGGTATTTGTGATATTCACAGTTTTGCATTCCGTGATTTTTCAATGATGGACATTCGAAACTCTAGATCGATAACTGTTTTCCCCATATGCCAAATAATACTTGAAAACAATTGCTTTTTCTCAACTCTCTTACATACACATGATCAACATCTTCCAATAGAATCTCGAGAACATTGTTGAGTTGATCATGTGACGATCACACCGTACAGAAACTATCCTCTAGCGAACCCGTGTCGATGCATAATATCGGCATGGGAAAAACTAGAGGAAACAAAAAAAAAAAACAAAAAAAAAAGAGTACAACGTGGGATCGAACCCACTACCGCCAAACCTGCTAAACACCGGCGAGTCGGTCCCACTTCAGCAGCATCCAGCGCGTGGGAGAGCGCGCCCCACTACTCACCAGCCGCACAAGCGGGGACCGACGTCACGCATCTGAGAAGACCGAGATGCATCTCGCGTGGGGGATGCGCGGATGGACCACCGCGCCGACTCGCCCGGCTATATAAGGGCAGGTTTTGCGGCAGAAGAGCAGTGATCCGGCAGCCAGTCAGCACGTACAGGCCTCCAGCCCAAAGACGACCAGCTCCAGCCCGCCAGACTCCCTACCTTTCTCCTGCGAATACTTGTCAGTATTTTTAAACGCTTGTATTCTCTCCACTCTCCAGCCTATCTTTTTCTGGGAATACTTGTCGGTATTTTTAAACGCTTGTATTCCCTCCAGACTATCTTTTCTTGTGAATACTTGTCGGTATTTTTAAACGCTTGTATTCTCTCTCTTTCCAGCTTTCGCCTGTAAATACTTGTCGTTGTGTCCAACGCTGGTATTTTCTCCCGGGAAAACCACGAGACTCGCTAAAACACCACTCCAAGTACCCGACCGTACGTCCTGCCCCACCCCTACCCTTCACCGAGCGGGCGGAGGCGCAGGCGTCGAAAGTCGAGCGACGTAACAAGCTTCCGCGAAGTACCGGCATCCACCGAGACTCGCGAAATAAACTCTTGTCCGTCATCACGAGACCTCGGGCTTAGAATTGTACACACAGGTGAACCACAGATAAAAACCTGAAACATACGCTGACCAGTTTTCTGTACGTTCCTATCCACTCTCATCCTGCACGAGCCCTGGCAACTGAGCAAGAGGCAAAATTCGAGGGTAACTGTTTTCACGTCGGTCAAGAAAGGAACGTTACAATCATATGGTACATTACCAGTATCCCATGATAGTTCATGATGATGACGTATCAACCATGAATTTATTGCTTGATACTGCTTCAATAATTCACCCCACAAGCAGGGTGGTTTGAATAGTATGTGTGTAATCAAGAGTTTCTTCAACATTGATAACGTGTACAGGAATACTTGCTAGTTCTCTCACAATAAATTGATTGCTCTGATGTTTGAAGCCTTGAATATCCAGAATAATCTCTATTCTTCAAGTTTTATGAAAACTTCTTGAAATTTATGAATAGTTTTTCAAATTTCTCAAAACTTCTTCAAATTCATAAAAACTTTTTAAAATTTTTAAAAACTTTTTCTAATCTTTCACAGGTTTATGGAAAACTTTTCAAAAGTTTTCTCAATTTTCAAAAACTTTTCCCAAACTTTTGCAGATTCATGAAAACTTTTTCATAAAAAAATTTTTTTCATATGAAAAATTTCGTTGGTTAAAACTGTTGATTCTTCTTCATCAAGATTTTTCTACAACTTGATGATAGATGCGTCGAATGTTTTCTGATCTGTCATGAAGAAACATATCAAATTTATTTTGGTGTGCACTTATTTTTCGAATTCCAATTGGATAGTTCCCTTCCTACACACATATTTATTTATCTACATATTTTCCATTTATACAATTATTCATATGCTCATCTATATGATTATTTATACAGTGACTCATACAAATATTCATACGCTCATCTATATGATTATTCATACAGTGGCTCATACAATTACTCATATGATTATTTACTTTTTCTTCATTTATTGATTTATACATCTCTTTATCGACTTTTTTCTTCTTTTTTTTATTCTTTCATATTTGGAGGAGAAAAAAATTTCATATATATTATGGATGAAAACTTACTCATTTGAATTTCCCCCACCCACTCAACAGCGAAACTACAGTTCAATCATAGAGACACGTACAGTTATCCATTTCCCCAATGTCGCAACAAAGAAACTCATACTATGGTACGATAAAAATTTTCACACCACGAGAAACGTCGTTCAGTGGATAATACAGAAATCAACTTGATCTACCAGATGATAAAACAGATTGGGATCAACTATGGAGCTGTCGGTAAGGTAGGGGTCAATGCAAGTTACTGACAAATTTGTCCCAGAACCCGCCTTGTTCAACTACTGTTATTCAAACGGGAGATGGGAAATTACAATCCGCCACCTCTAAATATCAAAATTGAAAGCTCCGCTTCGAACAGGCCTTTTTTTCATCGTTCAATAAGTTTTCAGCCTGTTCCTTTGATAAAAAAAAAAGTTGCCTGAAAATGGCACACCCTGTTATACATATATGAGATATATAATGATGAGGATGCACATCGATTTTCATGAGTTTATTTTCTATACAAAAATGAAGCACGTATGATGAGTATTGTGATATCGAGGATTTACTGATAATTTGTCACAAAACTGAGTAAAAGAAATATAGCTGAAAAATGACTGTAGTACAGGGAAATAATCATTGAATTCACACTAAAGGGTATATACAAAATGTGAATACAACGTCGGGTGCGCACACTTTCTTGCCTGTCAATCCACGACTGACTCGATTTGGAGAATACAGCCTTCTATTAGGTCACCGATTGAATTGACAGTGATGCAATCATTCATTTGAGGTGCGACGTTGCCTAATTCCTCAGTGGTTACTGCACGAAGTTACGCTTAACATTAGTCATTTCATGGATATTTCCCATTCATCCGTAAATTTTCTGAAAAACTATAAATTACCCTTTATTTCAAATTCATGGTAGGGATAGAACGAATTTTTTTTCCTCAAAATTGTGGCATCTTATAGGAAATTCATCCTAGTTCCCAAACCTGCCCTTTAATTCTCTGTGGAATCATTTCTTGCTGGAATATCGACGATTGAAAACAAAAGTACCCTTTTACGTTGAAAGTCTCATATTTCAGTTAAAAATGGTCGTATCGAGGTTTTAAAAAAACGAAATTAAAACTGAATAAACAAGCTATCCAACTCAGTCAATATTTTTGCTGAAGACAATTTCCTTAAGTTCGTGGAATTGAAAGAAAAAAGACAAAATTTGCGAATTTTTTTTTTCCGCGCTATTTCTTAGGATCACGTAATCAGGAGACACGGTAGTGTCTCGCGCCAAGTTCACTGCGGAGCGAGATATACGTACCGTGTATCTCACACGGAAGAGTAGTGATAAAGGTATTGTTCGGGACCAATCTGCTTTACCATCATAGCAGCAACTCCATCGGTAAGTCAGGGATTTATCGATCGATGTTGTACTATAGTACGGTGTATGCAGGCCGCACCCAATCACCATCAGCCGGTAAGTCAGGGTTATCGATCGACGTCGTACTGTAAATGTGGACTAGACTCAATCTGTTCTCTCATCAGTCGGTGAGTCAGGTTTATCGATCTACTTCATACAATAGTGCTGTATTTAAGTGATGTTGTCATCAATGAAAAGAGTGGGGGTAATATTACTGTTGAGGGGGATCATACTATAAGTACTTGAAAATTTTTTTTAGTGAATTAGGTAGCGTTCTGGACCAATCTGCTTCACCATCATAGCAGCAATTCCATCGGTAAGTCAGGGGTTTATCGATCGATGTTGTACTATAGTACGGTGTATGCAGGCTGCACCCAATCACCATCAGCTGGTAAGTCAGGGTTCTTGATCGATGTCTTACTGTAAATGTGGACTAGGCCCAATTCGTTTCTCATCAGTCGGTGAGTCAGGTTTATCGATCGACTTCATACAATAGTGCTGTATTTAAGTGATGTTGTCATCAATGAAAAAGAGTGTAGATAATATTATGCATAAGCGTTGATAACCATACAGAACATTTACTCTCAATGAGGTTTAGGATAACCACACTTTTTTGTTCCTGGTAATCATTGCTAGTTGATGTTATCATCAATCGAAGGAATGCAAGATAATGCACGATTTGATGATGATGAAAAAAAAAAAAAAAACTTTTTATGATGTTTAGGCCTATTGAAGGAGAGTGGGGTACAAGAAATACATTTCCTGGTGATCTTCAATGTATGAATTGTATATTCAGTTTCTCCTGTATCATTTGTTTATACGATGTAATATTATAATTTCAATCGAAACATTGGGAGGTAATATATGCGCAATTGGTGATGAATAAAACTAATGGTTCCAGATTACCGACGGTTTTATTTGGATCGCTGAAATGTTTTATGAATGATATCAGCTCATTGCAGTTCATTAGGTGGGAAATGTATTTAATATCACCGCTCAGGCCATTTCTCGGTAATCTAATGTTTTTTCATACCATCTACAATGAGCATTTAATCCCCCATGTATCATATCTTCATAGATGTAAAATGAAATATGTATCGTTCGAATATTTTGCTATCAACAGGATGGTTTAGGATTACCATACAATTTTGTTCATTTCAATTGAAAGACTGAGAGGTAATACATATTATACGCAAATTGTTAATGAAGAAGTTGTCGGTTTTAGATTACCAAGATTTTATTTGGACCACCGAAATGTTAATATCAGATCATTGGCATTCCATATCACACAGTTTTGTTTATTTCTATCGAATAACAACTACAAATTTTTTAATCAGGTTTCGGGCTAGTTAATATGAATTTCTTGATAATCTGTTGTTTTTCTTCAACACATATAGCAGTTATAAGTTCTTTGATGATATTTTGCCGATCATCCCACTCTTTGCGCTTTGATTTAGTATAAATAATGAGGGCGACATAAATTTAAATATCATCACACTTGAAAATTTAAACCGTGAAGTTTAATTAAAATTAGTGAGAGAAGTTTAAATAAAGTTATTGAATGAAGCTGAAAAAAGTATATACATCGATTTGAAAAATAATATATGTGAGTATATAAAAAGAAAAATTATAACATAATATATATGATTTCACACATTGAATATATATATTTTTTTTTTCCTTACCAGAAAAATGGCTTATGTCAATTATTCGATACATATACCAAGTGAGTGGTTATTAAATAACGAATATAATCATTTGATTATGACAATTATCAACAAGATGGAAGACTTTGCCCATTTTCATGAAAATTATAATGGATTCATTACAACTAAGAATAATATAACTAGTTTTTCAATAATAGATGATATTTTAAAAATATATTGGTTGAAGAGGATAAATATTGAAGATGATTACCGTCCATCAAACGTGAATTATTATCCTCCATTAGCATCCGTTGAGATGGAGATGCAATATATAATAACATATAATGAACATAATAATATAATTAATATTGATAATGATGAAGACAGTAATATTATTGATATTGAAGGTGATGATGATAATAATTATATGATTAATATCAATAATGATGATGATAGTACGCTTGATATTGATGATGATGATGATGATAATGATAATAATACGATTAATATTGATGATGATAATGATGATGATGATGATGATGGTGATGATGATACTGATTATGATGATGATTTTTACTACATGCAAATTGCAAATAATATTAATGATAATAATAATGATAATGATAATAATTATTATAATAATATAGCTACTAATGATGATGATGATGATGATGATCAAGAAATGAGGGTGGTATTTATACAAGAATGGTTAGCAATGATCAATGATGATGATAGTGGCTTCCATTCAATTGATGATGATGTTGATGATGATGTTTTTTACAATTAAAATAATAAGAATTTTTTTTAAAATATATTTTTTCATTTCCATTACAATCCTCCATTTATTTTTTACATAAAAAATATGTTCGATAATTTTATAGATTTTTATGTTATTTTTCGTACAGCGCCACTAATAGGTTTATATTCAATTTATTATTCTAGGCGGTCATGCCAGATCAAACAGTAAGCGGAAGTATTGGCGGGGAATTGAATGGAGGATTCAAACTCAATTCTCACGTCTACTAGTCCAGATTTTATATTTTCATTCTGCTTTGAGCAGTCGATAACAATGAGAGGCGCTATGGTTGCAAATTCACTTTTAGTTAACATAGGATCGGTATGTTTTCCATGGTACGACGGTTGAAAATTTGCGTACATGTCATACAACATAGCATATTGATTGCGATCAAAATCAATGTTGAGATTTCCATATGGATATGATTGTGAATTGAGAAATACTTTGATGTCACGTATGTTGCGATGATTAAAACGACTGTTATTTCTTCGCGCTGGATTTCTTTCTCCTGTTTGAAATCCTAGAATAATGTAACGAGGTTTCTCCAGTTGTGTCGTAGTCTTGACAGCCCAAACATTTTTCATTGCTAATGGAAGTAGTGGATACTCGTACAATTCTCAAGTACGAAAGCTCATAGGAATGGTTGGATCTCTTGCAATATAATTCAAAAGTTGAACTTTTTGTGTATCTGTGAATTTGATGTACGGTAACAACCACTCAATTTTCTGGGGTGTAAGTTTGACATCTTCCGCCGCAGTTTGAATATGTGCATTCAAATCTGTACTTGTTCGTGTGAGAATCAATTCATGCTTGGCATTTACAATCACTTTTCCATAATCTTGAGCAAATCCCAACAGTAAATTCAATAGAATGCTGATATCAAAGTAGCCATTAGCATTAATCAATTTAGTGTCATTTGTAGGCAGCCATCCAGCATTTTCCAAAGCATAACTTCGCTCTGAACGCAATGACACATACCCTTTCATGAGTGATGTTATACCAACTTTTTTACATCTATCAATTTCGACGGCATTCAATTCATAGCGTATTTCTTCGAATAGATGACAAACAGCTAGATTGACGAGTGTTGTAGTCGCGACGGCAGACAAATCATCTTTAGTTAGTCTTCCGCAGATATGTAATGAGCTCTTGCTCGGCAATAAGCACGAATCCTGATGTTGTACTGCGATGCGCATTTCATCGTTGTTATTGAAGGTCGACGATGCATATGCTGATGTGCATGAATCTCATAATGTGCATTGGATTCATCAAAAATGATTGCTTTTTGTATAGTCAAAATTTTTTCCATGGTAGCAAACAGAACAAACAACAACAAAATTTTATTTTTTTCCACGCAGCTTTAGGCCGAGATTCTTCAAAAGTTGAATGTTCTGATGTGTGAGGCGTGCACCTTGTCTTCGATGACTGATGATTTTTCGGCATGTTCCTCCACTTTTATAGCTTCCACCATGAATTATCGATGGTACTTGTGTAATTGTTCCGCTTGTATCGTATACTATCCCCATTACTTCATCGATTTCAAATGTAATCTTATGGTGATAACTTTACCGCGAAAATTCACTAGATGATTGTCTTGATCAACTATTCTCAACTGTAGATGTTGTATTGTTTGCACGGCGTCTGGCATGTAAATGACGTGTGTTGGAACTTCAACAATCTTATATCCCGGTGGGACACTGGGGAAAAATTCATGTATCGTGTGCACTCGATGTTCATTGATATAAGCACCCGTTGTAATGTTACACTCAACACGAAGTGCATTAACTTTCAAAATTGTCACAGGTAAATCTGATTTGTAGGTTATGTTGGGTGGATAGATATGTGGTTTGAATACAAGTAATTGTCCTATTGAGTTCTTCGCTGTAAAATCTATAAAACGATCACACTTGATTTCACAACATAATTCATTGTTATTGGGTTTGAGGGTTATAGATATATCTGGTAAGGTTTTTTGCAGATAACTTTCAATATCTTCAATTTCATAACTGCCTGTAGGTATGCTGCTTGAGATGCTGAGAGTAAACGAAGACGGTCGATGAGTTCATTTGGATCATCCCAATATACATAATCTATCGCATCATTACTCTTTTTACTAATTTTATAGTAGGGTAATGGTGTCCCAAATCTCGTTCTCAGCTTCATTTTCTTTTGTGGTGATGGAATGGATTTTGCGATGTAATTTTGATATTTCAAACCTCTATCTGATATAAAACTCGCATCAGGATCATAACGTTTGTATAGTGTGTTGGTTGAATTAATAATTTTGATATAATTTTGTTTATCAATATCACTTATAAGTGATTCATTTGGTGTTTTGGTAAATAAAAACTCAATCAATCCATGTGTTCCAGGATATTGTTCATTAGCAACATAAATCATATTATCTTTGAATTCAATAGATGAATCACCAATCATCAAACGATTATCTTTCAATTTACGAACACCAAATCTCGTATCCAATCCTTTCTTATTGCTGAACAACTTCTTCAAATAAAATGTCGAATTATTTTCTTGTTGTTTTAATGGTGAACTCTCAAATGTAATATCATCACTCTCAAATTCATTGATTGTTCCATTAAATTCACTATTATTGTATGTGTCATCAATTCCATCATCATTCTCACTTAGAGCTGTTGCATATGTTTGATCTATCTCATCTTTCGGAATTATATCTGCAGGCTCATCTTTAATTTCGCGTTTCATCTGATTAGATGTAGTTACCAATTTTTCCAAAGGTGTCACTACTGGTTTGAAAACTTTTTTCATAGCTTGCTCTGTTTTGTCTCTACCCAATTTGATCCTTTTATGCTTTTGTCGAAATATGTCACTCACTTTCACTATTTCGCTCAATTTATCTTTTTCGGTTTTATGATTTTTGTTCGCCATGTTGATGTACTCAAGTTCAAATTGAAACTGGAGGTAAGATCACTCCAAACAACTCAATTCATACTTATGAAACAATCGAAGCCTTTTCTATATCTCCCTGAATCGATATCACTGTCTTTGTCAATTACTATGAAGCCATATTTATCTTTCCAACATGTTGAACATAAATCTCTGAATTGTGTATATGTTATGTCTGTATTGATATGATCATCATAGATATGCTTAAGATTCATTTCATCTTGTTGCAACAGCATAATCAAATTGGCATTGTCTCGCACTAGATGTTTGGAAATACGAGTATACGTTTGACAAAGATAGAACGAGTCGATGTCTCTATGGTGCCCCATACATAAAAAGCTCTTATATTATCTTGCTTCTCGCAGGCAACATCCTCAAAAATCATTATGGAATTTGGTTGGGCATCTTCAGGTTTTACAACTTCTTCATGCTCATTGAATGGAAAATACCCAATGTCCTTCACTTGTTTCTATATATTCTCCAGATACTTGTACTTTGGTTGATTGAGTGATTTTAAATATATGTAAATATTTTCAAATCTCAAACCATTTGGCTGTGTAATAAGTGATAAAAGTGAATTAGTCTTGCCACAAATCGATGGACCACAAAAAATTGCACGTATACTATGAGGCAACAATTCCTCATGACGTTTTATCATATTTCGTTTCGGTTATCAAAGTTCATGATAGGTAATGTTGTGGTCTGTTTGTTGAATTTGAACTTTGTCTGTTGTTTCTTGCGCATCATCATCATTATGACTAAATATTTAACATGAAAGATGTCTGCTTATATAGGTTGGAAATTCAATGATTTGACTTCATTTGTCCTGTGACTATCATTGAGGATACGTCTTCACTGCGGAGGCGCAAAATTCGCGATAAAGGTCTCGTGAACAGTATTATCAATAAGCTTCCTTTTGAAGTTCATATTCCTGGCTATCAATATTGTGGTCCTGGCACCAAATTATCAAAGAGATTGGCACGCGGTGATCCAGGAATCAATCCCCTCGATGCTGCATGCAAGGATCACGATATTGCATACTCAAAGTATCGTGATAATATTTTTGAAAGAAATAAGGCTGATGAAGTGTTAGAAAAAAGAGCTTTTGAACGTGTTCTCAATAAAAACACGAGTATTGGTGAGGGGGTTGCGGCTTTGAATGTAACTAATATCATGAAGTTGAAATCAGAACTTGGTGCGGGTATGGAGAGAAAAAAAAAGATGAGGAAAGCAAAGGAGAGAAAGAGGAGTAAGAAGATACCAATGACAACATTCAAACAAATTGTGAAAGAAGCGAAAAATTCCATGCGAAATTCCGATGAAGATGTTCTCAAGGCTGCGTTGAATGGTGCACGTGCTGCTGTAAAAAAAGCCGGTGGAAAGAGTGAAGTGGGCTCTCCGCCAAGGATTTTACCTGTACCATTGAAAACGGGGGGTGTTTTACCATTTCTCATACCAATTTTTGCTGGTTTACGTGCTGCTGGTGCTCTAGCTGGTGGTGCTGCTGGTATAACTATGGCTGTGAATGATGCGAATGCAGCGAAACAACAACTTGAGGAGAATAAACGTCACAATATGTAAATGAAGGAGTTGGCATTGGGAAAGGTATTGTATTTGACACCACATAAGAGGGGAATGGGTCTTTATTTGAAACCAACAGCAAAAAACTTGTGAACCTACCACATCGAGCGTTCACTGATGCTGATCTTATCAAATATGCGAAACTTATGCGTATCCTACATTTTCGTGGTGTATTCATGCGAAATAATTTACCGCCAACTGGTCCACGAAAATATGAATCTGCCATTATCAATCTTGATGACAAGGATGGTCCCGGTACACATTGGGTAGCATATGAAAAGAAAAACAGTGACGTAACATATTTTGATAGTTTTGGCAATTTGCGACCTCCACAAGATTCAATGGAGTATCTCGATGTTGGTAGGGTAAAATATAATAATGAGAAATATGCAGATTACAACACACTGATATGTGGACATCTATGTTTGGAATTTTTGACTAAACAACTATAAAATGAGTGCTCATGGACAACTGGCTATCAGTCATGGGTGATTCATTGACATTGACGGTATCTGGACGATCCTCCATACTCGAGGCTCAAAATTTTCCACCAATTGAACTGGCGCCGAAAAATAATTATGTATTGGGGCTCATGGAATTGTTGACATTCAATTTAATTCCCAATATTTATGAGACAAACAACCAATTTCGCACGATTGATGAAAAAAATTTAGCTGATACTGAGACCGATCTTCCGATATCTGCAAAAAGCCTTATCAGATATATCAATAACCCTCAAACCCAATAACAATGAATTATGATGTGAAATCAAGTGTGATCGTTTTATAGATTTCGCAGCGAAGAACTCAATAGGACAATTACTTGAATTCAAACCACATATCTATCCACCCAACATAACCTACAAATCAGATTTACCTGTGAAAATTTTGAAAGATAATGCACTTCGTGTTGAGTGTAACATTACAACGGATGCTTATATCGATGAACATCGAGTGCACACGATACATGAATTTTTCCCCAGTGTCCCACCAGGATATAAGATTGTTGAAGTTCCAACACACGTCATTCACATGCCAGTCGCCGTGCAAGCAATACAACATCTACAGTTGAGAATAGTTGATCAAGACAATCATCTAGTGCATTTCCGCGTTGAAGTTATCACCATAAGATTACATTTGAAATCGATGAAGTAATGGGGATAGTATACGATACAGGCGAAACAATTACACAAGTACCATCGATAATTCATGGTGGAAGCTATGAAAGTGGAGGAACATGCAGAAAACTCATCAGTCATCGAAGACAAGGTGCACGCCTCACACATCAGAACATTAACCGTTTGAAGAATCTCGGCCTAAAGCTGTGTGGAAAACAATAAAATTTTGTTGTTGTTTGTTCTGTTTGCTACCTTGGAAAAAATTTTGACTATACAAAAACCAATCATTTATGATGAATTTAGTGCACATTATGAGATTCATGCACATCAGTCATATGCATCGTCGACCTCCAATAACAACGATGAAATTCGCATCGCAGTACAACATCAGGATTTGTGCTTATTGCCGAGCAAGAGCTCATTACATATCTGCGGAAGACTAACTAAAGATGATTTTTCTGCCGTCGCGACTACAACACTCGTCAATCTAGCTGTTTGTCATCTATTCGAAGAAATACACTATGAATTGAATGCC
Organism: Microctonus brassicae; assembly: GCA_918226075.1. Classification (NCBI taxonomy): domain Eukaryota; kingdom Metazoa; phylum Arthropoda; class Insecta; order Hymenoptera; family Braconidae; genus Microctonus; species Microctonus brassicae. The sequence goes on from OW445482.1 coordinate 15,229,286, forward strand.
GTCGAAATTGATAGATGTAAAAAAGTTGGTATAACATCACTCATGAAAGGCTATGTGTCATTACTTTCAGAGCGAAGTTATGCTTTGGAAAATGCTGGATGGCTGCCTACAGATGACACTAAATTGATTAATGCTAATGGCTACTTTGATATCAGCATTCCATTGAATTTACTGTTGGGATTTGCTGAAGATTATGGAAAAGTGATTGTAAATGCCAAGCATGAATTGATTCTCACACGAACAAGTACAGATATGAATGCTCATATTCAAACTGCAGCGGAAGATGTTAAACTTACACTCCAGAAAATTGAGTGGTTGATACCGTACATCAAAGTCTCAGATACACAAAAAGTTCAACTTTTGAATTATATTGCAAAAGATCCAACCATTCCTATGAACTTTCGTACTTGGGAGATGTACGAGAATCCACTGCTTCCATTATCATAGAAAAATGTTTGGGCTGTCAAGACTACGACACAACTGGAGAAACCTCGTTACATTATTCTAGGATTTCAAACAGGAGAATGAAATTCAGCGCGAAGAAATAACAGTCGTTTTATTCATTGCAACATATGTGACATCAAAGTATTTCTCAATTCACAATCAAATCCATATGGAAATCTCAACATTGATTTTGATCGCAATCAATATGCTATGTTGTATGACATGTACGCAAATTTTCAACAGTCGTACTATGGAAAACATACCGATCCTATGTTAACTAAAAGTGAATTTGCAACCATAGCGCCTCTCATTGTTATCGACTGCTCAAAGCAGAATGAAAATATAAAATCTGGACCAGTAGATGTGAGAATTGAGTTTGAATCATCCATTCGATTCCCCGCCAATACTTCCGCTTACTGTTTAATTTTGCATGATGGTATAGTTGAATATGAACCTATTAGTGGCACTGTACGAAAAATAACATAAAAATCTATAAAATTATCGAACATATTTTTTATGTTAAAAATAAATGAAGGATTGTAATGGAAATAAACAAATATATTCTAAAAAAAATTCTTATTATTTTAATTGTAAAAAACATCATCATCAACATCATCATCAATTGAATGGAAGCCACTTTCATCATCATTGATCATTGCTAACCATTCTTGTATAAATACCACCCTCATTTCTTGATCATCATCATCATCATCTTTAATAGCTATATTATTATGATGATTATTATCATCATCATTATTATTATCATTAATATTATTTGCCATTTGCATGCAGTAAAAATCATCATCATAATCATCATCATCATCATCATCATCATGATCATCATCATCATCATCATCATCATCATCAATATTAATCGTATTATTATCATCACCATTATCATCATCATCATCATCAATATCAATCGTACTATCATTATCATTATTAATATTAATCGTATAATTATTAACATCATCACCTTCAATATCAATAATATTACTGTCTTCATCATTATCAATATTAATTATATTATTATGTTCATTATATATTATTATATATTGCATCTCCATCTCAACGGATGCTAATGGAGGATAATAATTCACGTTTGATGGACGGTAATCATCTTCAATATTCATCCTCTTCAATCAATATATTTTTGAAATATCATTCATTATTAAAAAACTAGTTATATTATTCTTAGTTGTAATGAATCCATTATAATTTCCACGAAAATGGACAAAGTCTTCCATCTCGTTGATGATTGTCATAATCAAATGATTATATTCGTCATTTAATAACCACTCACTTGGTATATGTATCGAATAATTGACATAAGCCATTTTTCTGGTAAGGATGGAAAAAAAAATATATTCAATGTGTAATATCATATATATTATGTTATAATTTTTCTTTATATATACTCACATATATAAAAAAAAACAAATGACTTTATTTACAGATGTTTATTGAACTCCACTCAATAAACTTTATTAAAACTTCTCTCACTAATTTTAATTAAACTTCACGGTCTAAATTTTCAAGTGTAATGATATTTAAATTTATGTCGCCCTCATCATTCATACTAAATCAAAGCGCAAAGAGTGGAATGATCGGCAAAATATCATCAAAGAACTTATAACTGCTATATGTGTTGAAGAAAAACAACAGATTATCGAGAAATTCATATTAACTAGCCTGAAACCTAATTAAAAAATTTGTAGTTGTTACTTGATAGAAATAAACAAAACTGTGTGATATGGAATGCCAATGATCTGATATAAACATTTCGGTGGTTCAAATAAAACCTTGGTAATCTGAAACCGATAATTTTTTCATTAACAATTTGCGTATAATATGTATTACCTCCCAATCTTTTAATCGAAATAAACAAAATTGTATGGTTATTCTAAACCATCCTGTTGATAGCAAAATATTCGAACGATACATACTTCATTTTACATCTATGAAGATATGATACATCAGGAATTAAATACTCATTGTAGATGGTATGAAAAAACATTAGATTACCGAGAAATGGCCTGAGCGGTGATATTAAAAATATTCACCACCTAATGAATTGCAATGAGCTGATATCATTTATAAAACATTTCAGCGATCCAAATAAAACCGTCGGTAATCTGAAATCATTAGTTTTATTCATCACCAATTGCGCATATATTACCTCCCAATATTTCGATTGAAATTATAATATTACATCGTATAAACCAATGATACAAGAGAAACTGAATATTCAATTCATACATTGGAGATTACCAGGAAATGTATTACTTGTACCCCACTCTCCTTCAATAGGCCTAAACATCATAGAAAGTTTTTTTTTTTTTCATCATCATCAAATCGTGCATTATCTTGCATTCCTTCGATTGATGATAACATCAACTAACAATGATTACCAGGAACAAAAAAGTGTGGTTATCCTAAACCTCATTGAGAGTAAATGTTCTGTATGGTTATCAACGCTTATGCATAATATTATCTACACTCTTTTTCATTGATGACAACATCACTTAAATACAGCACTATTGTATGAAGTCGATCGATAAACCTGACTCACCGACTGATGAGAAACGAATTGGGCCTAGTCCACATTTACAGTAAGACATCGATCAAGAACCCTGACTTACCAGCTGATGGTGATTGGGTGCAGCCTGCATACACCGTACTATAGTACAACATCGATCGATAAACCCCTGACTTACCGATGGAATTGCTGCTATGATGGTGAAGCAGATTGGTCCAGAACGCTACCTAATTCACTAAAAAAAATTTTCAAGTACTTATAGTATGATCCCCCTCAACAGTAATATTACCCCCACTCTTTTCATTGATGACAACATCACTTAAATACAGCACTATTGTATGAAGTAGATCGATAAACCTGACTCACCGACTGATGAGAGAACAGATTGAGTCTAGTCCACATTTACAGTACGACGTCGATCGATAACCCTGACTTACCGGCTGATGGTGATTGGGTGCAGCCTGCATATACCGTACTATAGTACAACATCGATCGATAAACCCCTGACTCACCGATGGAGTTGCTGCTATGATGGTTAAGCAGATTGGTCCAGAACAGTACCTATAGCACTACTCGAAATTCCGAGTTTCAAGAGACCACTATGATGAGATCTCATATATGCACTAAATTCAGCGGTAAAATAGTAGGCGCAATTAGAAGCCCGTATCCCAATTATATAAAAAAAGTGATTTTATTTTTTCCCTACGTTACGTATTACGGAAGATATATTGAGTTAAAGTTAAAAACTTATAATTTTCATGATGAAAAAAATTCAGTCTTGGTCGTCGTTGTCGTCTGTTGGACATCCTTATTCAATGTGTGTATGACACGTAAACTAATCTTTCTTGCTCCGCGTACTGTAGTATCCTTCTCTAACTCCCAACACGCTCCATCGTTTTGCCTTTTATTATTGCAAGGTCACAGCGATCTTCTTCTAACACACGTCATATCCAAAGTTTGTCCTTTTCTTTGATAACAAAATTTCATTCTTTTTCTACTGTGGCGGCCAACTTCAACACTAGTCATAATTAAAATCAGAAAATATATATATATTTATTATCATTATTTCTCTATAACTCTAGCGGCCAATTTCAATACTAATTCAAGAATTTTTGAAGATGATGAGTTACCGACGAAGGACAGTTATAGTAATTATAATAATATTAATGGATATTCATTTTCAACATTCACGAAAAAAGCTGATTCAATATTTTTATTATATATAAGTAAAAAATACATGAAATATGATTTCAAAAAATCTACAAATATTACACAATTGAATGTTGGAATTTTGAATCAATTTTTGAAATTATCATTCGTTTACCTAACATGAAAAAAATCTAATTCATTTTTCTTGCATTATTCGATTGCAAAAATAAGCATTGAATTTCTAGTGATAAATAACGCATATTCTGTCAGAAAACAATTCTTATTGTTCTTAGATAATGGAATTGATATAACACTATACACGAATTTGAAAAACTAATTTCGCAAACTGCTATTATGGCTATTCATAATTCAGTATTAAATGATAGCTGAAAATACGTAGCTTAATTTCCTTTAGTGCGATCATCAGAAGGATCGCATTCGGTAAATCATATAATCGTTCATCTGCATATGTTAACGAATACGCGATCATAAATATAACCATTTAAAGTGAATGCATAAGCCAAAAACATAATTGAACCGCATTTATAAAGACGAATACATATATTCTAAAGTGAAAGATACTATACTTTCGCTCACCAAAATAACTACATATATTTGACAATCATATAACGCAGTTAGAACGATCATGCATATTTTCCTTTCCATAATGATGACAAAGCTTTGTGTTATGTAAATGTTATGATACAATTTTACCTCATTCCACACACATTTACTACTAAAATATTCCCCAGTTGTGACAATCAATTGAATAATTTGAGGGTATCATGATGAGAAAATGGATGAAGTTTTCCTTACTTAATTATGACACTTGTAAATTTTAGGTGGTTTCTATTAGTGAAATTTCTTTCAATACAATCACCGAACCGAATTCAATGCACACGGAAAATCTCAAAATTTCGTTGAATTTTGGTTTTCAAAATATTTGAAAATGAGGAAAAAATTTTAATGATTTGAAGCCCTGTATTGTAAGAATGGGAAATTGCTATTTCAAATTTTGTCCTGAATTTCTTTTAATAACAGTTATTTTTATTAGTAGTCGCATGTGAACAAACTCACGGTTTGCTATTCGAGGTTTTTTACTCAATATGAAATTCATTTATCTATTAAATTTGTTTTATTTTTTTGAAAAAAATTCTTGTATTTTTTATACTTATTATATAACAGGGAGAGATTTGTTGCATGAAATTATTCAATGAATTGGTTATTTGGTTATTAAATTTCAAATCCATTGAATTTGTTTATTGTATTTTAAATCATGCATGTATTGCCACTGAGATAGCGATATCTGTCATTTATTTCTATTATGTTCTCCCAAACCTCCATTCCATGAGCATTTCGAATGACGTCTACTACAATTTGGGGAATATCCAAAATACGATAGATTTTTGAGAAGAAGAATATATATCTATACTTCATGATTTTTGATTGAAATTTGAAAAATATATTTATTTTCTCAATGAAGTTCGTTTCCAATGATTTTACTTTTACTAGGAAAAGCAATGGTATCTAGTCAAAAACCTTTACAATAATAGAAAGAGGAAGAGAGCGCAAGGTTCTTATATGACTTCATTCAATTATATGAGTATGTGTAATTCATTAAATAATTCATTAAAATACTTCACAAAAAGAATTGATATTATTTTGTATTGCCAAGTGCATAAAATACGGTAACGGGCTAACTACATAATTATATTTGTTATTCATGATCATAACAACATATAGGTTTGGGGCAAGTATCATTCACTGGCATTTTCGAAAATTCTCGTCGACTGCTATAAACAATATAGTTATCGATGTCGAAATTTGGTGCTGAGTTTGTCTCGTGAAATTTCATCATTATTCAATTGATTGATAATATACCATGTGGGAATTAATATTTGTTATTTCCTTTATGTTCATACATTTAATGAAAATCCTGAATTTCGTTTACTCTTTAGAGAAAATCCAAATTACGATAGATTTTTATATGAATAAATTATATTCATTTGTTTATTTGTTCAAATCAGAAAATATCGATTATTTCAGACAGTTTCGATTTGAATAACTGTACTCATACAGTAAAAAAAGAAGTGATATTAAAATCGAGAAAACTTTTTTAAGTAAAAAGAAAAAAAAGGCGCCAAGTTCTTACATGATAAAAAAAATCAATTGCAAAAATCACTTTCGAAAAAGTTACTTTGAAAAAATTACTTTACAATAAAAATTGATATCATTTATTAATACTTGGAATATAACGGGGGTGTTGATGGGTTTGTTTCGTGAAATTTGATCATTATCCACTTGATTGATAATATACTTCTATGTGATAATTGATATTTGTTATTACTTTTTTGTTTCCATATGTATTTTATGAGAATTCGGAATTTCGTCTATTTTTCAGAAGGAATTCAAATTACGATAGATTTCCATACAGAGGAATTATAATAATTTTCTATATGTTCATCAAGTATAAATCATAAAATATCGATTATCTTGAAAAGTTTCGATTATAATAATTGTACTTGTAGTAAAAAAAAAAGTGATAACAAAAAAGAAGGACAATTTTTTTTAAAAAAAAAAAGAAATAAAAAGGCGCCAAGTTCATGTGTGGCAAAAAAATTGAATTGCAAAAATTACTTTGTAAAATTTATTTTGTAAAAATTACTTTACAAAATTATTTGATATCAGTCATTTGTTTGCCAAGTACACAATACAAGGTTTTATATAGACTTACTATGTATCATATTACAAATATTATATATTATATATGAACTTACTATGTCTTATGTATCATATATTATATATTATATTATGCATACACTTATTATGTACTTATATTAGTTATCTATATCTATAACAGAATACACATCAATGATAGGTATCATTGATTGCCATTTCTAAGAAACCTCATTATCACCTATTGTGATCAATCAATTATATATGTCGAAAATTTTTTGTCAACATCCCACTTTTAATACGAACGTACTTGGCGCGTCCGAAATAAGTATAACTGATTATGACCGTAGAATATCTTGACGCGTGTGCTGTGTGACTGATATGAATGTTGAATTCTAATGCTGATATTCATGAAAAACAGTTGTATGAACACAACGATGCGGACATTCATGAAACTCTGCGGTATAAACGCAATAAGTAAATGCTTTGTAATGATATGTATAGGAAATCCGCTATGAATATGAATTATGCATGAAATTTTAACGAATATGAAATTCTTCGACTAATCGGACGCGCCAAGTACGCTTGTATTAAAAGTGGGATATTAACAAAAAAATTTTGACATATATAACTTGTGACGATTTTACATAGTCACGAGTATTTTTTATTACTTTAATATGACGCTCGCTGAAACGGGCGACGGACACAACAGACGCGAATAGTCGATAAGTCAGAAAGCAGCGAAGTATAGACAAAGATAGAATTTAGAATTAAATGAATGAATGTAGAACTTAATAAACAGAAGACAATGTAGATACTGCACGGGCACACACGCTGAAAACTGAAAGAATCAGATAATTAAAAGTTATCACGAGGATTCTATGTCAAACTAATAAAATGTACGTGATGTCCAGCAATCCGCTGATCGATACGTTTGGTGCGTAGTCGATAAAGTTGTTGCGCCTAATAACCCAAGGTGGCAGCACTTCCTGGGATGGCACCCAGCGAAGTGGTGAAGATTAAAACAACGGAAAGATGCAACAAAACGAAAAAGAATGCAATAAATAGGCACTTGGAATTTGGAGAGCGTAACAATAAGACGTGTGCCTAATATTGTGCGATAAGACAAATTATTCTTGTAATTAAAATATTTACTCATTGTCGAGAAAGTGTGTGTGGTAATTTGGAAGAGAAGCTGAGATTGTAGTTGAGCTGTATCGTACATTTTCGAGAATAATCTTTGTAAGTAGAAAAAAATTAATAGTAATTTTTTGTGTCTGTTGCCACGTGCCGCTCGCCTTGTTCAGCGGGCGTCCATTTTGTTCACGGTGCGCCAAATTCCTGGTCATTATAATATAAGAATAATTGATAGTTGTTTAATAACGGTTGTATTAGTAAAAGAAGAGTTAAAAATAATTTAAGTTTGATTGCTGATGTCCAGATCAGTTGTTCACTGGTACACGAACCCAGTCGTCATAAATAATAGTTATTATTTTATTTTTTGTTCACTTTAAGTATTTTTGCCAAGAGCATTATTATTTGTTCACGTTATATTTTCAAATATATCTTTTTCAACAACACATTACAAATATTTCTAATAAGTAAATAAATTATTATTTTCATATGTGTATTAAAATTGGATGCTACGATTTCTTTCGTGGTCGTTGATAACCTCACCCTATTATTTGTCATTAAGTTAATAGGTACACGAAAGTGGCATCCCTTGTGAGCTGCTGAATAAGTAAGGTAATTATTATAAATAAATCAATTGTGCGTGGTGCCTGGAAAACACCACTTCACAAACTATTGATTGATTACAATAGGTGATAATGAGGTTTCTTAGAAATGACAATCAATGACACCTATCATTGATGTGTATTCTGTTATAAATAAAGATAACTATTATGATTACATAATAAGTGTATGGAAATGTTAGGTCCCAAGCGACTATCATGCTCATTACAGACGTCACGCGCCTGCGCTCTGTCGCAGCAGGCTTATTTCAAATAAATAAGCTTGCATTTCGAAACATATTCTTATTTTAGTAATTAATCGATTCATTTAATTATATTGAATATTCTTTATATAATATAATATTCCATTTACTTCATGTGATAGTAGCTTTTACCTTAGAAATATCTATTTTTTACTGAATATAAATACCAATGTCACATAAGAACTTTTCGTCAGAATCGCTTCGCGATCAAACAAAAAAAATTAGAACCGCAAATAACTTTCTCACACCAAACCACTTATTTTGTATAACGTATGAAAATTGGAACTTAACTAAAACTTTTATTAATTCGACTCCATGATTTTTCCAAGAAACATTGTTAACTAGAATCAGCAAATTGCAAAGTATTCATACCTATTGAACTGTTCGACCAATAAGAGTCACCCTCTCGTCACTTCCAACAAATTATTGAATTGTTAACGTGAATTCAACCAATAGAAAATAACGTTTCAAACCACTGACAGAAATATTCATAGCTAAGTAAAAACTTGTCTATAAAAACTGAAACTCAACGAATCTCATCAGTTCTCGATCTACATCAATAAAACGACTAAGTTAGTTCTCGATCAGCATCATTAATACGACTAAGCTCTCAATCAACATCATCAATACGACAGTTTTCTAACTACGACTACATCTAGTGATATATTAGTTCACGAATACCAAGTGTGACTAATAAGTATTTCATAATCAAGCTCACGAATACAGTCATTCATAATTTACGTCAGTTATAATTCAAAAATCTCGAAGTTCAGTAATGCAAGTAATCCAGAAGTTTTGTGTTCATTGTTCTTGTGAAGGCAATTCAAGTTTAAGTCAGTAACGGATTCGGAACAATCATAATTTGTTTTCAATTATAATTATAGTCGTATCGAGAACTCAGTTTATAATTAATAATCATAATTCAAGTGCATCAAAGACAATCATAATCATTACACAACATTTTAATTCATCAGTTCATGTGTTCAATCAATATATCAATCTATGAGTGTATCAAATAAAAATATAATCATCTCTAATTCACTTCATAACATCCTCACGCTCCAGCTACGCATAGTAGTGGTAGGCAACGATCCTCTACCAAAATAAAATGATATTTCTGTTTTTAAAACCACGTCCAACAACACCTACGACGTAACAGGACAATATAATATATAAAATATGATATATAATACATAGTAAATCCATATATAATGTATGTAATATGATACATAGTAGTAGTGATATAGGTAATCTTCTGGATATATCTGCATTACCATCATAGCAGCAACTCCGTCGGTAAGTCAGGGTTTTATCGATCGATGTTGTACTATAGGACGGTGTATGCAGGCTGTATGCAATCTGTATAATTACCATCAGTCGGTAAGTCAGGATTATCGATCGATCGATGTTGTACTATAGTGCTGTAAGTGTGGGCTAGACCCAATCTATTTCTCATCAGTCGGTGAGTCAGCGTCGTACAATAGTGCTGTATGTGCAAGCTAGATCCAATATGTTTTTTTTCACCATCAGTCAGGGTTATCGATGTGTTTCATACTATAGTGCTGTATTCAAGTGATGCAGTCATTAATGGAAAGAGTGGGGGTAATATTACTGTTGGAGGGGATCATACCATGAGTACTTGAAAATTTTTTTTCATGTGAGCTATTCAGTTACTATTCTTTCATCTGTGTACGCTGTCTAGAAAAAATATCGCTATGGATACTATAAAAAATCTTAATTCTGAAGAAATAAGATATTTGAAGTTTTTGCCACCACATACACTCAATTGCAATGAAATATTAGTGAAAAATTTTGGTGATAACCCATCATCAGAGGCGGTTCAATTACACAGAGATTTATGTAATTTTCATGATAGTGTAATGCGAATCGCACGAGTACGTGAGGAGGTCGAAATAAATGGTCGTAAAGAAAAAGTTTGTGCAAAATGTGAATGTCTCAAAAAAAGTGATGCTGCTATCGCAAGAATGACGCATGAACTCAAATACCATGCAGACGAAACGATGAGGGTGCTGAAACAAGTGAAGCAAAAAAACTGTTGGAGGAGAAAAAAACGATTAAACAAAAAATCTCAAGACATTGTCAATGCTGATGATGATGATGATGATGATGATGATGATGATGATGATGATGATGCTGATGAGGAGGAGGATGATGATGATGAAATAAGATACTTGATGAGATACTTTGAAAAAATATCAATGATTGCTGACAAAATATACAAGTTTAATTATTTGCTCATTCCTGATACAGTTGAATGAAATCCCCCATTGGTCAACTACGCGAGGAGGATGTACGGTCACAAAAGTTGACGTCATCGATAGAAGAGGGGATAACATTATAAATATCAAAGTCTTCGTAGATATTCAGTCATTTTCTTGTTGAAGCATATAGTGGGTGACAGTGAGTGAAAAAATGGAAATTATATTGGATGTGCAGGGATTCAAATGCCCAATTAGTCGATTTATCGTGAAAGAGCTGGCAATGATTTTGATTGATGATAAAGCTGAAAATATACATGGAGTAACAAGAATGCTATTTTAATCACCATTCAATTGGGATGAATTACCAAAACATTACAAATCAATGAATTTATGGGTAATGCGTAATTATTATGGGATTTTGTGGGATGCCGGAGATATTCCATACAACAAACTCAACGATGTTCTCGATATCATTCTGAAAGATGTGGTTTACATCTATGTTAAAGGATCGGAGAAGAAACAATGGCTTTCTGACATTATTAGAGGGTCAAAAACAATTATTAATTTGGAAAATTTGGGTTGCCCATCAATGAAGAATATTGAAATAACGAGCTGTCATTATCATGAATATAGAAAATCTAATTTCATGTATCATTGTGCTCTTGAAAATGTTAAACAATTAAAATGTTGGATGGAAAAAAAGTCGCAAATGCAGAATCCATCGATTGGCAGATCATTGGAGCTATTTTATCAATTGGATGAGAGAATTGAAGATATGAGACCACAAGACATCGCATATTTCACGAAAGAATTCATTCTAAAATTTGCATCAACGAAAATTGACAGAATTTGGAATAAATTACCGGAGAATTTACAAAAGGATGAAGATATCATTGCTCATCGAAGATGCCGTGAACATTATAATCCCATCGCCATTGATTACGATGAATTTGAAGGAATTATCCCATTAATAAAAGATTGTTCTATGTGTAGAGAAGAAGAAGAAGAAAATAACTAATCATTTAATTTGTATGCTGGAAAAAAATAAAGAAAATTAAATATTATTCACATGTATTATTTTTTTCACCCTATGTACTAATATATATATATATATCTATAGCGTGGTATGGGACTAATAAATAAGAAAAAAACAAAATGATTGCCTATACTTGTTTGATAAAAAAAAACTCTTCATGTTTTTTACCTGTATATCTATAGGACTAGTATATAGTGCGCCTGAGAATTTTTTTAAAGCTATGGGGATAAAATTTTTTAAGCTATGCAAAGACAAAATCATATCGATATAAAAATATAACAGAGTGAAGGAATAAATTCAAGAATAAAAAAAGATTGGGATAGGAATTTTCTTCTCATAGTATATATTATCTAATTAAAGTAAATGAAAAAACACAATTTCATTGAAAATTTGTTCTTTTATTTTGAAAACAACATTTTTTACAATTTTTTTCTTATTCCTCATATTGGAATTCACATTGATGGTATTTACCACCGATATAATGAAGAGTAAGTTTTAAATTAGTCGATGATTCTGATATTTGGTTATACAAATTATCATCCTTCAATAAAAATTCAGTAATCCTCTTCGGTAGGAACACATTGAATTCATCATTTATAGTTGCAATGATGCTTTGGCCAAATTTAGTTTTGACACGTTTCACAGATGTTACCGGATATAATGAATCATCCTTCAGTTCATTCCATGATTTTGTTGGTAGAAAATGTTCCAAACGACTAACTTCATTTAATTTGGATAAATCCATTTTTGCTCACAAATTATTAATGAAATCTTGTTAGATTATTCTTCCTCTGAATATATATCGAAGTGATTTCACAGTTTTAGAATCAAAAAACTTAATGCAGTCGTATAATATTTTCTCTCCTTTATATATAATGCTCATTATCCCTACCACTCCTAGTTACATGCAAAAAGATGACTCATATATATCATAAACAGGAAATGATTCAAATTTCCAGGAAAAAAAGCGTTGATAAGTTCTTTGATGACTCATATCAACAAGGGTGTCATTTTACTAAGGGTTTTGTTTCCAAGAAAAAAGCGGCTAACGTTCTTTGATGATGTTTGTCTCATGAATTATGATTGGTTTAAATATGTTTATAGATGGTTATCAATGCTTTATAATTGCTCGAAGCATTCCATTGGTTCTCCTCCTCTCTTTCATTATGATAAACACTGTTTCAAGTTCTTTGTTCAACCCATTTTCTCCAAGACTATAAATAGCATATTAATTTGAGATATCACCACATTAAAAAATCTCAGTGTGAGAAGTAAATGCTGATATATTCACAATGAAGAAATACTATAGTAACTTGTTGAAAAATCTTGAGGATGGTTTCAAATTATGTCTGAACATAAATGACCAACTTCAAAGTAACACTCATGCAAATAGATGGCGGAGGATTGGTGCAAAAAATTTACAATTGTTGAATGGAATTTTGAAGAAATGTAAAAAACATAGTGAAAAAGTGCAAGTGCTGACATATATTTCACAGATACAATCACTCATTGTGAAGTTCAATAAATTGCATAGACAAAATAAAAATATTATTGGTGGTAACATTAATCTTAATGAAACTAGTGTAAAATGGAATGATTTACAATCGGTTTTCAATGGACGAATTAAAACGGGTATGATCACAAACATCAAGCATCTTGATTTACAATCATTTTTAAGGGATGCAGAAAAAACTTTTACATCGAAAGTGAAACAAACAATACATGAAAATAATAATCTCAAAGTGAATGTTGTGTTATCATGCAAATTTGAAAACATGAAGAATGGTGATATGATTGAAGAAGTGAAATATTTTAACACACCAAATGTGCCTATATTAAGATCAACTAGTATTAATGAGTGGTATGAAGATAATGTTATGAATAGTTTGATGAAAAAAGTTGAAGAATTCAAAGAACGTGATTCTGGTTGGTCGATGAACGAAATAATTAATTTAGTTGTTAATTTTAATAAATATATGCTATTAAGTGGTGGTATATCTACATTTGAAGAATTACCAGAACATATTCAATCGAAAAGAGCGGTAGTGAACATTCAAAATGCCGATGAATATTGTTTTTTGTGGTGTGTCGTAGCAGCTCGTAATCAAACAAAAAACAATGTAAATAAAACATCATCATATCCTCATTATAGTGAAGCAAATCTTAAGTACGAGAGGCTCACATTTCCAATGACCTTAAATCAAATCCCTAAGTTTGAGGCTATGAATAATTTGTTAATCAATGTATATGGTCTCGAGGATGAAAATCAAGAAAAAAGCGATATTGTTCCATATTATATAAGTAATAATTTACATAGTCAAGAGCCAACAATTCACCTACTGATGATTGATAGTCATTTGGAAAGTGAGGATGATGATGAAGATGATAATGATTATGATAAATCCAAAAAAATTTATCATTTTACATGGATACGCAATCTTTCACGATTAGTTTCAAGACAAATAAGCACTAACCGATCCACCCTCATTTGTGATAGATGTTTATGTCACTTCAAAGCATCCAATGCTTATGAAAATCATAAAATGGATTGCCAAAATATTAACAAGACGCTTCGAGTCATTTTACCGCAGGAGCATGAAAAATTTTTATCATTCAGCAATTTCAAATATAAAGAATCTGTGCCATTTGTCGTTTATGCTGATCTTGAATGTATTTTGGAATCAAATGTGGATGGATCTCAAAAACATATTCCACATAGTATTGCGTATTATGTATACCGCTCATATGATGAAACATTATCAAAGTTCGAATTAAAACGAGATATTGATTGTATTGAATGGTTCACCAATGAATTGCATGAATTGGCAATAAAAGTGAATAATATTTTCGAAAATAAAAAAACCTATGAAACCATTGACAATTCAACAAAAGCATGAGTATGACAATGCAAGATTGTGTCATATATGTGAAAAGTCATTTAACGGAATTGATAAAAAACATCATGATCATTGTCATCTGAGTGGAGAGTATCGTGGTGCAGCTCATGAAAGTTGTAATATAAATTATCAACTTCCTTATTATATTCCCATAGTGTTTCACAATTTATCTGGCTATGATTCACACTTTTTAATCAAATCAATAGCTAAAGATTTTGAAGGAAAACTATTTTTGTTACCGATAAATAAAGAAAAATATATTTCATTCAGTAAAAAAGTGAAAGATACCAAGATAACACTACGATTCATCGACTCATACAGATTCATGGCCAGTAGCATTGATAAATTATCGTCAAACATAAATGATGATGATAAAGTGATTACTAGAAAGTATTATAAATCTAACGATCAATATAAATTAGTTACAAGAAAAGGTGTTTTTCCTTATGAATATATTGATAGTTGGGAAAAACTTGATGAGAAAGAATTGCCAACGAAAGATAAATTCTTTTCAAGATTAAATGATTGTGAAATAACAGATGATAATTATGAACATGCCAAAACGATTTGGAATAAATTTAAGATAAGAACATTGGGAGAGTATTCCGATTTTTACCTCAAGACTGATGTATTACTTTTAGTGGATATTTTCGAAAATTTTAGACGTAGTTGCTACTCAACATACAATTTAGATCCATTGCATTATTACACAGCACCAGGTTTAGCTTTTGATGCAATGCTCAAATACACCGATATAAAATTAGAACTCTTAACAGATCCAGAAATGTTACTATTCATTGAAAAAGGCATAAGAGGTGGTGTAGCACAATGTTCGAATCGTTATGCCAAAGCGAATAATAAATACATGGGTGATGAATTCAATCCAAATGAAGAAGAATCATATCTCATGTATTTTGACGTCAACAATCTTCATGGTGCAGCTATGAGTGAATATTTACCCTCTGGTGGATTTCAATGGATTGAGAATGAATTAACTAATGAAAATGACATAATGAACATTCCCAATGATTCAGCATTAGGTTATATATTTGAAGTTGATTTGATATACCCGGAAGAGCTTCATGACATGCATAGTGATTTACCTTTATGTCCTCAGCACTTTGTACCACCAACAGGGAAAAATTCGAAACTATTGACAACTCTTCTATCCAAAGAAAAGTATATAATTTATTATAAAAATTTGAAACAATGCTTGAGTTTGGGTATGAAGATTTATAAGATACATAGAATCCTCAAATTCAACCAATCAGCTTGGTTGAAACCATATATTGATCTGAATACTGATTTAAGAAAAAAAGCAAAAAATGAATTTCAAAAAGGATTTTTCAAATTAATGATTAATTCAGTATATGGTAAAACTATGGAGAATGTTCGGAAGCATAAGGAAGTGAAATTGGTGACAAAGTGGGATGGAAGGTGTGGTGCACGAGCACTCATTGCTAAACCCAATTTTCATAGCTGCACTATTTTCGATGAAGATATGGTAATCATTGAGTTGAATAGGGTTAAAGTCAAATTTAGTAAACCAATATTTGTTGGATATACAATTTTAGATATATCAAAGATATTTATTTATGATTTCCATGATGAGAATATTAAAAAAATTTTTCCACATGGACAATCCAAATTAATGTATACAGATACTGATAGTCTCATCTATCATTTAATTACACCTGATGTGTATCAAATAATGAAACGTGACATTCACAAGTTTGATACAAGTGATTATCCGCAAAATAATATTTATGATATACCGTTGATGAATAAGAAAGTATTAGGGTTAATGAAAGATGAGAATAATGGCAACATTATGACTGAGTTCATCGGACTACGTGCCAAATTATATTCATTCAGAGTATTGAATGATGATTATAAAAAGGCGAAAGGCATTAAAGCATCATCACTTAAAAAAATCAAATTTGATGATTATAAACAGTGTTTGTTTGAACATCATAACTTATCGATAAATCAATATTTAATTAGAAGTAAAAAACATGAAGTTCACACAATAGCACAAAGGAAAGTAGCATTGAGTTGGCAAGATGACAAAAGAATTATATCTCATCAAACTACTGATACTCTTCCATGGGGTTATCATAATTTACATAATGAAAAATTGTAATGTAAATAAATTGTATACATGAAAATTTTTTTTCTTACAAATCCTCTTTATTTATCCAACTATTATGTGAATTATCAAATCCTAACCATTTAACATAATATTTATTTCCACGTTTACGTATAACTTTCTCCACAAGATATGTATCTGGATATTTTACTTTGCTGAGCTCTTCTTCATAGAAACATCCTTCGATTCGTTGATCCTGGTAATCGGTGAGTTTATATGTTGGAGGAGTCGTATTCAGCACATCAGTGATGGTAAATATTTCAGTTGTCCAGTTTGGTGTGTACCCCTTCTCGAATAAATGTTTATATTTACTTATTCGAACTTTATCACCGATTTTGAATTTGTGTCTCTGCTTTTCCACAACATGATGATGCTTGTATACAGTTCGAAGTAGATATTTTTCATTCATCGTTGTAACATCTCTAGGCTTCATTTTAATCGTTCGATGTTTGGTGTCATTGTATTTCACAATCAAATCATGTATTATGTCAATCCACTTGTATGTTCCACGAAGACTGAATTGTTTCCACATTTTATTTTTTAGGGTACGATTGAAACGTTCACATATTGACGCTTTTAAATTTGTAAATGTTGAATACAATTCAATATTGTATTGTTTCATGAGTAATTTGAAATCTTTGTTGTAAAATTCTTTGCCTCGATCAACATGTAATTTTTTCGGTGTTCGTACAGTATTCAAGATGGATTTCATTGCGTTTGTAACATCTTTTCCATTTTTAGTCTTCAAAGGTATGGTCCAAGCAAATTTTGAGAATATATCAATCACTGTTAGCAAGTACTTGTGACCATTATTTTTTGTTGCATAGGCGGTCATATCAACGAGATCTGATTGCCAAGTCTCATCCAATCCTCTCATATCAGCATGACGTCGAACGTAATGTACACGAGCAGGTTTATGCAGCTCTTCCACCAATGCCACCTTTCTGTTCACTATTGTGTCCAAGTTTTTGTCAACCATTGTGCTCCTACTTGTTCAGCTGTTGGATGTAGAATGATGCTTGAAGATGAATGTTTTTTCTAATAATATCGCTATTAATTTTTGAATATTTCATCTTATTTCCGAAAGTCTTTTCCATGATATCGTTGAAAATCCTCTCTTTGAACATCAATATCATGACGTATAGATGCAATATTTTTTTTATGAATATCAAAATTATTGCGCATAGTTGATACATTCTTTTTTTGAATATCAACATCATTACGTATTGATGCTATACTCTGTTTAATTTGTTCAAGTTCATGATTGATAGTAGTCATCATAGTTGCATATGGCACTGCATCATTGGCATCTTCAGGACTAGCCACATTACATAATCTTTTATTCTCCATGTCATACTGGTTATCAGTGGTGACTTTGAATCCATAGCCAGGCGGGCCTCGATTAATGTCTTTGTTAACACCTTTTGTAAATTTTCGTCCAAATATATCTACACTCATGTCCCCCCCCCCCCCCCCCCCCCCCCCCCCGATTGTTACAGTTCAATAGTTGATTGATGAATGACGGGAAAAAGTATATAGCGGTAACTAATAAATAATTTCAGCCTCTCGTAATTCCTCAATGATAGAGATGATTTCATTCGTATGACTGGAATTGCCTGCTGCTTGAGATGCTAAGAGTAAACGAAGACGGTCGATGAGTTCATTTGGATCATCCCAATATACATGATCTATCGCATCATTACTCTTTTTACTAATTTTATAGTAGGGTAATGATTTCCCAAATCTCGTTCTCATTTTCTTTTGTGGTGATGGAATTGATTTTGCGATGTAATTCTGATATTTCAAACCTCTATCTGATATAAAACTCGCATCAGGATCATAACGTTTGTATAGTGTGTTGGTTGAATTAATAATTTTGATATAATTTTGTTTATCAATATCACTTATAAATGATTCATTTGGTGTTTTGGTAAATAATAACTCGATCAATCCATGTGTTTCAGGATATTGTTCATTAGCAACATAAATCATATTATCTTTGAATTCAATAGGTGAATCACCAATCATCAAACGATTATCTTTCAATTTACGAACACCAAATCTCGTATCCAGTCCTTTCTTATTGCTGAACAACTTCTTCAAATAAAATGTCGAATTATTTTCTTGTTGTTTCAATGGTGAACTCTCAACTTGATTGATTGTTTCATATTGTTGTGGTTTCAATGGCGAACTCTCAAATGGAATATCATCACTCTCAAATTCATCGATTGTTCCATTAAATTCACTGTTATTGTATGTGTTATCAATTCCATCATCATTCTCACTTAGAGCTGTTGCATATGTTTGATCTATCTCATCTTTCGGAATTATATCTGCAGGCTCATCTTTAATTTCACGTTTCATCTGATTAGATGTAGTTACCAATTTTTCCAAAGGTGTCACTACTGGTTTGAAAACTTCTTTCATAGCTTGCTCTGTTTTGTCTCTACCCAATTTGATCATTTTATGCTTTTGTCGAATTATGTCACTCACTTTCACTATTCCGCTCAATATATCTTTTTCGGTTTTATGATTTTTGTTCGCCATGTTGATGTATTCAAGTTCAAAGTGGAACTGGAGGTAGGATCACTCCAAACAACTCAATTTATACTTATGAAACAATCAAAGCCTTTTCTATATCTCCCTGAATCGATATCACTGTCTTTATCAATTACCATGAAGCCATATTTATCTTTCCAACATGTTGAACATAAATCTCGGAATTGCGTATATGTCATGTCTGTGTTGATATGATCATCATAGATATGCTTAAGATTCATTTCATCTTGTTGGAATAGTATCATCAAATTGGCATTGTCTCGTACTAGATGTTTAGGAATACGTGTATACGTTTGACAAAGATAGAACGAGTCAACATCTCTATGTCGCCCCATACAAAAGAAAGCTCTAATATTATTTTGCTTCTCGCATGCGACATCGTCAAAAATCATTATGGAATTTGGTTGGGTATCTTCAGGTTTTACAACTTCTTCATGCTCATTGAATGGAAAATAACCAATATCCTTCACTTGTTTCAATATATTCTCCAGATACTTGTATTTCGGTTGATTGAGTGATTTTGAATAGATATAGACATTTTCAAATCTCAAACCGTTCGGATGTGTAATGAGTGATAACAGTGCATTAGTCTTGCCACAATTCGATGGACCACAAAAAATTGCACGTATACTATGAGGCAACAATTCCCCATGACGTTTTATCATATTTAGTTTCGGTATTTGATTATCAAAGTTCATGATAGGTAATGTTTTGGTTTGTTTGTTGAATTTAAACTTTGTCTGTTGTTTCTTGCGCATCATCATTATGACTAAATATTTAACATGAAAGATGTCTGCTTATATAGGTTGGAAATATAATGATTTTGCTTCATTTGTCCTGTGACTATCATTGTGGATACATGTCTTCACTGCGGAGGCGCAATATTCGCGGTAAAGGTCTCGTGAACAGTATTATCAATAAGCTTCCTTTTGAAGTTCATATTCCGGGCTATCAATATTGTGGTCCTGGCACCAAATTATCAAAGAGATTGGCACGCGGTGATCCAGGAATCAATCCCCTCGATGCTGCATGCAAGGATCACGATATTGCATACTCAAAGTATCGTGATAATATTTCTGAAAGAAATAAGGCTGATGAAGTGCTAGCTGAAAGAGCTACGGAACGTGTTCTCAATAAAAACGCTAGTATTGGTGAGAGGGTTGCGGCTTTGGGTGTAACTAATATCATGAAGTTGAAATCAAAACTTGGTGCGGGTATGGAGAGAAAAAAAAAGATGAGGAAAGCAAAGCAGAGAAAGAGGAGTAAGAAGATACCAATGACATCATTCAAGCAAATTGTGAAAGAAGCGAAAAATTCCATGCGAAATTCCAATGGAGATGTTCTCAAGTCTGCGTTGAATGGTGCACGTGCTGCTGTAAAAAAAGCCGGTGGAAAGAGTAAAGTGGGCTCTCCGCCAAGGATTTTACCAGTACCATTGAAAACCGGAGGTGTTTTACCATTTCTCATACCAATTTTTGCTGGTTTAAGTGCTGCTGGCGCTCTAGCTGGTGGTGCTGCTGGTATAGCTAAAGCTGTGAATGATGCAAGTGCAGCAAAACAACAACTTGAGGAGAATAAACGTCACAATATGAAAATGGAGGAGTTGGCGCTGGGAAAGGGATTGTATTTGACACCATATAAAAGGGGAATGGGTCTTTATTTGAAACCAAAAAACTTGTAAACCTACCACATCGAGCGTTAACTGATGCTGATCTTATTAAATATGCGAAACTTATGCGTATCCCACATTTTCGCGGTGTATTCATGCGAAATAATTTACCGACAACTGGTCCACGAAAATATGAATCTGCCATTATCAATCTTGATGATAAGGATGGTCCCGGCACACATTGGGTAGCATATGAAAAGAAAAATAATGACGTAATATATTTTGATAGTTTTGGCAATTTGCGACCTCCACAAGATTTAATGGAGTATCTCGATGTTGGTAGGGTAAAATATAATTATGAGAAATATCAAGATTATAACACACTGATATGTGGACATCTATGTTTAAAATTTTTGACTAAACAACTATAAAATAAATGCTCATGGACAACTGGCTATCAGTCATGGGTGATTCATTGACATTGACAGTATCTGGACGATCCTCCATACTCGAGGCCCAATATTTTCCACCAATTGAACTGTCGCCGGAAAAAAATTATGTATTGGGGCTCATTGAATTGTTGACATTCAATTCAATTCCCAATATTGATGTGACAAACAATCAATTTCGCTTGATTGATGAAAAAAATTTAGCTGATACTAAGACCGATCTTCCGATGGGATATCGCACAATCTTCATACCTACAGGCAGCTATGAAATTGAAGATATTGAAAGTTATCTGCAAAAAGCCTTACCAGATATATCTATAACCCTCAAACCTAATAACAATGAATTATGTTGTGAAATCAAGTGTGATCGATTTATAGATTTTACAGCGAAGAACTCAATTGGACAATTACTTGGATTCAAACCACATATCTACCCACCCAACATAACCTACAAATCAGATTTACCTGTGACAATTTTGAAAGTTAATGCACTTCGTGTTGAGTGTAACATTACAACGGGTGCTTATATCAATGAACATCGAGTGCACACGATTCATGAATTTTTCCCTAGTGTCCCACCAGGATATAAGATTGTTGAAGTTCCAACACACGTCATTTACATGCCAGTCGCCGTGCAAGCAATACAACATTTACAGTTGAGAATAGTTGATCAAGACAATCATCTAGTGAATTTTCGCGGTGAAGTTATCACCATAAGATTACATTTGAAATCGATGAAGTAATGGGGATAGTATACGATACAAGAGAAACAATTACACAAGTACCATCGATAATTCATGGTGGAAGCTATAAATGTGGAGGAACATGCCGAAAACTCATCAGTCATCGAAGACAAGGTGCACGTCTCACACATCAGAACATTCAACTTTTGAAGAATCTCGGCCTAAAGCTGCGTGGAAAACAATAAAATTTTGCTGCTGTTTGTTCTGTTTGCTACCATGGAAAAAATTTTAACTATACAAAAACCAATCATTTTTGATGAATCCATTGCACATTATGAGATTCATGCACATCAGCCATATGCATCGTCGACCTTCAATAACAACGATGAAATTCGCATCGCAGTACAACATCAGGACTTGTGCTTATTGCCGAGCAAGAGCTCATTACATATCTGCGGAAGATTAACTAAAGATGATTCGTCTGCCGTCGCGACTACAGCACTCGTCAATCTAGCTGTTTGTCATCTATTCGAGGAAATACGCTATGAATTGAATGCCGTTGAAATTGATCGATGCAAAAAAGTTGGTATAACATCACTAATGAAGGGGTATGTTTCATTGCGTTCAGAGCAAAGTTATACTTTGGAAAATGCTGGATGGTTGCCTATGAATGACACCAAATTGATTAATGCTGATGGCTACTTTGATATCAGCATTCCATTGAATTTACTGTTGGGATTTGCTGAAGATTATGGAAAAGTCATTGTAAATGCTAAGCATGAATTGATTCTCACACGAACAAGTACAGATGTGAATGCTTACATTCAAACTGCAGCGGAAGATGTTAAACTTACACTCCAGAAAATTGAGTGGTTAATACCATACATCAAAGTCTCAGATACACAAAAAGTTCAACTTTTGAATTATATTGCAAGAGATCCAACCATTCCTATGAGCTTTCGTACTTGGGAATTGTACGAGTATCCACTGCTTCCATTATCAATGAAAAATGTTTGGGCTGTCAAGACTACGACACAACTGGAGAAACCTCGTTATATCATTCTAGGATTTCAAACAGGAGAAAGAAATTCAGCGCGAAGAAATAACAGTCATTTTAATCATTGCAACATACGCGACATCAAAGTGTTTCTCAATTCACAATCATATCCATATGGAAATCTCAACATTGATTTCGATCGCAATCAATACGCTATGTTGTATGACATGTACATGAATTTTCAACCGTCGTACTATGGAAAATATACCGATCCGATGTTGACTAAAAGTGAATTTGCAACCATAGCGCCTCTCATTGTTATCGACTGCTCGAAGCAGAATGAAAATATTAAATCTGGACCAGTAGATGTGAGAATCGAGTTTGAATCTTCCATTCAATTCCCCGCCAATACTTCCGCTTACTGTTTAATCTTGCATGATCGCATAGTTGAATATAAACCTATTAGTGGCACTGTACGAAAAATAACATAAAAATCTATAAAATTATCGAACATATTTTTGTGTAAAAAATAAATTTAAGGATTGTAATGGAACTAAAAAAAAATAAATATTATAAAAAAAATTCATATTTATTTAAAAAAAATATTTATTTAAAAAAATTCATATCTATTTAAAAAAATTCATTATTATTTAATAATGAAAAACATCATCATCATCATCATCATCATCATCATCATCATCATCATCATCATCAACATCATCAATTGAATGGTAGCCACTATCTTCATCATTGAGCATGGCTAACCATTCTCTTATTAATATTATCCTCCTTTCTAGATCAACTAGATCAACATCATCATCATCATCATCATCATCATCATCATCATTAATAATTATATTATTATAATAATTATTATAATTATTACTATTATTAATATCATTATCATTAATATTATTATCATTAATATTATTATCATTAATATTATTAATATTATTTGCTAATTGCATATAATAAAAATCATCATCATAATCATTATCATCATCATCATCGTCAATATTAATCGCATTATCATCATCATCATGCTAATGATCTGATATAAACACTTCGGTGGGATCCAAAACCTTGGTAATCTAAAACCGCTATTTTTTTCATTAAGAATTTGCGTATAATATATATTACCACCCAATCTTTCAATTGAAATAAACAAAATTGTATGGTAATCCTAAACCATCCTGTTGATAGTAAAATATTCGAACGAAATTCATTTCACATCTATGAAGATATGATACATGAGGAATTAAATAATCATTGTAGATGGTATGAAAAAAACATTGGATTACCGAGAAATGGCCTGAGAAATAATATTAAAAACATTTCTCATCTAATGAATTGCAATGAGCTGATATCATTTATAAAACATTTCGGCGATCCAAACTGTGGTAATCCGAAACCACTAGTTTTTATTCATCACCAATTGCGCATATAATATAATTGCATCCCTTCGATTGATGATAACATCAACGCTTATGCGCATAATATTACCTCCACTCTTTTTTTTTTTTTTTTTTTTTCATTAATGACAGCATCATTTAAATACAGCACTATTGTATGAAGTAGATCGATTAGCCCACATTTACAGCACTATAGTACGATGTCGATATCGATTAGCCCACATTTACAACACTATAGTACGACGTCGATCGACAGAGAAAATGGATTGAGTCTAGCCCCACATTTACAGCACTATAGTACAACATCGATCAATCGATAATCCTGACTTACCGACTGATGGTAATTGCATACAGCCTGCATACACCGTACTATAGTACAACATAGATCGATAAAACCCTGACTTACCGACGGAGTTGCTGCTATGATGGTAATGCAGATATATCCAGAAGACTACCTATATCACTACTCATAGTAAGTCTATATATAACCTTGTATTGTGTACTTGGCAAATAAATGACTGATATCAAATCTTTTTGTAACGTAATTTTTTCAAAGTAACTTTCAAAGTAAACAAATTTATTACGATTTTTTCCACACGAAAAAACTTGTTATTCAGTGCATCTCATCAATACGATTGATGCAAGCCTAATAAAGGCAACGAGATTGTCGACTACCCAGAAACCATTGAAGATATAGAAATTGTAGATATTTCTGGAGACGTAAATGCACAGCAGGTTATCTCTCCATCTGAAATGCAAAATGAGGATGAGGAAGTTAAAAAAAAATCAGCTTCAGATTCAGACGTACTAAACATTCTGGAGGAGGATCCTTATCTCAAACCGGACACTTCCCTTGAACTTCATACTGAAATAAAAAAGCC
Source organism: Microctonus brassicae (assembly GCA_918226075.1). Taxonomy (NCBI): domain Eukaryota; kingdom Metazoa; phylum Arthropoda; class Insecta; order Hymenoptera; family Braconidae; genus Microctonus; species Microctonus brassicae. Next base: position 15,254,984 of record OW445482.1, read on the forward strand.
GACGGAGGGCTTGGATGAAATAAAGTTTATCGGGCGATGTAAACAAATAATTCATTAAAAAAGTACCCCCGAAAAGGAGATCTCCATACCGAATCTCTCAAAATAAATTTTGAGATTATGGACGCTTTAGCGGAGGTAACAATAGAGAGAGATCAACACTTTGTTGAAATCCAAGAATACGTAGGTACAGCAATTATTGCAGTTGAATCTGCTATGTCGCTTTTCCTCAAAGCTTCAGACGAGGAGGTCGAGAAGGTCGAGGAGTTAAAATTCTTGGAGTGTATCAGCAATACTAAAAAACTGCTAGCGGAAACTTTACATCAGCACTCTACAGCTAGAAAAGCGTCGGCGTTACATTACGCCGGTAATGTGTGACGACCTAGGTCGCACACGAACATAAAAATCCCCATGGCTAGTTGGTGCCCGTGAAATAATGCACGGGTACCGGCGACGCTACTGGGGAATACTCCATCTGTTTTATTTTTAATATTTATTAAGGGAAAAAAATAAATAAATAATATACGAGCCGGGATCGAACCCGCGCCCGTAGAAATCCGAACGACCGTCCGACCGGGTGGGGGAACCAGGAGGGTCCCACCACCACACCAATACCGAGAATCTCCCACTGTACGCCGCAAGGCAGTGGGAGATGCGCAGTCCGCTTGTGCGCAACGAACACCGCGGAGTGGGAGAGGCCCGCCGCGGCTACATAAGCCACCGCACGAGCTCGTAGAGGGCAGTCTACGTCGAGCGCTCAGTACAAGCAACACCAGTCCAGTGACCAGTCTCCAGTGACCAGTATCCAGTATCCAGAAGCAATCAACGTGGGAAAATAGTTCTTCTCAGAACTCTAGAACCAATAGCTCTTTTGAGAGCTGAATTTCATCGCTTACGCCGAATAGCTCTTCTCAGAGCTCAAAACCAACAGTTCTTTTGAGAACTATAGTTTCATCAGTTTCATCGTGAGGACGCAGTATTCTCACATTATCCCGTACCTTCCCGTATCCGCCACGTGTTCGCTGACCGCAGTAGACGGCAGCACGTGTACCCGTACGACTCTGACAGCTGGCACTAAGCTGAGGAGACGATCCTGCTTCCTTCCGAGATACCTTTCGCTCGCAGTAGGCGAAGGTATCCTTCCGTCCTTATCCAGGGTGCCGACAGCTGGCACTAAGCTGAAGCACTTTTGCCCGTCCTAGTATTCCTGCCCGTGGCACCGACAGCTGGCTCTAAGCTGAGGTGTCCTTGATCTCTTCCCCGTGAACCGTATCGTCGAAGCATTGTACGCGTATCGGGTTACGAAAGCAATATTGTACTAGTTTTAAGAGGCATTTCGTGTCAAAATCCGGCGACGAAGCGAGAAAATATTGTACAACAAGGAAACAACGTAATAATTGTACGACACGGGATTGCAATTTTTGTAAGAGTATAAATAAAAGTATTCTGCCAAAATATACTGGTAGAATTCGAAACGAATCCAGTAAATTTGTCAACGTTTCTTTCACCCTCACCCAGTCACGAACCTTGGAATTCGGCTGAGTCTAACGGCATTATCACCGAGGGTATCTGTCAGCCGACAGTCAGACGGAAGAACGTTACAAATGTAACGCCATTGTATATTATATATTATATATTATATATGGACTTACTATGTATTATATAATATATAATATATTATATACAATGTATAACAAATATGTAATATATAATACATAATACATAGTAAGTCTATATATGTATATGTATAACCTTATATTGTGTACTTGGTAAACAAATGACTGATATCAAATCATTTTGTAAAGTAATTTTTTCAAAGTAACTTTTTCATATAAACTTTTTGCAAAGTAATTTTTGTAATTCAATTTTTTTGCCACACATGAACTTGGCGCCTTTTTTTTTTTTTTTTTAAAAAAAAGTTTGTCCTTTTGTATGAAGACACTGTTAGATTCGGTCGATTCAGAAGAGTGGTTATACGGAGATAAGTTGGCGAAACAAATTAGAGAGGCAAAAACTATTGAAAACGAATGCCTAAATTTGAAAGCCAAAGAAAAAACTCCCAAGAGACACTTTCCATTTCTGCAAACCCAGCAAAACTGGAAAGGCCCGTCTGTTCAATACAGACAGACAGGTCCAGTCAATCAACGGAGATTTTCGCGCTTCAGGACGAAAACATAGAGCTGCACAAATCAAGCAGCTATAGCCCTTATTACGCAGCAGGGTAATTCAAATGGAAAATCAATAACACGTTTCATGCGGGGTATTTTTAAGAAGCGCCCTAGCTAAGCAAAATACACAACAACATGACATATATAATCTGTGCTTCAATACGTTAAATCTATTTCAGACACAGAAAATTTAAAATGTAAAGAACTAACACGGAAAACAATCACGCTCATGATTCTCGTAACGGCTCAACGGCTGCAAACTATGGCTCTAATCATCACTGAAAACATTGTAATATCCGACTCAGCCATTACCATTGAAGTCCCTGAATTAATTCAAACTTCAAAGCCGGGAGGTTATCAACCGAACCTAGTTCCACGTTTTTTGGAGGAAGAACAAAATATTTGTGTAGCGAGATCGCTTATACAGTATTCAAAATTGACCAAGGAGTTAAGACGGAACGGTGGAACTCTTTTCATTTCTATAGTCAAACCACATAAGCCTATAGGCGCGCAAACACTTAGACATTAGGTAAAATCGTTCTTGAAAAAAGCCACAAATGAATTAGTTTAGTGCGTACAGTGCTGAACACGCCGCTGTGTCGAAAGCAAATGTTCGTGGGGTTGACATAGATACGATTAGGCGAACTGCGGGGTGGTCTAAGCAATCATTAATGTTTGCGAAATTTTATAACAGACCTATACAAGATCCAGTTGATACATTCTCACGTAGTGTTCTTTCATAAAGTTTATGAGTTTGTCATATACTTAATCTACTAAGTGTTCGCATGCCTTAATGTGAAGTCAAATGAATAAATAAATAAGAAGTTGCATGCGTAAATTAACAAAACATTAAAAAAAGGGAAATTAAGTATTCTCTAAACATCTACACTTGTAATCATCGAAAACGAGACGTCGTAGCATGATAAACCGATCAAACGAGCTCGCTGAAGGCGATTCCTTATGGAATCTGCGATTAATATTATCAGGGTAGAGGTGCAGACATAACACCCCCAGCCTTAGATGAAAATCACCTTTTCAAATTTCAGTAAGTGATTTTTTTCTAAACCAAATTTATCATCCATCATCAAATTCCGATATTTGTAACCGAGACTTATGTGTACTTTTTTTATTGCAGAATGTCTGATAGCTCTTCTGACACGGGTAGGAGATAGACTAGGTATACTTGATACTGAATCACACTCAGCAATATTCAGATGTCTCATACCGATTTACGTTCCACATGAATTAGGATTCCGATTATTATTACCGTAAATAAACAAACAGTGATTGTATATACCATTAAATGACTGGAACGCGCCAGTTATCAAGCATTTCAGAAGTAGAAAAATCTTAAATTCATTCAAGATGTATAATATTATTATCGAACCTACAATATAAAGTGCATGGGTAGTCACGCTAACCGTTATTATTCATAACAGTATCAAGGTATGAATGAAATGTTACATCGTCAGACATTACAGTACATCCCGGAGATACCCAAAGTATTTTTGTGCCCTCCATTAATATTTCTTCTACTTTATTATTATCAATTATCTTAATAATTTCTGGAGCTACTGTACAATATAACCACTTATCATTACTTTTGAATCGGATCGAGACGGTATGTCTTGCAGAAACCATTAATAATCAATATTTCAATCATCTTCTTTCAGCTTTGCTGGACTATTCACGACTTTACTGATACATGCATCATGTGCTACAATATAATATTTTTGAAAGATACCATTACAAAAATAGCGCTTTTTATGGGTTTTACAATCTTTCAGATAACGTTCATCAATAGGTCTATACAATAATTTTTCATCATTAGTAATTATGTTATCATCGAGGGTCGATATATATGCTAACCAATTTTCTTCAAGTAATTTCGGTGCTGGTATCACTCTGTATGCTTTATAGTTACTTAACTGCAATATTTGTATTTTCAAAATAGATATAAACCAAACGATTCTCTGTGATAGTTATTACGAATCCACTAACTTCTACGTATTCAAAATAATTGCCATTAGATATTGGAATTGGCATTCGCTCATTACCCTTTTCATTTCTTATAAGATTAATCGAATTCATCAACACATCTGGTGACAACAATCTGGGATTGACTGTACCACTTTTTGCCAGAACTACTGCTTCTATTAAAATGTCGATATTTTCATCTAGTTTCATGAGGGCTATCTCCAACTCAAGACACATTTCGGTTATCATCGATTCTTTTTGTAATTATGCTTCTTTTTCCTCTAATTTCTGTAAATTTTTATTTAATATCGCTATATTATCATGCATTTCTTGAAATTTTTTTGAATAAGCTATGAAAATACCTTCAGTTTTTTGGAGGCTCAATTGTAATATACTGGTTTGATTCTCAAATAATTCGGCAATTCTTTCATCACCTTTATGAATGGCATCTATTTCTGAATTATAATATTTGGCATCATCTTCACTCAAAGTACCAAAAAGTATTTTACTGATTTTTCCAACAAAATCGAAAACGCCTCTTTCATTTCTAAATAATAACGGCATGATAACTCGGCGCGAACGCATTTTCGGAAAAAATGTTTCAGACAAAAGTTTTAATGTTTTTCCTGAGCTATCACATGATGTCTCTCGATTTGACCTTGGACATGACCTTCACGGTTATATTGAGGTCAAAATTGTTTTTTTAAATGGGATCTCTATTTTTTTATTTTGGAATCTAATTCTGTGGAAAAAAATACGTAAATTTTGTCTGAACCATTTTTCTCAATTATTGCGAGATGTCGCTGTAATCGTCAAAGAAACCATAAAACATGAAAATTTTGAAAATATTGCATTTCAATCATTTAAGCCAAGTTCTCTCATTGTCTTATCAGTCAAGACAAGACTTTGAATCGATCAGCCAGTCAAGGCAAGACTTTGAATCGTTCAACCAGCCAAGGCAAGACTTTGAATCGTTCAGCCAGTCAAGGCAAGATTTTTATCGTTTATTTTATTAAATGTTCAAATTGTTCTCCTCCAACCTCTTGGCAGTAGCCCAATCTATTGTAAAAGCTTTCAACAGCATTTACAAGATACTCAGCAGGCATATTAGCACATTCTTCTTGTATGCGTTGTTGTAGTTCTTGCAAAGTTTTGGGCTTACTTGTGAACACAGTATTTTTGAGATAACCCCAAAAAAAATAATCCATTGGCGTCAGATCGGGGGACCTGGCTGGCCACTCAATATAACCTCTTCGTCCTATCCACCTATCATGGAAAACTACGTCGAGATAATTACGCACATCTCTACCATAGTGAGATGAAGCACCATCTTGTTGGAAGTAAGTATGTTCAAAGTTTTGCCCAGTGATCTCTAATATTCTAGGTACTATTTGATTCCGAAGCATATCCTCATATTTTTGCGCATTCAAATTTTCTTGATAGAAAAAAGGACCAATTATTCGGCCGTTTAATAATCCGGCCCAAACATTCAACTTCTGAGGATATTGCGTGTTATCTTCACGCATCCAATGAGGGTTTTCAGCAGCCCAATATCTGCAGTTATGTCTATTCAAAGAACCGTTTATCTGAAATGTTGCTTCGTCAGAGAAGACTATGTTATGAATAAAGTTCGGATCGTGATCGACTCGTTCCATCATATCTTCGCAAAACTCAACCCTACGATCGAAATCGTCATCATTCAACTCATGTACAAGTGTAACTTTGAAAGGATGGAATTTATTTGTCTTCAACACTCTGTGAACGGATTTCATTCTTGTTTCATTATGCTGAGCTAGTTTACGAAGAGTGCAATGAGGGTCTTCCTGAATTGAAAGTAAAATGTTTAATGATGCCTCGTCTGTTGTAGCTGTTTTAGGCCTCCCTGTCCGTGGCCGATCTTTCACTGTACCAGTTTCTTCGAAGCGTTTCACTGTACGTTCAACAGTTGATTTTGAAATCGGGATTAACCCATTTCTAAAAGTTTCATTGAAAAGATCTTTCACCTGCATGAAAGAACGTTTGATCCCTCCCCAACCTCGCATCATCAGAAAAGATATTCTTTCTCTCTCAGAGAGTCTCTGCATTGTTAATGCTTAAATTGAGTGATCGATAAATTGAGATTGATAATTGAATCAATAGTTCGCTTCCAAAAAAAATTCTCCAGGAGTAGTCAATACCAACAGTGAATATTTATCAATTGAAAACGGAAAAGCTTGTTGAAAAAATTATTACTGCAGCTGATGTAATGGTCTGGTAAGCACCAAAGAAGTGAATATTGAACTTGAAGTCGATAATGAATGCTACAACACGATATTCAGAAAGGAGATCTAGATGTAGATAAGAGAAGTAAATATTAATAAATTCAATTTTAGTATTGAAATTGTTAATACCGATTTCTTTTGTACCATTTGTAAAGGCATTTGTTAACTGAAATTTTTTGTTCCTTACTCTTAATAAACAAATAATGGATAATTGCTGAGGAAATGCGATATTTTTAAAATTTTCATGTTTTATGGCTTCTTTGACGATTACAGCAACATCTCGCAATAATTGAGAAAAATGGTTCAGACAAAATTTACGTATTTTTTTCCACAGAATTAGATTCCAAAATAAAAAAATAGGGATTCCATTTAAAAAAACAACTTTGACCTCAATATAACCGTGAAAGTCATGTCCAAGGTCAAATCGAGAGACATTATGTGATAGCTCAGGAAAAACATTAAAACTTTTGTCTGAAACATTTTTTCCGAAAATGCATTCGCGCCGAGTTATCATGCCGTCCCGGGACTTTTAACACACCCTGTATATAGACTTACTATGTATTATATTACATATATTATATATTATACATGGACTTACTATGTATTATATATCATATGTTATATATTATATTATCCATACACTTATTGTGTAATTATATTAGATATCTATATTTATAACAGAATACACATCAATGATAGGTGTCATTGATTGCCATTTCTAAGAAACCTCATTATCACCTATTGTAATCAATCAATAGTTATATATGTCAAAAATTTTTTTTCAATATTTCACTTTCAATACGAACGTACTTGGCGCGTCTGAGATAAGTATTACTGATCATGACCGTAGAATATCTTGACGCATGTGCTGTGTGGCTGATATGGATGTTGAATTCTAATGCTGATATTCATGAAAGACTGTTGTATGAACACAACGATGCGGATATTCATGAAACTCTGCGGTATAAACGCGATAAGTAAATGCTTTGTAATGATATTATATGTACAGGAAATCCGCTATCAATATGAATTATGCATAAAATTTTAACGAATATGAAATACATCGACTGATCGGACGCGACAAGTACGTTCGTATTGAAAGTGGGATATTGACAAAAAATTTTTGACATATATAACTATTGATTGATGACAATAGGTGATAATGAGGTTTCTAAGAAATGGCAATCAATGACACCTATCATTGATGTGTATCATGTTATAAATATAGATAACTAATATCATTTCATAATAAGTGTATGGTTAATATAATATATAATATATGATATATAATACATAGTAAGTCTATATATAACCTTGTATTGTGTACTTGGCAAACAAATGACTGATATCAAATCTTTTTGTAAAGTCATTTTTTCAAAGTAACTTTTTCAGATTACCTTTTTGCAAAGTAACTTTCTCAAATTAACTTTTTGCAAAGCAATTTTTACAAAATAAATTTTCCAAAGTGTTCTGACGTCATGGCCATCAGAAGCCCTCAAAATAAAATATAAATTCATAGTATATAAGTAGCATAGACCTTACAATTGTTTAGTGAGTCGTAAATTTATGTCTTTTCTTAAACATACATTGTAGATTTCTATCAATTTTACTTATGTGCATCTCATAAATCAAACTCTATCGTCATCAACTACAAAATACTTATTGGATAATTTCAGTTGTATCATTTATTCTCAAGCATTAATATTCTAAATTCATTTATTGCTTTCACTAATACTTTCGTCAAACATCTAATTGCAAAATTATAGCCTCTAATATTTCTTTCCTTTCTAATATTGTAAATTAAATTTAGAAGTATTCATTAATGTAATCCTGTTATATATTACTCTAATTTGTACAGCCCATCCACTCCCCTCAAATCAAAGGAGCACCGCTCTTTCCTTACTCTCCCACCACCTCCCACTCATACTCAATTTTTTCCCCTTCCATTTCTTTTCCGAATTTTCCAATTATTGTAAATTATATTTTTGTAAATTAGTCTTCACTCAACATTTCTTGAAGCAAGTAAGCTTCAAAATAAACGAAGTCAAATTTTTAAACCTAACAGCACATATAATTCTTCATTCAAAATTACAACCTCGGGGTGAATTATTTAAGTTAATAATAATTCATCTAAATAACCTTGATAAAACAATCGTGGTTCAAAACATTGGTCCTTCGAGCCGGATATTGTTAGAAGTTAACTAATAATATTCCATTAAATTTCAATTTTCGGCAATCGCGCCATATTCAATCGCAATTATATATCAAGTTTGTGCAAAGTAGTGCATCATAAATACTCAACGGCTATACTGTACCGTCGGCAAGTATAGCAATACACTGGAATCAATCGCGCATTCCATATAAATACATTAAAGTGAAATAAAATTCAATCACAATTCATCATTTTTGCAAATTAGTGCACTCACAAATAATAAGTGAATCATAGTACATTGTACCGTCGGTAACTAAATAGTGTATAGAATCAATCGCGCATTCCACACAACCACGTGCAATATATTTCACTATTAAAATCAACAAGTGAAGAGTGTAACTCAACATTGAAGAACGCATCTTCAAGTCATATAACAATTCAACGAGTTAGGCATCATCGAGCATCCCGTTGGACAACATCATCGAACCATAAGATCGCTGCAGCAACTCCAGAGTCTACATTCATCATCAACCTTGGACAACAGATACTGTGAGTGGTTCATTCATTGGTTCACCAATTCCAATATAATTTCCCAACATTCATTCTGTCCATTATTCGTTTTAAAATCGCTCTTATTTCGTCATACGGTATCTTTAATTGAATAAATAACTGAATAAATAAATAAAAAAAATTACAATATATTTTAAATTAAAATCATAAACGTAAGAAAACAAATCACTATGTCAGACGAAGAAATTAGAGCATTAAAGGTAAAGCGCGCTAATGCAAAACGCTCATTAACAGCTTATGAAAACTTTTTAAAGAAATTCGACAACAGCAAAGATTTTCCCATTCTGGAGAAAAGGTCTAATGACATAGAAAGAATTCGCGAAGCATTTGAAGAAGCTCAGACGGGATTAGAATCAATATTGGAAGACTCTGAAGAATTGCATAATTATCGTATGGAGTTCGAGGAGCAGTATTACGCGGCATACGGAACTGCAAATAATCTTTTACAAGCACAACACGCAAATCTAATTTCATTTTCCGAAACCGTGAGAGGGACGACGTCGAGCGCGAATCGCGAACTTTCACAACCACCAGTTTTCAATGAAGATGTTGAAACGACTAATAACGAACATAATACAAATAATCAATCAACCAGACACGCGGTTATATCGACACAAAATGCACAATCAGGTTTTCGCGCTCAAAATTACTCTAGCTTCAATAGATCATGATTACCTGAAATTAATTTGCCAACTTTCAATGGCTCATACGACTCGTGGCTCGGTTTTGCGGATTTATTTAAATCCTTAGTTCACGATGATGATAGCATATCGCCCATACGCAAATTATTTTATTTAAAAGGATGTTTGAGAGGTGAGGCAGTAGATGTAATTTCATCTATTGAATCATCATCTCAAAACTATCAACTTGCATGGGATTTATTAAAAGAGCGTTATGACAATCGCAAAATCATTCGAGAAAATTATATTCAATCAATAATCGATATGCCATCAATATCTAATGAATTTAACACACGTGCATTTTTAGATCGTGTTCAGAAAAATCTACGCGCTCTCAAAGCATTAGGTGAGCCCACAGAATCATGGGACTCTATACTCATCGTATTGCTGCGAAATAAATTTAGTAACATTTTGCGCGATAGATGGGAAGAACATAGTTGTAATACAGAACATCCTACTCTTGATAACATGATAAAGTTCTTAACACGTCGAGCTCAATTTGAAGGCACTCAAAGTCAATATAATAACGCAAAAAATGATCAAGACAAACATAAGATAAATTCTCGCGCGCGGCAAAATAATAAACAAGCCTTTGCAGTATCTATAAATCAGGAGCGATGCCAATTTTGTCCAGGAACGGATCACTACATTAGTCGTTGCGTGAAATTCTTAAACCTTAACCCAAATGTGCGATATGAAGCAGTAAAAAAGAATGGATGGTGTACAAATTGCTTACGTAACAATCATCAAGCTTCACAATGCATGTCCAGCAAATGTCGCAAATGTGAACAAAAACACCACACGCTATTGCATTTTGAACGAGCGGAAATTCAATCTGCAAAAACAAAGCCTACAAATAATCAAGCCAACGCGCTTCAAACACCAACTCCAAACTCTACTTTGAATCTACACGCTCTCGTATCGTCTGAGATGTTATTAGCTACAGCTATGGTAGACATTATGAATTCACAGGGAAAAACTAAAACGTGTGGAGTCTTTCTAGATGCAGGCTCACAAGCTAATTTTATTACAGAAAGTACGGCTCAATTTTTAAATTTAGTAAAAACATCGGTTAATATCTCTGTTAATGGCGTGGATGTTTTGTGCACCACGATAAAATACGCTACTCACGCGACTGTAAAATCTCGATTCAATAAATTTCAGAAAAATCTCGAATTTCTTATAATACCGCAAATCAGCAAAGATATGCCGTCGGCACCAATCGATATCTCTCATTTTGAAATACCAAAAAATATTGCACTGGCTGACCCTGAATTTCATAAGTCCGCAGAGGTCGACGCTCTCCTAGGTGTACCTCTTTTTTATAAATTGCTCAGCGTCGGTCAAATACAGTTAAAAAATCAGCCTGACGTCGTACTCCAAAAAACGCAACTGGGGTGGGTTGTCGCGGGAAGTCTAAAGCCTACTTTCAGAAAGCCTCACTTATCTTGTCATTTAGCTTTACATACACGCGAATTAAATTTTGATATTGCTCGATTCTGGGAGATTGAAAAAATTCCCAGCGTGAAAATGTTATCCTCCGAAGAAAAGCGCTGTGAGGAACACTATAAAAATAATACCACTAGAGACTCTACTGGCAGATATATTGTTAGATTACCCTTTAATGAGAATAAAAATAAACTAGGCGACTCATATTCATCTGCATTGAGACGATTTCATGCACTTGAAAGGCGACTTAATAAAGAAAATAATATCCACAATGATTATATTGCATTTTTGCAAGAGTATCGCGACTTAAATCACATGTCAATATCTGATAATCAAAATAGTGCCTCTCCAGGTTTTTATCTGCCACATCATGCAGTCATAAAACAAGGTAGTTTAACCACAAAGACGCGAGTCGTATTCGATGGCTCCGCCAAAACATCAAGCGGTATTTCTTTAAATGACGCGCTAGAGGTCGGTCCCAAGTTACAGGACGATCTTTTCATTATTCTCATTCGCTATCGATCTCATAAAATTGTTCTCACCGCAGATATTGAGAAAATGTATCGACAAATTAATGTGCATCCAGAAGATGCAAATTATCAAAAAATATTATTTCGCTCCAGCCCAGCAGAAGCAATTAAAACATATTCACTCAATACAGTCACTTACGGTACAGCATGCGCATCACACTTAGCTGTCAGATCGCTTCATCAATTAGCAGATGATGAAGGACATTTACATCCCAAAGCTGCGTTGGTTTTGAAACGCGATTTTTATGTCGACAATCTTCTCACTGGTGCTGAAACTCGCACTGAAGCAGAAATACTGCGAGATGAAATAAATGCGATCACGAAAAAAGGTGGTTTTAACTTAAGAAAATGGGCATCAAACGACTCAACACTTTTACGCGATTATGATGCTCATCCCAGTGATACACACATGTCTCTCGACCCTGAAACAACTATTAAAACGCTCGGCATTCATTGGAATGCTAAAGAGGATGTAATATTTTATACAGTAAATATGAGTGAGCCCAAAATTATCACTAAACGTTCCATTTTATCACAAATAGCTCAATTATTCGACCCTCTCGGTTTGCTCGGTCCAGTTATAGTATACGCAAAAATATTAATTCAGCAACTGTGGAAGGCTGGTGTATCTTGGAATGAGTCAATTCCACTAGATATTCATAGTTCTTGGTCGACGTATCGCGAGCAATTGCCATTGATTGAAACTATGAAATTCACCCGTTGCCTCACTTTATCCAATTGTGTAAATATTCAAATACATGGATTTGCCGACGCGAGCGAAAAGCATATGGAGCATGCCTATATCTTCGCTCTGTAGACAAACAAGGCTCCATTAAAATTAAATTAATTTGTTCGAAATCGCGGGTAGCTCCCGTTAGCTCCATTTCTCTGCCTCGACTTGAACTTTGCGGCGCCCTTCTTTTATCGCGCCTATGTTTCACTCTAAAAAATGCATTCGAAATCAATATTAATGATATATTTTTATGGTCTGATTCCACCATTGCTTTACATTGGATAAATACAGCACCCCATTGCTTGCAAACATTTGTGGCCAACCGTGCAGCTGAGATTCAGCGCTTAACGAACTCTTGCCACTGGCGTCATGTCTCTTCTTTAGACAATCCCGCAGATTTGGTGTCTCGCGGACAATTGCCTCTTGAATTCACTCAAGGCAAACTGTGGCAAGATGGTCCATCATGGCTGCGTGAAACGAAACCAAATTGGCCCAATATTATTGTAACACCTATGGAGATACCAGAGTTAAAAGGCGCAAATAATTCAACAATAGCATGCATGAAAATGGAAATAAGTGGTATCTCTCTATTAGACAAATATTCATCGTTTGAAAAATTAAAACGCATAATTGCGTACATGTTTAGATTCATAAAGAAGGCAAAAGGCCAGGTCAAACTTACAAATATTCATTTGAATTTAGACGAATGAGCTCACGCTCAAATTATCATAATTAAGATGGTGCAAGCATCTGCTTTCTCCACCGAGATCAATCGCTTACAAAAAGGTACTTTATTGCAAGGTGACAGCAAATTAATAACATTGAGTCCGTTTATCGACAACCATGGCATTCTCAGAGTAGGTGGACGACTCGCTCGCTCAAATCTACCTGGCGAACAACAGCATCCCATGTTGTTACCTCAAAATCATCATATTACTCATCTTCTAATACGCGAAGAGCATATTCGACTCAAACATGCAGGTACTCAAGCCACTTTATATGCAATACGCCAAATATACTGGATACTTAATGGTCGCAATACTACTCGCAAAATCATTCATCAATGTGTCACTTGTTTTCGAGCCAAACCTCGTCAAGCTAGTCACACAATGGGACAGCTTCCAGACTATCGTTTGACATCTCATCGTCCATTTCTTCATCTCGGAGTTGATTATTGTGGGCCATTTTATATTAAGGAGAGACGATTTCGCAATAGACAAAAGCTAAAATGTTATGTTGCAGTGTATGTTTGTATGTCAACTAAAGCTGTACACCTCGAACTAGTTAGCGATTTAACCACTGAAGCCTTTATTGGCAGTCTCAAGCGCCTTTTTTTCCAGACGCGGAAAATCAACTGATATTTATTCAGATAATGCCACTAATTTTATTGGCGCAAGTCGCGAGCTTAACGAGCTTTACCAGCTAATTAATTCTAGTGATCATAAAAATTTGATGCAAACATATTTTATTAAAGAAAGTATAAAATGGCATTTCATTCCTCCCAAGGCTCCTCATTTTGGCGGGTTGTGGGAGGCTGCCGTAAAATCATTTAAAAATCATTTCATTCGTACCGTCGGCGATACTCTTTTAACATACGAACAATTAGAAACCTATATCGTCGAAATAGAAGCGATATTAAATTCTCGTCCCATTTCTCCACTATCATCTGATCCAAATGATCTCCTACCACTAACTCTCGGTCATTTCCTCATTGGTGAATCTTTGACAAGCTTTCCACAGGCCGATCTGACAAATATCAACTCTAGTCGGCTGTCAGCATGGCAACACGCACAGCAGATGAAGCAGCATTTTTGGCAACGCTGGTATAAAGAATATTTGCATCAGCTCATCAATAGCTCAAAGGTTGCAGATAAGGCCCATAACTTAAATGTAGGAGCCTTGGTTCTAATCATGGAAGACAATCTTCCACCACTACAATGGTAATTGGGACGCATCACCGAAATTCATCCAGGCAAGGACGGCGTAGTACGAGTCGTCACCGTGAAAACCGTATCTGGACAATACACGCGATGTGTTAAGAAACTGTGCCCGCTACCTATCGAAAAATAATTCTTTCTATTAGTTATTGAACTTAGCAGTTCAAGGGGAGCGGCATGTTCTGACGTCATGGCCATCAGAAGCCCTCAAAATAAAATATAAATTCATAGTATATAAGTAGCATAGACCTTACAATTGTTTAGTGAGTCGTAAATTTATGTCTTTTCTTAAACACACATTGTAGATTTCTATCAATTTTACTCACGTGCATCTCATAAATCAAACTCTATCGTCATCAACTACAAAATACTTATTGGATAATTTCAGTTGTATCATTTATTCTCAAGCATTAATATTCTAAATTCATTTATTGCTTTCACTAATACTTTCGTCAAACATCTAATTGCAAAATTATAGCCTCTAATATTTCTTTCCTTTCTAATATTGTAAATTAAATTTAGAAATATTCATTAATGTAATCCTGTTATATATTACTCTAATTTGTACAGCCCATCCACTCCTCCCAAATTAAAGGAGCACCGCCCTTGCCTTACTCTCCCACCACCTCCCACTCATACTCAATTTTTTCCCCTTCCATTCCTTTTCCGAATTTTCCAATTATTGTAAATTATATTTTTGTAAATTAGTCTTCACTCAACATTTCTCGAAGCAAGTAAGCTTCAAAATAAACGAAGTTAAATTTTTAAACCTAACAGCACATATAATTCTTCATTCAAAATTACAACCTCGGGGTGAATTATTTAAGTTAATAATAATTCATCTAAATAACCTCGATAAAACAATCGTGGTTCAAAACACAAAGTAATTTTTGCAATTCAATTTTTTTGCCACACATGAACTTGGCGCCTTTTTTTTCTATTTTTTTTAAAAATGTTTATACTTAATAAACATATAGGAAATTATTATAATTCATTTATATAAAAATCTATCGTAATTTGAATTTCTTCTGAAAAAAAGACGACATTCCGAATTCTCATAAAATACATATAGGAACATAAAAGTAATAGCAAATATCAATCATCACATAGAAGTATATTATCAATCAATTAGATAATGATCAAATTTCACGAAACAAACCCACCAATACCCCGTTATATTCCAAGTATTGATAAATGATATCAAATCTTTTTGTGAAGTAATTTTTTCAAAGTAACTTTTTCTAAAGTAATTTTTGCAATTAACTTTTTTTATCATGTAAGAACTTGGCGCCTTTTTTTTCATTTTTTTTTAAAAAGTTTTCTCGCTTTTGATATCACTTCTTTTTTACTGTATAAGTACAATAATTAAAATTGAAACTGTCTGAGATAATCGATATTTTCTGATTTGAACAAATAAACAAATGAATATAATTCATTCATATAAAAATCTATCGTAATTTGAATTTTCTCTTAAGAGTAAACGAAATCCAGAATTTTCATAAAATGTATGAACATAAAGGAAATAACAAATATTAATTCCCACATGGTTGTATATTATCAATCAATTGAATAATGGTGAAATTTCACGAGACAAACTCAGCACCAAATTTCGACATCGATAACGATATTGTTTATAGCAGGCGACGAGAATTTTCGGAAATGCCAGTGAATGATAGTTGCCCCGAACCTACATGTTGTTATGATCATGAATAACAAATATAATTATGTAGTTAGCCCGTTACCGTATTTTATGCACTTGGCGATACAAATTGATATCAATTCTTTTTGTGAAGTAGTTTAATGAATTATTTAATGAATTACACATATTTTTAATTGGGTATAGTCATATAAGAACTTTGCGCTCTCTTTCTCTTTCTATTATTGTGAAGGTTTTTTGACTAGATATCATACAGTAAAAGTAAAATCATTGAAAACGAACTTTATAGAGATAATATATATTTTTCAAATTTCAATCAAGAAACATAAAGTATAGATATATTTTTTTTCTCAAAAATCTATCGTATTTTGGATATTTCCCAAATTATAGTAGACATCATTTGGAATTCTCATTGAATGGGGGTTTGGGAGAACATAAAAAAATGAAATGACATATATCGCTATCTCAGTGGTAATACATGCTTGATTTAAAATACAATAAACAAATTCAACAGATTTGAAATTTAATAAACGAATAATCAATAAATTGAATAATTTCATGCAACAAACCTATCCCTGTTATATTTTGAATATAAAAAATACAAGGATTTTTTTCAAAAATATAAAACAAATTCAATAGATAAATGAATTTCATATTCAGTAAAAAACCTCGAATAGCAAACCGTGTGTTTGTTCAAATGCGGCTACTATTAAAAATGGCTGTTATTGAAAGAAATTCGGGACAAAATTTGAAATAGCAATTTTTCATTCTAACAATACAGGGCTATAAATTATCAAAAATTTTTCCTCATTTTCAAATATTTTGAAAATTAAAATTTAACAAAATTTTGAGACTTTCCGTGTGCATTGAATTCGGTTCAGTGATTGTATTGAAAGAAATTTCACTAATAAAAACCATCTAAAATTCATTAGTGTTCTTATTAAGTAAGGAAAATTTCATCCATTTTATTATCATGATACCCTCAAATTATTTAATTGATTGTCACAACTGGGGAATATTTTATTAGTATATGTGTGTGGAATGAAAAGAAATTGTATTATCACATTTACATAACAAAAAGCTTTGTCATTATTATGGAAAGGAAATCATGCATTATCTTTCTAACTCCGTTATATGATTGTCAAATATATGTAGTTATTTTGGTAATCGCAAGTATAGTATCTTTCACTTTAGAATATATGTATTCGTTTTTATAAATGCGGTTCAATTCTGTTTTTGGCTTATGCATTCACTTTAAACGGTTATATTTATGATGGCGTATTTGTTAACTTATGCAGATGAACGATGATATAATTTATCGAATGCGATCCTCCTGATGATCTTACTGAGAATAATCCAGCTACGCATTTTCGGCTATTATTTAATACTGAATTATAAATATCCATAATAGCGGTTTGCGAAATTAGTTTTTCAAATTTGTGTATAGTGTTATATCAATTCTATGATTCAAAAACAATAAGGATTGTTTCCTGACAGAATATGCTTTATTTATTACTAGAAATTTAATGCTTATTTTTGCAATCGAATATTGCAAAAAAAAATGAATCAGATTTTTTTCATGTTAGTTGAACAAATGATAATTTCCAAAATTAATTCAAAGTTCCAACATTCAATTGTGTAATATTTGTAGATTTTTTGAAATCATATTTCATGTATTTTTTACTTACATTAAATAAAAATATTGAATCAGCTTTTTTCGTGACAGTTGAAAATGAATATCCATCATTATTATCATTATTGCTATAATTGTGCTTCGTCGGTAACTCATCATCTTCAAAAATTTTCAAATTAGTATTGAAATTGGCCGCTAGTTATGGAGAAATAATAATAATCATCCCTGGTAGAAAAAGTGAACAGAATATGGGCAGAAATGTCACAGATTTTTTGTTACTTGACCAGATTCTGGCCGGACAATCTGGCCAGAATTTCATCGTAAATGTAACGCTTTGTCGGCCATATACTGGCCAATTTGGCAACGCCAGAATCTGCCCAGAAAAACTGCTGTTATTCTGGCAACTCTGATTACTCCAGAATCGGTTCATAAAATTAAATTATTAAATATATTCATATTTTATATTTAGAAATCAAATCAGGTTTTTAATTATTATTGTCATTTTTATCTCATTATTGTATCATAAATTATCACTATCTGGAATGGACTTTTATATCATACTGTATGAGTTTTTTGCTATTTTGTGATTGAGAATGCCGGTAGATGTTTCAATGTGGTAGAATTGGAATGAATGTTACACTGCGATTAAAGTTATATTGTTATTTATTTATAAAAGACACTTTGGTTGATATCACAGATTTTATAATGATGATGTTATCGATGATAAAGTTTATTTGTATGAATGAGTGAGATGTATGTTTTAACTTAATATTCACGGGATTGTATTAATCGTCGTGAATGATTATACAAATGGCGGTATGCCGAAAACACGTGGCGTCGCACACAATGCCCAATCAATAATTTTATTAATATATTGATTGCAATCGGATATTGCTCACTTGTTGAGTTGAATTGTGTCTAATGCGTTGCACTAAATTACATGTATTGATTTTTTATCACGTTGTGATTGTACTTTCAATTATAATATTGAATTTGTATAACGAATAAGCACGTTGTACTTGTTGAAGCCGGTGGTTTTATTAATTAAGGATTCTCTATCATAGAGAAGATAGAGAAGGACGGCTAGAGATGCGCCGTCGACGAAAATGCATGTGCATGTGAATCTCGCGCCGTCGGCAAGGCTGTGTTAGTAGGCGCACAATGCACTGCGCATGCAACACGACAGTGGTAGTGTATGCATGTGATCTTGCGCAGGCAGCAAGCTTGTGTAAGCGCGTGTGTGTAATATCTTGCGCAGGTGTCTTGAATGTATGTGTGTGTATATGTAATGTCCCAATGACCCATATATCATTAATCCTGAACACATACATATATTATAATTTAGGACATATCAAATGAATGTTTATATAGCATGTTTAAAGTGATAGAAAATTTTTCATTTATTAAAAAATTAGTCAATTGTTCAAAATCATTAATAAGGTTTGAAATTTTTTTTCGTATTATTTGTGTTCATTTCTCCATTTATGAACGTTTGTCAGAACCGCGGACAATCCTTTTTTTATATCTTTTCCAGATGTATCCATCTGAACAATCCTCCTCCGACTTTTGATTATGCCTGTGAACACATTAATATATCGAATATTAATTTTGAATATAAAAAAATTTAGAATAAGTATAGAATATTAAATAATAATTTTAAAGTAGTTGTTATCGTGACAATATATATGTATATATTATCGTGATGAAAAGTACGTAAAAATTATCATTTTATATTTTAATATTTGTTTATATAATTATTCAAAATGTATTACCTAGCATACAATCGAAAAGTGGTGTATTCAAGATTATTATTATTTACCGTGTTTTTTTTCATAGTCGGATCAGCCGTGAGGACATCCATAAAACGGTCGAATTCAACGATTGATGCAATAGGAATATCAAAATCATTTTTTTTAAGCTGGTCACGGGGTTTAGTTTCTCCAAATAATCTACCCCTTTTTCACTAGTTATATATTGCATAACAATACTTTGATTATTTAAAATTTTGTTCAACATTAATTTCGTTTCGTTTTTGAATTCCTCTATTGAATCCTGTGAACGAGTAATCACATCTGAAATATGAAATATAAATTTATAAACTGAAAAATTTGGATTTATAGATTATAATAACATATTTTATGTAATTAATACAGAAACTTGATTGGGAAGTAAAGCCATTGCTCCTCAGGATCTTCTTGCGTTTTCACCATATGATGAAATTTTTTCATGAATTTTGCATCATCGTATGGTGGCGACGGATATCTCGTCATACACTTCCTTTTTTTTTTATCATACGACACCCAACTACACGGAACAATATCAACTGTTTTTTTTTACTGGACCGTCCGCGACCAACGAACTCAACAATATGAAAATTTGGATCTTTCGCACTTTCAAAATTTTCCATTTTTAACACTTCACTGTTCGCACTTCGCACTAATGTTCACTTTTCAGCTCACGTCGGTGTACTGATCATTACATTTACTGCACACAATACACATAATAACTGCAGCGTCTTCAGCCTTCCAAGGCGCCTTTATGTCGGGCCATGGGGTTTTCCCGGCAATAAAATCTCAAACGAGGTACCTCAGGGTAGATATTTGAAGAAAATGTGTTTGCTTGAATGTAAAATGCTAAAAACATTATTCGAAAAAGAATCAAATATGCTTGAAAAACGTGTATAAAAATTCATTTCGTAAATAATTTCCATGGGAATATTCGATTCGCAAAAATATTATATTTCATTTTATACAAATATTTTTCATATACATCATTTAATTTCATTGATACGTATACGTGCATACAAATAATTTTTCAGAATTGAATATTCACCTGGAAATAATTATATATAAATGTATGTATATACATATGTATATTGTATATATATATATTATATTATATTATATGTAATATATATGTAATATGTATATTATATAATATTATATATTATATTATATTATATTTGTTGCGTAACTCAACGCACGACTCATTTTGAATTGTTGAAGATGTCAGCATTGCTCAATGGCAGTCATGGCTGCCACTGAAATGATCAGTGCTGCCATCTTCATATACATATATGTAGTTCCGCTCGCCGGGGTACGGGAGCTACCACGAGGCAACAAGTTGCTACCATCCGTTATAAAATTGCAATTGTGTGCGCACGTGTCGAACATTCATCTCACTTAATTAAAAATTATTCTTTATCATTGTTTTTTTATGTTGAACTCTTTCACGTAATATTTTGTGGTGCTCAATATGAGTCTAAAATCCCATCAGAATCGAATGCACATTCAATTTGTCGTTAGTTTGTGACTATTCAACTCATGAAACTGCTCAGCTAATTATTTCATTAATATTATTTTGTGTGACGCCATATTGGCCACGCGGTGACCCGCAACTTTTTGCTATTGTTTTTCTATGAAAAATTATCGGGGGTAATACCACAAGAGCTCAGATTTAGCCGTATATTTTTTGGTGTTGCTTTCGAGTACTTACTTTTATTGGCAATTTAACGAGAGCTGTTGTGACAAATTCACGAAAGCGTGGCTCGAGTGATTTTGTCATACAGATCGAGTTGAATTACCTATATAAAAGTAAGTACTTAAAAGCAACACTTTAAATTATCAGGCTCAAAATCTGAGCTCGAATGGTATTTGGGGAGACAATTCCTCGAATAAATTGATATTCAATTTTTATTAAATTTCATTTAACCTTATTTAACACAGAAACAAAAGAATAATAAATATTAAAAAAGGCTTTTTAGAAAGAACAATCGTTAAAAACACAGTTATTGTAGGGGAAGAGTGGCATGAAGGAGCCAGTTTTGAAAAAGGAATAAATAATATAAACGGGAATAAATAATTAAAAAATTTTGTATGATAAGTAATTGTTCATTTATTTATGTACGTGATGTTATGAAACATTATTCAAAATTATCGGTATTTTTGGGACTTCTAATCATTTATAAAAATAATTAAATTCGGCTCTTTCATAACACATAGGCATTGAAAAAGCCACCCAATGTTTTGAAAGAGCCAAGTTCTTATTACAGGACTGAAATTTTAGATTAACAAAGATATTATTTACTTATAATGTTAAGATATAATTTTATATCTTATATAATTATAAAACGTTTTATATAACGCAAACTCTGGATAAAATATTCACTTAAATCTGCGAAATTCTCATGAAATTAGCCGTTTGAGATCAATCATTGTAATCTGACTAGGTACGATCTTTTTAAGAACTCATATAATTTTATTTGATGTATCTGAGACTGTATCATTATTTATTTTAGATTTCTTAGTAAGAGCTTTTTTGTGGGACCATATTAAGCTAGCTTTTTCATCACACTGCAGCCCGGCTCTTTCAAAACATATTCTCCCAAGAAACATAATCCCGAAAATTAGTATGAAATTAAAGATTTACCTGCAAAATATATATGGTATAAGAAAGCCTACTATATCTATAAAATTATTGTATAATCATATTACTATTAGTTTTGTCCGTGTAGACGTCAAAAAACAAATTAAATGAACTCAAAAGCTTACTTTTTGACGACGAAATCTTCAATATGTCGTATCGACGCCGTTTATTTTTGATAAACTGTCAAATATTTGTGGGCGACATTTCACTAGTGTTACTATCTTAAAATAATAATACATTTATGATTTGTTCGAAAACTATCGCGCAAATGATAATGGCTCTTTCAAAACTTGGCTCTTTCATGCCACTCTTCCCCTATATAATTTGTCCTGTTGACGTTGACTCCATTACTGCAGATTTCGTTACTGATGATGGGATGGGTGTTGTTGGCAGAACAGTGGATTCGTTATCCAAAGATTGATTTCGGAGATTTGTTACAAGATTTGAATGATGCTCGTTATCGAGTTGTAAATATGGTTTTATAGATTTAGACGAGGAATGACCAGTTATTTTAATTAATTCTTGTTCATTGATACCTGCTTTAGCTAAATTTGACACTGCACT
The DNA here is from genome assembly GCA_918226075.1 of Microctonus brassicae. Taxonomy (NCBI): domain Eukaryota; kingdom Metazoa; phylum Arthropoda; class Insecta; order Hymenoptera; family Braconidae; genus Microctonus; species Microctonus brassicae. The sequence goes on from OW445482.1 coordinate 15,277,717, forward strand.
GGAGCGGTGAGAATGATTAGAAATTTTTTTATTTTTGGTATCGAGTCCAATTTTTTCAGCTAAAATTTTTGTCCACTTAAGAATTTCATTGATTCCTATAGGAATATTTTTGTACCAACCTTTTGAAACATTATTTTTCCAAAATGGATTGGGAGTTATAAACAGTCTGTCAGTTGTAATATTTTTCGTTCTATGTGATATTATTTTATAAAATAACGTTACTGGACATATGTCAGGGTTTTTTGGGTTTTTTATTAACCATTTACTATCGCAACACTTTTTTGAGCCGCCTTGGCATGTTTTTGAAAATATTGTATTATATTCAATGCGACCAGTTAATTCACCATTATTTGATTTTTCTTCTCTAAAATAGTACACCTTACAATTTATTGCTTCACCTCCTCGCCAAGCTAATTCATAGGCAGCGATATGAAAAAATCTTTTTAAAAGGCCTATCGGAGTATTTTCATCCCATGTTAATGCCATTTTAATAATTTCATTTTTGGTTAATGCTACAGAACTTTCTTTACGTTTTTCTAAATCACTTTGTAATTTCTTGCGTTTTGAATTTCGTGCATCACGGCCTTGTTTAAATACATTGTCTTCGAAGGGGTTGATATTAATATGAAACTTTTCAAAATACATATTTTGTAACATTTTAGCTGTTGTATTCCACATCGTTTTCACAACGTACTCCTTGTAATCTTCCCCATTTTTTTTTTTTTCATATTGAAACCCCAATCCATCAATATTTTTGTCACATATTCAATTGATTGTTCCGTTTCCAAATCGAAATTTCGTTTTCGACAAAAAGCACTAAATTGGTTCCAAATAGACGATTTAGATTTTTTTGTATTTTCCGGAATAGAATTATTAATCTTGGTAATTATTTCTAATTCGCAGACATTTCCAAATCTCGACATACTGAATATTACTATCTTTCAAATATGAAATCTTAATTAAATTTAGTTATTTTTGACATTAGTTTCAAACTGACGTGATACATAAATACATAATAAATTCAACTCGTTACCATGGTAACCATGGTAAACAAAATTTATCCGATATTTTATCCAGTTGCATTTCTCTTCCTTCATATTAATCCGATAGCAAACTACGATTTTTGTTTTTATGAATAGTGTTTTTAACGTATGAGTGGAATTGTCGTTATAATTTATGTAAACTGTCACTATTCAATTAGTTGATTTAAATCTACTCTTTTATATTTATTTCATTTTGTTTCGAAATTACTCTCATTGTTCATATATTTTGTCATTATTTTGTTAATCTTAAGTTACAAGGCACAATCAGTGCACATCAGTATTTTTGTTGTAGCAAGAAAGATTAAAAGAATTCACACCTGATGAACAAAATAACTATTACAGTGTGTGAAATAAAGAATCAAAGTAATTAATTATTTATTGAGTTGCATTAATTCACTTGTATTCGCTCATCCATTGTATAAATCATCCCAGACCAACAACGCCAGAACAATTTTTATGATAATTACACAACAATATTATATATGTATATACAAACGTGGATCGTACGGCGGCAGACAGGAGGGCAGTATAACTGTCCAAAAACCGAGCATAACGTTTGGCAAGATTCTGGGCAGTAAAGCAGGCCAGAATATGTTAATTATACTAGCAGAATTCGGCCATATTCATTTCACCAGATTCTGGGCAGTGCAACTGCCCAGAAACTGGTAGGAATATGTTTCTGCCCAGAAATTCTGGTCACTTTTCCTACCAGGGATAATATTTTATATTTCCTGATATTAATTCTGACTAGTGTTGAAGTTGGCCGCCAGAGGAGAAAAAGAATAAAATTCTGTCATGAAAGAAAAGGACAAACTTCGGATATAACGTGTGTTAGAAGAAGATCGCTGTGACCTTGCAATAATAAAAGGCAAAACGATGGAGCGTATTGGGAGTAAGAGAAGGATACTACAGTACGCGGAGCGAGAAAGACAAGTTTACGTGCCATACACGCATTGAATAAGGATGCCCAACAGACGACGACGACCAAGACTGAATTTTTTTCATAATGAAAATTATAAGTTTTTAACTTTAACTCTATATATCTTCCGTAATACGTAACGTAGGAAAAAAATAAAATCAGTTTTATAATATAATTTGGACACGAGCTGCCAATTGCGCCTATTATTTTTCCGCTAAATTTAGTTCATATGTGAGATCTCATCATAGTGGTCTGTTGAAACTCGGACTTTCGCATAAAGATACACGGTACGTATATCTCGCTCCGCAGTGAACTTGGCGCGAGACACTACCGTGTTTCTTGATAAGCTTGTTCACTGATAATTTTGTGGGAATAATTGATTCTTATTTGGCTTTGGTAGTGGTACGGTTTTAGCCATTTTCTAATATTTGGGAAAATAGTTAAATGCAAGACAATAATTATAAATATAAAGCAACTGAGCGATTAATTTAATTGGAAGATTTTTGATTTGATTATTTGTAATACCATCTATGCCTGGAGATTTCTTATTTTTGAGTTTTTTGATCATTTTTTCAATTTCCTGGGACTTCAATATGATAGGATTGCGATTGATATTATTTTTGTTTCGTACCACAATTGGTTTACCGTGATAATTTAAATGCGAACAAGGATTTTATGCTCGCACTCCGAAAATAAATGCGTAATGCCGAGTCTTAGATTTGTGGTTATATTTATTAATATTTGTTGCGTTGTTGCTACGCTGAATTTTTCTCTAAGAGTTATTTTACAAGAGATATTTTTACAATAATTGAAAAATTTAGAAGGGAGAAGGGGCATGAAAAATGAGTGGAAAGTGGTGGGAGAGTAGGGCAAGGGCGGTACTCTTTTGATTTGGAGGAGTGAATAGGCTGTACAATTTAGGGTAATATAGGACAGGATCAAACTAATAAAATAATTTAAATTCAATTTACAATATTTTAAATGGAAGAAATATTGAAGACTATAATTTAGTAATTAGATGTTTGCCAAGAGTATTACTGAAAGCAATAAATGAATTTCAAATAATATAGTTCAAGGATAATGGAGCTAGCTAAATTTATAAAATAGATATTGTATAATTGATAAAACGAAAATTTCAATTTATGGTGCTCACTTGAATAAAATTGATAGCAATCTAAAATGTATATTGAAGGCAATTAATGCATTTAGGTTTCAACAGACAATTGTAAATTTTATACTGCTTATGTACTATTGATTCATATTTTATTTTGAAGAGCTTATGGCGGTCGTGACGTCAGAACAATTTTTGTAATCAATAATTTCAGAATAACTTTTTTTTATTATGTTATTATGTTTAGGATATCCAAAATCTTTGGTTAATTCGTGTACGATCTCGAAATGATCTGCAAAGATATTCGCTATGTCCAATTTATCATAAGATATTCCGTTTGGACCATGTATTTCATTTTTATTAATGTTTTTATGTCCGCTGGCAAGCTTATTGATTTTCATCGCATTCCACAAAGTTCCATTTCTTATGTTCAAATCTTGTAAGTGTCTATCATACAGCTTATTTTTAAATTTGCCTAGTTCATATTCAATTCTGTTACAAAGTATGTTACATACTTTTTTACAATGCACACATCCACTCTTTTGGAATGATTTTCTAACTTTATTTCTTTTTCTAATCCATTTAGTGATTCGAGGATTCATTCCAACAAAACAATCCTCATTATTCCATTTAGGAGTTGCATCTATTAGTGACTGTATCATTATATGTGTTAATTTAGCAATGGTTTCGTCAATTTTTTGTTTGTTTCAAAATTTATTAATAATTGTCCATTTTTTATTTATACTCATCCTGTATTTAGTCCAGTCAGTTTTGTTGAAATTTAGCTTAACTCTATTTTCATCGTTATTATTACAATAAGTTGAGAAGATGTTTATAGAGATTGGCAGGTGATCTGATGATAACTCATTGAGAACTAGCGGTTTACTTGTGTCAATATTTTTGGATATGAAAATATCTATTACACAGCCATTTATTCCGTCAGATGAAAAATGAGTCGGTTCATCAGAATACCTGACCTGACACTTGCAATTCACGTTACTAGTTGAATACTTAAATAGAGAGTTTCCAGATTCATTTTTTTTATTCAGGCCCCAGGCCTGATGCTTTGCATTGAGATCGCCTCCCAATAATATTCTACGCCTAATAGTCATAAGTGCTTGAAATTCATTGATATCAATATTATTTTGAGGTCGAGCATACACAGCTATAATTGTAATGTCATTCAACGTAACAGCCAATATTTCAAAGGTCTTAATATTACTTATTATATCAGAACTGATACATTTCTTAATATTATTATATTTTTTATTGATTAGTAGCATGACCCCGCCACTACTACCAGCATCAGGCCTATCTTCACGATAACAATTATAATTCGCAAAATTAATTGTTTTCTTACAATTTAAGCGAGACTCACAATCAGTGATGAAACAGACATCAATCGATTATCTTCAAAGCAGTTCTTCCAGTTCATTTTCCTTGTGTAGTATGCTATCTGCATTTCAATTTAATGTTTTGATTATATTGATTCTATCCGTTTTTTCTACTTTTTTTGTTAATTTGTTTATTTTAATATCTGAAATAGTTTTGATCTTAGATTCATTTTTGTCACTGTTGTGTGTCGATTTAAGGTAGTTGTTCTGCTACAATATTATCAAAAAGTTTTGGACCATACGTGCGGGAAGAATAGGTCAGTTTGTAGTAATAATAAAGCTTTCTTTTTATCTGATACTGTACCCGTAGAATTACACAAATTATATTCAACTTCTCTAAAATTATAATCTGACAACGTCGCGTTTGCTCTACCAATCGCTGTGTAGGTACCGGTGTGTTGATGAGGAGTAATGTTGGCGCATGTATACTAGGTGCTGTATACTCACATTGTAGTGTAATATACCTATATTATACTACGGCACTAAAGGATTTACAGTGCGCATGCGCCAAAATTGTAGTGTACTGCGCTGATTCAATGTGATTTGAAGTTTGATGTGTGTATCCAGTATTTATTTTATAAATTTAAAGAATGACCGAGAGATTACGGTATAAAGGTAGATTCGTGAGAAAAAATGTTTTGGATAAATATACGAGATTTCTTCAATCAGTAGACGAGAAACGCTCACAAAAAATTGCAAAAGAATCATCAGAAAAGGAGAAAACTGATGACTCTAACCTCAAATGGGGACGGCGTATTGTTGACATCGATGAACTGGCTAATAATTTGGAATGTAACGTTTGTGAGGAAACTTTATCATTAAAAAAAATTCGGCGAGAACAACGAGAAGGATTTCAATCTACTTTTACAGTAGAATGTGAGAAGTGTGGTGTATTAAATTTAGTAGAAACAGGAAAAATTCATGTTTCCAAGGAACACTTCAAATATGCGGATAATAATACAAAACTAATTTTTGGTAATTGTTTTTTTGAATAGTCATAATGAATATGTGATAAATTAATGTAATTAATTAATTGTTTCCTTAGGTATAATACATGCTGGGCTTGGTTGCACAGCCTTGAATAAAATTTTGGCTTGTGCAAATATGCCAGCAATCTCCCCAGTTTTATTCAAGCGCTACGAAAGAGAAGTTGGTCCTGCTATAGAGGCTGTAGCTAAAGATAGTCGTCATGTAGCTGCTACAGAAGAGCGAGAGCTTGTTATTCAAAATATCCATGAGTTGTGTAATAAGCTGTAAGGTTCTTTTTTGAATGATACTAATTTTGCATAACTTTATTTAGGAGTAAATTAATCGAAAGTCAATTAATTGAAATGAAAAACTTTTATACTATATATGTCACAATTTTTGATAATTTTTTTTTTGCAACGTCATTGAATTTATACTGTATATTTCATAATTTTTTATAATTTTTTTTTGCAATTTTATTAAATTTTTACTGTATATCTCACAATTAAAAAAAATTTTTTTTTTGCAATTTCATAATTATGTATATGTAAAAACGATATAAGTTTACATTTTATATTATTGATAAAACAGGTATTTATGTAGTAGATAAAAATTGGGATCGTTGCAGGTTTTAGATTAAAATACGTGTTTATTAATAAAATTTCAAATAATACAAGATGAATAGATTGAAATAATCAAATGGCTCGACTCAACTATCACTTAGTGACTTGACTTAGTTAAACAAAACAAAATGACTCTAATGTTTAAATCAAATGACTCGACGAAACTTCTCGTCTTTTATCAGAGCTTGAAGATAGTGGCCAGGCTCAACCACTGCGTTTTATTCCTTTTCGTCTTCAATTTGCTCTTCTCAACTTTTCTCTCTTTACTCTGCTTTTGGGTTCAAGTTCAAAAGGTTTTTATTGAGTCATTTTTACATACGTTTACAACTGTGTGTGTTTTACATTTTTAATACTTATACATATTCATAAGTACATACTCGTATATATGTATTTTTCTGTTTGTGATGACGCCTAGTTGCATTAACTCTATTCATCTTGCGATTTTTATAGTTGACTTGTACAGTGTCGTTTTATATAATTATACAAAGTTATTAATTGTAGGAAAATAAAAGAAAAAACCTACTTAAGAAATTTTAGGTCCAGCCTGTTCAGTTCCCCAATCCCCCCTTAATTATTAGTATTAAGTGTATTTTTGGTGTGGATATTTTATTTTATCCCAAGCTGAGTTGACGATGTTGTTACGATTTTTAAGAATGGCTATTTTGTCGACCTTACAATTATAAAAGTTGTTAGCCAGTTTGTCAATATACATGTCAATAGTTTCTATTTTTGCTTTCTCGTGACATTTTTCGGCGCTCATATAATTTACATTATCTATGTAAAAGTGGTTATTTAAGATGATATTTAGACATTTATTTTGTACAGTTTGCAGTCTTTTCATGTTTGTTTTGCTAATGTTGCACCAGACAGGGCAGGCATAGGTCATTTGTTTACATTATAGGTCTAATACATGTTTTATAAATTATTATTTTGTTTTTGATAGTTACGTCTTTGTTTTTGATCAGATTGTAAAGAATGCAGATTGCTGCTTTAGCTTTAGCGATTACTGTGACTATATGCTTGTTAAAGTTTAACTTAGAGTCAAAGATAATGCCTAAATATTTAACGCTATTTACGCTTTTTATTAGTTGTCCATTGGAGTTAATATCCATTTTATAATTAAAGTTTTTACTACTAACAAGCAAGAGCTCAGTTTTTTGCTGATTTATTTTAATTTTCCATTTGTTGAAATAGTTATTCAGGGCTACAAAATGATTGCTAATTTTTCGCTTTAGGATATTGTGGCTGCCAGAGTTGGCTATAATGGCAGTGTCGTCCGCGAACAGGGCCAGTGAGTTATCTTCCATATTTGGAATGTCATTTATGTATATTAGGAAGAGTAATAGACCAAGAACGGATCCTTGAGGGACGCCAGCCACAATCTCCCTGAAGCTGCTTAATGTCCTATCATGTGACACAACAAATCGTCTATTCGTCAAATAAGATTTGATTAATTGTATTATATTGATTGGAATGCCTATTGTATTCGTTTTATATATGAGCGCTTTATGACATACAGTGTCAAAAGCTTTTTCAATATCTAATAGCATTACACCAGTATGTTTGTTTTTGTTTTTGTTGGCTATGATAATGTATAGCACTCTGGAAAGCTGTCTGACCGTACAATGGCCAGTCCTGAAACCAAATTGTGCTTCATTAAGGCAGTTATTATCGTCCAAATATTTACGGATTCTCTTGGCTATTACATTTTCAAAAACTTTGGATAAGGTACTGAGAAGACTGATGGGACGGTAATTTTGAGGGAAAAGTTGGTCTTTACCTGGCTTAGGTATTGGAATAATTTTAGCAATACGCCATATTTTGGGAAAATACGTATTTCTTATGCAGTAGTTGAAAATGTAATTAATTTGGCATATAATTTTATTTGTGCAATTTTTCAGTTGAAGGTTATTGACGCTGTCCAATCCTGGAGCTTTTTTATTTTTTAATTTTTTGAAGAGAGCTTTGATTTCATGAGTGTAAATTTGAAACGCCATGCCAGTATTGTCAGCGTCAGCAACACTTGTATAATTACGTTTGATCAGGTTATTCAGTACCGTGCCAACAAAATTGACTGTCATGTGATGTATTTTTTCAAAATTGTCCGCAAATGCCTCCGCGATTTGATTTTTATTATAAGTAATACCAGTTTGGCTATGAATTTTGTATACTTTTTTTGATTTGTTGCTTCGCCACTTACTTAGTCTAACAGCGTTCCAGAGCGTGCCATTTCTTATGTTTAATTCTTTCATTGTTTTGATCAATTTCTCATTTTTAAAATCCTGAAGTTTGTACTTAATTTGATTATTTAGTGAGTTAACAATTTTTTTGCATGTCTTACATTGATATTTTTGTTGAATTTTACGCATTCTATTTCTATACTTAATTAAACTTTTAATGGTTTGATTTGTTTCGTGCTTAAAATCAGAATTTTTATGAGTAGGAGTGGCCAATTGTACCGCATTTTGCATTACCAAATTTAAGTTTGAGATTGTATCTTCAACTTCGCGATTATTGACAAACTTATTCTTAATGACCCATTCATGATTTAATTCTTTTTTATATTTATCCCAGTCAGTCTTAGAATAATCAAAATTGTTGTTATTATTGATGTTATTGTTTGTGCGATACACTAGCTTAGCCATGACTGGCAGGTGGTCGGAAGAAAGCTCGTTAATAGAAGCTGGTTTTGATAAGTTCATATTTTTGACGAAAAATAGGTCAAGATTTGACCCTGTCATTGTTATTGGCGAGTAATAAGTAGGTACGTCAGTATTTAATATATTGAATTTGAATTCATTAGCGATTTTACTTTTAACCAGCATTTTTCCCGTTTTATTATTATATTTATTACCCCAGGCTGTATGTTTAGCATTAATGTCACCTGCCATTATAATTTTGTTATGTTTGTTATATAATTTTTTTAAGTCATCTATATTTAACTCAGCTTGCGGATTTTTATACGCCGCGATAATTAATACATCATTAATTTTAACTGCTACCGTTTCAATTGTTTTAATCTCATCCTTATTGATGTTATATGGCCTTGTATCAGAACCAAGCCTTCTATGTACTAAGATTGCAACCCCACCTCCGGTGTTAGCGGCATCTCTGTCAGCTCTATAGCAGATAAAATTTTTAACGTTGATATGATCGAATTTAGAAGAAAGCTTGGTTTCTGTGACAATGCATACATCCACATGTAAACGATTGAGTAGCTCCTCCAATTCCAACAGTTTATTTCTAATGCCGTTTGCATTCCAATTAATTATTCTTTTAATTTTTTTATTATCCATTTTTACTATTTTTTTCGGTGGATTTTTTATTAATTGTACTAATATTTTTATTGCTTTTGACAGTTGTTGTTTTTTGGTTCTTAAGTTGGACTGCTGGGTTGGAGGAGGTACCCATTGGTTTTTCATTTTTATTTGATTTTCTAACAGTGGCTGATTCATACTTATTATTAATATCTTTTTGCAACTTAATCTTAGTTTCATTATCACACTCTTTAATACTTTTAACTTTTTCGATTGTATTTGGTTCTTGAGCTTTTTTAGATAATTCGCTAATGTTTTTAAAAGCAGTCTCGTTAAATACAAAAGATTTCAGCGCTTTTATGACTACAATGATTTTATCAAGCACTTCGCTGGAACAATCAGCAAGTTCACTCACTGCATTACGCAAAATATTTTTATTATGAATATTTTTGTCGTTATTCACTTCACTCACTGCACATTCGCACTGTGGAGATGTTTATTTATAGATGTTGGCTGATGTCTGCGGTTTTTCTTCCATAGGTCCATGGTTTCCTACTGCCGCAGCGTATGATAATGCCTTATTTTGCGTTGGAAATTTGTAGTGAGAGCGCTCGTGGAGTTGATGCGCATTGATACTATTTTGTCTTTGTATGTCTTTATCATTGCCCGTGACCTTGGGTTTGGTAATTTTAGAAAGATATTTAATGTAGCTTGGACAGTTAACGTTGCTAGCTTTGTGATCCCCCTCGCAGTTGACACACTTGAATGCAGTTTCCTCTTTTACATCACAATTTATAGTTGAGTGCATATCCGCACATTTAAGGCAATTTGGTTTTTTGAAGCAGTTCTGACTGCCATGTCCATATTCCTGGCAATTAAAGCATTGCGTAGGCTTGTTATTTTTATGGAATTGCTCCCATATCACAATTGCATTGAATAAATGCTTAATAGTTTTAATTTTTTTTAATTCCGTTATGTTGCTTACCGTGATTGAATATGTTGCTGAATTAGCGTTGTTATTTGTTTTCGTACGTAGAAGTTGGATATTCAATGGGTTGATGTTATGATTTACTAGTTCCTCATGGATTTCATCCATGGAGATCAGTGGTATTCCCTTAAGGATAATCTTTGGTTTGCGGTCTTCTTTTCGTTGAAAAGTATGGAACTCGATGTTTTCATTCCTAAGTAAGTTTATAATGCATTCATGTGAGGCTACGTTATCCACAATAATTGTTGTGTGTTTATAATTGTGTTTGAATATGGCATTCATGCATATCTTATTTACTACATTTCTTATGTATCATGCCGTGTGTTTATCATCTGGCGTGACTATTATAGGAGGTTGTTTTGCTATTATGTTATCATTCGTGTGACTATTTTTAGAATTTATTTTAGTGCTGCTATTAGAACTTACGTCAGTTGAAATACTTGAGAGTGAGGATTCCAAATCTTCTTCACTATTTTGATCACTAATTTGATCAACGTCATCCAATTTAATTTTTTTGTTTTTCAGGTTTCGTTTTTCTAGCTTGCTGGCTGATGTTCTTGTTCTTTTCCTTTTTGTGGACGCCACTAGTTTATCGTTTGGGGCTCCATTGTCCATCGGTGAGTCCTCGTCGATTGCTTCGTTTTTGGTTAATTTCTCGGTCCCTACCGATCCTATGGGTGGGAAAATTGTCAGCTTGTACTGCAGCACTTTATTAGACACTTTATTAGACACCTCGCGCGTATAAAGTTATTATCATTAGAGTTATTTCTAGAGCGATGCTAATGCCACGAAGGTTCACAAGCGAATGATGTCTGCTTTTGGGCCCGAACACATTCCCTTTTATCCTGCCGCGTCTGAGTCTTCGTATAGCCGATTGGTTCGTCAAAGAGCAGAGAGGGTAGTTTGCTGCGGCTCGTTGATTCATCAGTGAAATGGTGGAAAGGGAACTTTCCTTGTTTTCCCAAATTTCTCTGGAATGCTGTTCACTGATTGGGTCGCTAGTACCGCTCCGCTGTAGTTCTCGACCTTGAGTACTATGCGTTGATTGGGTCGCTAGTACCGACAAATTCTCTCCTCTGACTTCAGGGGGAAAACCCATGACGTCAGAGCCCATTATTATAAGGACGCCGGATTGTCGCCTCTTAATTACCTGGGCCGACAATTTCTTCGTCCCGAATATTCCGATCCCACATTTATGAAAATATGATCAGGAAAAGTAAAAAGATTGAAAATATGTCAATAAAAATGTAAATAGAAATAAGAATTTTATTTGGTTTTTAAACATCCTAATTATGTTTCCCTTTGATTTTTTCCGTAGACCCAAAGAAATTTTCCAAGAGTTATACCCATTTTATCGTAATCTATGTTCTTTCATGGATTCAACAGTAGGTTCAGAACGAAATGAACTTGGTATTTTGGAGGATAACAGCACAAAATTTGATCAAGATCTCGGCGAAATTATAAATATTATCGTTTCGTATGACATGGGTTGGAGTAAACGAGGAAATGGACGCAGTTACGATAGTTTAAATGGATATGGCTGTATAATTGGGTTTTTAAGCGGAAAAGTATTGGATTACGAAACCCGCAATCGTAAATGTTTACTGTGTGATTTTGGCCATAAAAAAGAAGATCACGATTGCCGTCTTAATTTTCAAGGTAGTGCCAAGGCGATGGAACCTGCTGTTGGATCTTCGTTAGCTAATAATAGCGAAATATTAAAAACATCCGGTTTACAAGTTCGAGTTTTGATCGGAGATGAGGACAGCGCTACTATTTCAGCCGTGCAGAAAGGAACTACGCAGACAGTTTTCAAATTATCCGATGCAAATCACCTCCATACATTTTTTAATAGCGATTTGTACGGATTACGAACAGCACATAATGAGATGAAGAAAAAAGGAGTTATCCCTCATATAAAAAAATGTATAAACTACGCGATTACCCAAAATAAAGGCAAAAGTGCGGAACTTGCAGCTGCAATGTTGAGTATACCTGAGCATTTATTCAACAAACATGACAACTGCGGTTCCTGGTGTCCTCATGGTGATCAAAATTCGAAAAAACAAACTGTTTTACTTAAAAATCAGCATTTATATACTGCTTTGAAAGATATATTTGAAAAGTATGCTAAAAATTCACAAAAACTTTGTGTTTCTGCTTCTAGTCAAGCAAACGAAAGTATTAATAATATCATGGCTCATAAAGCTCCGAAAAATATTTGTTATAGTCGGAGTGAATCTGCGGATTATCGGTATGCTAGTGCAATTTGTATCAAAAATATAGGAGATTCTCATGTAGTCAATGTGAATAAGAAATTAAAACTATCGCCTGGAAAATTTACTGAATCTTTCACCCAACAGCTTGATAAAACCCGAAGGAAAAGAGCAAGTAAATCACTCTTATTATCCACCAAACGTAGAAGAATTGAATTGAATCAAAAACGAGAAGAGTTGAGACAAAAAAATGAGAAATGTGAAGGTACTCAGTATAAATCTAACTGTGGTTTTGTAAATGAGCACATTTCATCCAATGGAGGCCTTGATTTCCGAGCCAATTTGTCAAATATTGTTATTTCATCTGGAAACTCAATGACAGTTTATTTTGATCTTGAGACATCTGGGTTTCATAAAAATGATGAAATTTTATAAATCGCAGCTCAGTATGAAAATTGTAAATTCAACGTTTACGTCACTCCCACAAAAGAAATTAATCCAGAAGCTTCTCGGCATACTGGGTTAAAAAACATCAATGGGCAACTTTATTTACATCACAATAAAGTTATGACAATTTCTTCAAAAAATGCTATGCTTGCATTTCAACAATTTCTGAGCCGTCCAAAAATAACGTGCTCACTAGTCGCCCACAATGCATCATTCGATATGTCTCATTTAATTCGATCAATTTTAAATTGCAACATGGTTGAAGATTTTAAAGTAATTGGCGGATTTTGTGACAGCCTGCCTTTGTTCAAAAAGCACTTCACTGAAAGAACTGGTGAGGGAGCATTCAAGTTAGAAAGCTTAGCCAGAGATTTTTTGAAAGAATCAAATGGAGCTTTTCATGATGCTTCATATGATGTTCACGTCTTGAAATTATTAGCATCGTCTTACCTTCATAGTGAGGATATTTTTAGTCATGCTAAGTCTTTTGGTGACTCGATTAATCATATAATGAATTCACAACAAATGAATGCTGTGTTACCTTTCTTAAAACCTCTTAAAACTATTTTGAAAGATGGTATGTTGAGAAAAATGGCAAAAGAAGGATTAACCTATGAAACAATAAAAAAAAAATACGATGAAGAAGGAGAGGAAGGTCTTGTGAACATTCTAACTGTGATAAAAAATGGCAAACCGCAAGTGACCAAAAATAAAAGAATAATTACACAAATCGTTAATTTTTTCAAGTTTAAAAATAATTGTGATTGATTGGAATTTATTATGTTACATCATTATTATTTGTTTCTTTCTCACAGCATTTATATCATTTCTATAATTTTATAATTATCTATGCATTAATAACATTTCCGTGATAATATATGATGTTTTTTTTTCTAATATTTAATATAACAATAAAATTTTATGTACATCTCCTCATTTGATCGTTCATATTTACCGCTCAAATTGTATTATGTATACTTGAGTATACTGTACGCCGTACAGCGTTGTCAGATTGTTTTTGTCTGATTCATCGACTTGTATTTATTTCATTTATTTTTAAACTTTGAGTTGATATATCTCAACAACGAGATGATGAATGTTTTTGGTCCTTTTTCTTTTAAATTCAGAAAAAGTTTATTAATGTTATATTAGTTTTTCAAAAAATTTTCTCGACTAGTTATTTCATTAGAATTACGAATGTAACTTGAAACGCATACTCTTCAATGTTCGTAATGTTAATTATACAATATTTAACTGTAAATATCTCGAAATAGACGTGGTCAATCAATTTCAAATTTTAACAGTGATTGCATTTCAATACTCTTAAAAAGTATACAAAATTTTAGAATTTACTGTCGTTATGCCCAAAACCGTACAACTACCTTAACAGTGATGGTTTTGGCTTTATCCGTAAATTTACTAGGTGATCTAATTGAATTTAGAACTGGAAGACCTCTCTGAGTATCAACGACGCCCACCTCACTATGTTTACTTCCTATGGGATCAGTACATGTGACACTACTCATCATATTATTTGGCTTAAAGTTATCATTTAATCCCATAGAGTCAATTTTGAATAAATCACTCAGATTACTACCAATATTAACACTTTTCATCGATTCACACATTAAAGATTTGATCAATTCCAAAATTTCAATAACTTTGTTCAACGCTTCAACCGGAAATTAACACAATTCTTTCACTACTGCACACGCCTCCATTTGATTACTGTGATTTGCTGTATTCGTCTGCTGTTGAAGTACCACCGGGATCCCTGCTGGTTGACTGCACTAACAGTTACTGGAGGATTTGACCACATCCGCATATGTATTGTCACTTTTACTGTGAGTATTGCAAACTGCGTTGTTCGGTTTGTTCTTCAACAGTTCAGATTTTCTTGTATTATTTTTGTTATTTATGTAGTTGATGTACTGTGGGCATTTCAAGTCATTGGCCATATGATTTTCACCGCAATTGTGGCATTTAATATCAACACCATCCAATGTACATTGTTTGGAGTCGTGATTGCCTGCACACTTCACACACACAGGCATTCGATGGCAATTATTTTTGCCATGACCGAATTTTGGGCAATTAAAACACTGGGTAATTTTTTGTTTTTTTTATGAATTTTTCCCACTTAATCACAATATTAGAGATGTATCCAATTTTTAGAATTTCTTTCGAAACTGTTAAATTATCAATCGTGACCAGGTAGGTAGCAAGATTTAGATTGGTATTGTTAATATTTCTGAGCATGTAAATGCTGATTACTTCAATATTATGACTTTGAAGTTCATTTGTAACGACTTCAACCGGTAACACCGCTAATCCTTCAAGTATTATTTTTGGTTTAATATCACATTTTCGTGCGTAAGTATGAAATTCGGCACTTTCACTTTTCAACACTTCAGTAATTTTTCTGTGAGCATCTAAGTTGTTTGGTACAATAGCAACATGTTTGCCATTGCATTTGTAGGTTACCTCAAGGTTTAACTTGTTTATAGACGATTTCACTTGAAGAAACGTATGTTTATTTGATAGAGTCACAACAAAATTGGCGGCTGTTTATTGACTTAAGAGTGAGATTATTATCAGAGTATAAGTTCTCTTCGTCATTAATTTTTCTCTTATGTCTTGAAAATGAGTTCTCATTAGGTAAATTGCACTCCCTTCTTCTTTTGGCTGGGCCTTCCAGACTTATTTTGGCTTGATCACATTACTACTCGCTAAGTTGGGATTAGCAATAATGGTGCTGAATTTGGGCGTCCCAGTAGACCCCATAGATGTTGTACACCACTTAGAGGCACAATATTTATCTTTTAACGTGAACTTTGATTAAAACTAAATGATGCAGATCACATAGAATGAAATATTGTCTTGTTATCGATGCGATTTCTAGAGTTGCTGAAAACAGAATGACTACTGAACGAAAAATGTGAATGAAGACTAAGAGTAGTATTGAGACTGAGCTCCGAGAGCTCGTACATGCGCTTATATAGCCGCGGCGGGCTGCTCCCACTCCGCGGTGTACGTTGCGCAATATCGGAGCGCGCATCCTCCACTGGTTCGCGGCGCACAGTGGGAGATACACGGTCCCGGTGTAGTGGTGGGACTCGCTAGTTCCCCCACATGGCGGTCGATCGACTAGGAATTCGGTCGGGCCTGGGTTCGGTCCCCATACATATACTTGTGTTTTTTTTTTGTTTTTTTTTGTTTTTTTTTTTTTTTTGAACTAAGATGTGTCCCCCAGTAGCGCCGCCGGCACCAGCACAGTATTCCACTGGCGCCAACTAGCCATGAGGATATTTCTGTTCGTATGCGACCTAGGTCGTCACAACCAAAATGCAAAGAACATATTCTTTTTTTTTTACGCTTTCACTGATTGTGATACGACATCTGCTTCATTCAATAAAGGTAAAAAAGAATTCGCTACGAGTTTTGAAAACTGCAAAAATTTACATGATGCTGCCGAAGTATTCAAAAATGTCAAGGAAAATCCTGAGAAAATTTTTCAAGCTGGTGTAGCATGCATTTCATATTTATACAGTGCCCCTAAAAAGTCATAGATCTGAATACATCAAGATTTGATTCCTTTCTGGAGGGTACCGCAAAAAATACCGGTGTTCAATCGCCATCTCTCGCCCCTACATCTGATGCAGCATTCGAACATTCAAAAAGAGTATATCTACAAGTACAAATGTAGTTGGGTAATGAGTTGTCTATTGAAAATTGGGGATGGAGGTACGTCTCCAATCAACTTGAATCAGTAATGATAAAACAATTTCCGGCTCCAGATAATTTGTTAAGAGTGTTATTTTGTAATTGTAAAAAAGGAAGCGGAAATGCTTGTAGATGCCGAAAAAGTGTCTTGTACTATACTGCAGCGCATTTACATTGCAATGGTGATAGTTGTTTGAATGCATCTCCTACTATAAAACTAAGCGAAGTCAATGAAGCTGATAAGAACGAAAATATTTGATTTTGTTATTTTTCAATTGTATATTATATGGACCGGAAAGTGATGTCGTTTCTACGTATGTCATTGAATGTAAGAAAACGACATTACTTTCCGGTTTATTTAATAGATGAATTATTTTTATAAACTTTTTCATGATTTTAATCGATGATTTTGACTATTAAGGACGTTCCCAAAAAAAAATTTTTCTTACGATCAACTCCAAAATTTATTCTTACATTCCTGACAGTATTCTGAACGCACATGAATAATGCCCACTTATTTTGCGGTATTAAAACTAAAAATATCAGTTTCCATAATTTCTATTGGAACGCATGATAATTCATGCATTTCATACTAATATATTCAGATTTCAGTGTATAATAATTTAAATTTTCTCACAATTTTTTCAAAATTTCGAGAACTGGCAGATAATATTCATATAAATATTTTCCATACAAAATCAGTGCATCGAGCAGCATTTATTTTGTTGTAAAAAATGTTAAAAGTGAGTGACATATTGTCAACCTTAGACTCTCCCGCATAAACTACTGATCAGTAGTGTGCGACTTGGCAACGATTATCATCAATATTGCAATTACAAATATTATTCATTATAATTCGGTTCGTTATTATTTCAATGAAAATTATTTTAGTTGAAAAAACGTGAGTTCTACTTGTTGATAAATTCACAGGCTGAGAAAATATGATAAGTAATAAAATTCACTTTTTATATTGATAATAAATTGAATATTTATTGAAATAGAATAATGAAAACGAACAAGCAATTATATAAATTGACAAAAAATGCATGACTATCGTAATGTTATCTTACTTCTCTAGAATAATATTGATTAGCTTATATGAATCTTCAATGTTTCAAGAATATATTTCTAACCTCAAGAAATCTATTCTAAAACACCAAATTGCACCTTGATCATTTCGAGACAATACAAGTATGAGACGTTGCCAAGTCAAGTGAAACAACGCAGTAGGTCAATTTCTGCGTTTATGCGCATGAAAGGTGAGGCAAAAGAGCGCACTGCTGGTCAACTAATTCTCATAGTATAAATGGGTAATTTACATAGGGAAAACGTATTTGTAAATCGAGAACGACTGGTCTTTGGGAACGTCCTTAACGTTTAAAATTGATGACACGAAAATATATTTATAGAGTAATTTTGCATAAAATTGGTCCAGTAAGATTGTAACACAGCAGATTATATATGTGCATCTGTTTTGTTTATTTATATAATAACAAAATTAAAAGCAACGAACTTGAATGGGTAAACATTGGAATATACCTTGTTACTAATACAATAAAACAGGTTTCATAATAATTCGTTCAAAGTAATTGGATTCCGAGATTTTTATATTTCAAGCGCTCCTTGCACTGCACAAGCTAATAGCTGTATATCTCAAAACCTTTCACATTTTCGTGACGTGTCGCGACCTTGAATTTTTACTCCCAGTGCACGTATACAAGTTTCACTTCAAAAGGGAGGAATAAAATGGGAGATAGATAGATACATAGGTGAGTTCTTTATGCCCTGGTCAACAACAACGGGGCAAAAATTGTACAAAGTATAGTATGACATAGAATAATTTGTAGAATAGAGTGAAAGTAGATTTACATATTTATGATCAAATCAGAAAATAATAGTGAATTAGTAGCATAGGTATAGTCATTATTGGACGACAGTATATTGTAACAATAGTGTAGATTATTAATTACGTAATTGGAATGAACATAGCCATGATTAAATCAAGTAATAATAATGAAAAGTAACTTGGGTATTGCGCTTATTAGATGACAATTATAACAATAGTGCAGATACTTACTTGAGTAAGTGGATTGAATATAGATCAAATTACAGATTAAATTACAGATATGTTTTTACAATTTTTGTTTTGTGATAGAACATTTCAATCTGATGATTATGATGGAGTTGTATTTTAGCAAAGAAACAAATATAATCTGATTGATATGAAGTGCACATGAAAAAAAGCAAGATATAGCTGTAGATTGTACACAAATAATAGAATACGATCACGAGTTGTGACAGAACAGCAAAACATAAATATATGCAATTGACATGACCATCAAAAGAAACCAAAGTCTTCCAGTCAATGAGAATTATAATGTACTATAAATTTACAATAATAAATTTATTTTTCAACAAGTATTTGTAGAGTTTGAGCTTGAATAGCGGTAGTGTTGATGTTGATGTTAATTTTAATGGTAGTGTATGCCATAGAATTATTCCAGCAATATGAAAATACCTTGCATATATAGACGTGCAATGGTTGGGAATATATTTCGCTCAAAGATTTCGTTAATGTAGACAGGAGTGATTCCATTAAGTATCTTGAATAACATGGTTCCCATGAAATACTTTCTTCTTTCTCTGACAGAGAGCCATTTTAACCTTGTTCGATAAGGAGTGATATGATCGTCTTTACGTTAGTGGAAAATGTAGCGTATGGCTGTATTCATCAATATCAGTAATTTAATGTTTAATTCCATGGTGACATCTTCATATACAATGTAGCACTAGTCGAGAATCGGAGATATTAGTGCTGTAATTAATTTAATTCTTAATGGCATCGGCAGTGAGTTTTTATGCATTTTCAGCCGATAAAGGGTAGAATGTACTCTGCTAGATATGTATAATACTTATTTGGTCCATAACAAATTCGGTTGTAAGATGACTCCAAGACTGCTTGCATGTTGGACATAAGGGACTATAGTTTGGTTTATGACAATCACAGGCAGTAGGTTGAAATCCGTTGCATTCGTATAAACTGGACTGCCCATTATTAGTATTTTTATTTCGTCAAGGTTCAATTGTAGTTCATTTGCATTAGCATATTCAGAGATAGCATGAACATCATATCGGATTTCATTCATTGCACGATCAATTTCAGTAGGAAAGCAGTCGAGGTATATTTGAATGTCATCCGCAAAAATCATGTGCCTAGAAAACTTTAATGATTTGCATATATCATTGATAATCAATGCAAATAACAATGGTCCAAGTACTGAGCCTTGTAAAACACCTGTATTTACTTTTACCCATTTCGAATGAGTTGAAGTAGAAATGTCGACTACACATTGAAGTCCATTTGGGAGGTAGGGGTAAACAAATCTCAGTGCTGGGAGAGAAAGACCAATATTAGCCAATTTAACGAGTAATTTTTTGTGTGATACCATATCAAAAGCCTTGGAAAAATCAAGTAACACTAATACGGTCACTTTTCTTTTATCTGCAGGACAGTCTTATATCATGACAGAGTTTAAGAAGCGCAGATTGTGTGC
The DNA here is from genome assembly GCA_918226075.1 of Microctonus brassicae. Lineage (NCBI taxonomy): Eukaryota > Metazoa > Arthropoda > Insecta > Hymenoptera > Braconidae > Microctonus > Microctonus brassicae. The sequence continues at coordinate 15,297,958 of OW445482.1, forward strand.
TGTTGTACTTTCTGAAACCCGATTGATATGGTTTCCATAAATTATTGTTGTCCAAGTAGTTTGTAATTCGCTTGTAAATAAATCTTTCGAATATCTTAGATAGTTTGCATAAGTTAGCTATCGGTCTTGTGTCAGCTGGAGACTTTGGTAAATTAATTTTCGACAGCGGTTTGAATTGTGATTTTTTCCAACTATCTGGAAATATAGACAAGTCAATGTTAATGTAATGCATTGTGTATCTGAGAGGAGAAGTTGATGGACAACCGAGCATAATAAAGAGTACGGAAATTCTTAATAATATTATTAATTTTTTGAAATGTGTCAAATAATTACGAAATATCATATAGGATATGAAAAAAACGTGTATATTCGGCATGTATATGAACTTTGAAGTTGATATAGTTTTAAATTTAAAGATTTACTTGAACAATTTTGATTCGATAATATTTAAACTTTGTTCGATATGCCAAAAATTTATTTCTATATTATTATAGAATATTTTATAAAATGTTACCATTTCTTGAATAAAGAATTTTTAAACGAGTATTTTTTTATTCAACTATTTTACGACTCATAAGTTTTTATTATATGCATATATGGATATCAATATGTATAATGTTGGAATCGTACGCAATTCAAACCGTACATGCATTTGCCGCGCTTGCGCAAAGACTTCGTATCTTCGCTGCTAACTTGAACAAATCAGGAATCGGTTTTTTTTAATTTATGAAAAAACTGAACCGTAAACAACGCTCATTTTCATATATGTTATTCTCTATAAAAATACCCACAATTTAAGAACGAAATCATCAAAATCTTACAGTTGGATCAAATTTTATACATTTTATAAAATTTTTCATAAAAGCCCATGCTAAAAAAAGTTTTCCATCCTTTATTTAAGCCCAACCATGCGGTTGTATATTCTGAAAAAAATCAAGCTTCATTTTTTTGTAGCATACTAAAGCATATCCAAAATTCAGCAAAATCCTACAGTTTTTGCTGGAGCTATAGAACGTCCTCAATTGGTTGATAAGTTGATTAAATAGTGGACCCTTCAGTCTTCTATAAATTGACGCTAATAGAATATTATCTTGATTTGGAAATATAATATTAGCAATGATAAATTCAGGCTCGTTAAGAATATCGTTGGGTGAGACAGACAATATCATGGATTTTCATAGATTGTTGATGTAGCACGCCACTTCACCTCTATTACATAATTTACGATCATTTCGTAATAAATAGTAACCGAAGATTTCAACTGTTTTATCTGATATTTCGGGTTTTAGCCAACTTTCGGCTATTGAAACAATATGACAGTTATGAGCAGCTATATGTGCACGTATTTGGTCTATATCAGCCGTAAGAAAATTTGCATCAATTTGACATATGATGACGTAAGACAAATTAGTATTCGGTGAATCATGATCAGGTGGCAATTTTGACGGCTTTGATCCAACCATATTTCCATTCGTGTTGTTCAACAAGGTCCTTCGCTTCACACTATAGTGAATGCATACTTGGATTAAGAAATCCATTGATATAAATGTTTCCAGATAGACTACAATCAAATACCTGACTCAATGTGAGTAAACCCTCACGTCTTTTTGGCGTGATAATATGTCGTGCGATATGCCCAGACTTGAATTTAATGATATAAGATGATTTGAGTTGGACTGACCCAGTTTCGGTATGAATTTTCTTCTTAGCATGAACTTGTCGTACATCAAGAACATCGTTGACCAGTTGTGGTGCATTTAGTGCAGGTAGTGTTCGTTCCACAACCATATCAGGCTCAATACATAATTGATTAGATATGCCTGGAATTAAAATTTCTGGCAATAAGCACGAAGACATATTGACTAGGCTTCTCTTTACTTTAGCAATTTCTTCATCAAGTATCATGGTTTGTTGAACAATATCTGACACATTATTAGTAAGAGAGGCATTTAGTTTCTCAAGTTTATTAATGGAAATTTGTTGTTCAGATATATTTTCAATGATATTCTCAATTTCTTTTCATTGTGCTGATTGACTACTCAAAATTTCAGACGAATTATTATTGAATAGTGTTTGTTGAATCATAAATTCGGTGAGCTAAGATTCAAGTTAAGCCAATTGTAATGACGGCTGGAACGATGCATTCTCTGTTGGTTTAGGTGACATAGCTGTAGATGTCAAACTTGATGATGTAGATTTGAATGACTGCAACATGACTAATGAAGTAGGATTATTTCTAGTAGAGCCACACGGATTAGTTCCACGATATGATGAGTGAAGTTTCAAACAGCTGGAATGATTACTCCTGAAGCATGTATTGCACTTATAAAATCCACGCTTGAGCGTTTGTTCACAACGAAAGCATGTGAGTGACATGCAAGTAATTCAGTTATCGACGTGCGTTAGATTCTAATAAGCACTTAGAGATGGCGGGTGGTGATTTACTTGTGAAGCTTGAAGAGGTGAGTGCGCAAGTAGTAGTAATAGTAGAAGGCGCATGCACATGCGCATAGCACCAAATTTGACTCACACGTATACCACTGTTTATAGGCTATGATGAGAGTGTAGATTTCAAAGTCATATAGATATCCAATTCCAATTTGAGAAACTTGGTCTTAATATTCTATCGAAAGTATCTGAAATCGGAAGGCACAAAAGCGGAAGACCCACGGAAAAAAAGTGAAAGTTGAAAGCACTAGCCGCGTGTGAGAATACTATTTACTCAAGAGAGAAGGAAAGAGAGAGAGAGATAGATTGATTGATTGATTGATTGATTGAGTAACGATTTATTATGCCCTGGTAAATCTTCACCATGGGGCAAAAAGTAGATACATTTTTGATAAAAAGCATTTAAAGATAATTATACATTGCTATTTGACATCTGTACATAATATTGTGTTGCACACATTATAAATTAGAATTGCAGTAATAAATCTGCTTATCACTCGATTTGGCAGTCGGTAATAAGAATTTAGTTCAAATCAATAATATCCATAAGTTGCGATTCTTATTTCCTGACGGTTATTGTGATTAATACGTAGAATAATAGTATCTTGATATTCCCCTGTATCAATCCATCAGTAGTGATATGTGTACTGTTCTGAACCAATCTGTTTTACCATCATAGCAGCAACTCTATCGGTAAGTCACGGATTTATCGATCGATGTTGTACTATAGTACTGTATATGCAGGCTATACCCAATCTGTTTAATCACCATCAGCCGGTAAGTCAGGGTTATCGATCGACGTCGTACTATAGTACTGTGAATGTGGGCTAGACCCAATCTGTTTTTTTCTCATCAGTCGGTGAGTCACGTTTATCGATCTACTTCATACAATAGTGCTGTATTTGAGTGATGCTGTCATCAATGGAAAGAGTGGAGGTGATATCATGCACAGGCGTTGATAACCATACAGAACATTCATTCTCAATGAGGTTTAGGATTACCATACTTTTTGTTCCTGGTAATCATTGCTGGTTGGTGTTATCATCAATAGAAGGAATGCAAGATAATATTATGCGCAATTTGGTGATGAAAAAAACATTCTATGATGTTTAGGCCTATTGAAGGAGAGTGGGGTACAAGTAATACATTTCCTGGTAATCTTCAATGTATGAATTGCATATTCAGTTTCTCCTGTATCATTTATACGGCGTAATATTATAATTCCAATCGAAAGATTGGGAGGCAATATGTCATATGCGCAATAGGTAGCGAATAAAACTGGTAGTTTCGGATTATCACGGTTTTATTTGAATCGCCGAAAGGTTTCATATATGGTTTCAGCTCATTGCAATTCATTCAGTGGAAAATGTTTTTAATATCACTTCTCAGGCCATTTCTCGGTAATCCAATGTTTTTCATACCATCTACAATGAGTATTTAGTTTCTCATGTATCATATCTTTATAGATGTAAAATGAAATATGTATCGTCGAATATTTTGATATCAACAGGATGGTTTATGATAACCATACAATTTTGTTTATTTCATTCGAAAGATTGGGAGGTAATATATATTATACGCAAACTGTTGATGAAAAAATTAGTGGCTTTAGATTACCAAGATTTAATTCGGACCACCGAAATGTTTATATCAGATCATTGGCATTCCATATCACACAGTTTTGTTTATTTCTATCAAATAACAACTACAAATTTTTTAATTATGATAAGGGCTAGTAAATACGAATTTCTTGGTGATCTATTGTTTTTCTTCAACGCAAATAGCAGTTATAAGTTCTTTGATGATATTTTTTCGATCATCTCACTCTTTACGCTTTGATTTAGTATAAATGTTGAGGGCGACATAAATTTGAATATCATTACACTTGAAAATTTAGACCGTGAAATTTCATTGGAATTTGTGAGAGAAGTTTTAATAAAGTTTATTGAGTGGAGTTCAATAAAATCCGTGAATGAAGTTATTGAGTGAAGCCGAAAAAGTATATCCAACGATTTGAAAAAATAATATATGTAAGCATATATATAAAGAAAAATTATAACATAATATATATATATTGTTAGGTCCTGGAAGACTTTCTGCCATCTTTATGACGCCTGCGCTCTAGTCTCAGCGCATTTCATCGAAGAAAATTATCTCGCCCTTCGAAATTTCTCTTTATCTCAATATAATAATATAGAATTTCACCTGTTCAATGTAAAAGTAACTTTATATTCTAGAAATATCTATTTTCAACCAAATATCAGAAACGAAGCTACGTGAGAACTTCCATAAAATATCGTTTTCCTGCATCAAGAAATTCCTTAACGAAATGCTTCTTTTGCTAAATGCGCAAAATCAAAACTTAGTCAAACACTTTTGTTAATTCGATCCTCAGCCGTTTCCAAGAACTATTGTTTAAAACATCAGCGAATTGCGAAAATCCCTACTTATCGAATCTTTCAACAAATAGAATTCATTTTTTCATAACTTTCAACAAACTATGAAATCATTAAGTAAAATCAACCAATCGAAAATAACGTTTTAAAACTGCTGATGAAAATATTCAAACCTAAGGAAATTTGAGTCTATGAAAACTAACGCACAACGAGTCTCATTAGTTTACTTCTACCATCTTCAACGATCACGTCAGCTCACCTATACCATCGTCAACTACCACGTTAGTTCGCAGCATAAATCTTGAATTAGAAAATATTAAGTCAACGTCGAATAGCCTGTGAGGCAATGAAATAGCCTGTGTGGCATCTCTAAGTTTTAAGTAATAGCAATAATTGACGATTCAGTTATTCCAAGTAACATATTCGTGTTGAACTGCGAACAGAGTCGTGAAGTGAATTCAAGTTAATGTTAAATAGACAATAATATTCAAAAATTCAGTTAGTACAGAAAATAAAGAAAGTAATCAAGTTTCTCACGTTCTTCGGTTTCATATCTCATAAGTGAAACTATCGACAATAAATCTAGAAGTGTAATCTTCTGTTATGGTTAAAGTGATTCTACAAATAAATACAAATCAACTTTATAATTGTTCTCGAAATAAAACATCCAAATTCACTTATCAACATCCTTGAAGCTCAGCAACACATAGCAGTGGCCGGCAACGATCTCATTAAAAATAAATATTTTAAAACTCGTCTCCACGTCCAAATTACATCCAGGACATAACAATATATATACTTACATATATTATTTTTTCAAATCGTTGTATATACTTTTTCGGCTTCACTCAATAACTTCATTCATGGATTTTATTGAACTTCACTCAATAAACTTTATCAAAACTTCTCTCACTAATTTTAATCAAACTTCACGGTCTGAATTTTCAAGTATAATGATATTCAAATTTGTGTCGCCCTCAACATTTATACTAAATCAAATCGCAATGAGTGGGATGATCGGCAAAATATCATCAAAGAACTTATAACTGCTATCTAAGTTGAAGAAAAACAATAGATTACCAAGAAATACGTATTAACTAGCCCGAATCCTAATTGAAAACTTTGTAGTTGTTATTTGATAGAAAGAAATAAAACTGTGTGATATGGAATGCCAATGATCTGATATAAATATTTCGGTGGTCCAAATAAAACCTTGGTAATCTGAAACCACTAATTTTTCCATTAACAGTTCACGTATAACATGTATTACCTCCCAATCTTTCAATTGAAATAAACAAAATTGTATGGTAATCATAAACCATCCTGTTGATATCAAAACATTCGAACGTTAGATATTTCATTTTACATCTATAAAGATATGATACATGAGAAACTAGATACTCATTGTAGATGGTATGAAAAACATTGGATTACCGAGAAATAGCCTTCGTAGTGATATTAAAAACATTTACCACCTAATGAATTGCAATGAGCTGATATCATTCATGAAACATTTCGGCGATTCAAATAAAACCGTGGTAATCCGAAACCACCAGTTTTATTCGTTACCTTTTGCGCATACAATATATTGCCTCCCAATCTTTCGGTTGAAATTATAATATTACGCCGTATAAATGATACAGGAGAAACTGAATATGCAATTCATACATTGAAGATTACCAGGAAATGTATTACTTGTACCCCACTTTCCTTCAATAGGCCTAAACATCATAGAATGTTTTCTTCATCACCAAATTGCGCATAATATTATCTTGCATTCCTTCGATTGATGATAACACCAACTAGCGATGATTACCCGGAACAAAAAGTATGGTAATCCTAAACCTCATTGAGAATGAATGTTCTGTATGGTTATCAACGCTTGTGCATAATATTACCTCCACTCTTTCCATTGATGACAGCATCACTCAAATACAACACTATTGTATGAAGTAGATCGATAAACCTGACTCACCGACTGATGAGAAAAAAAACAGATTGGGTCTAGCCCACATTCACAGTACTATAGTACGACGTCGATCGATAACCCTGACTTACCGGCTGATGGTGATCAAACAGATTGGGTATAGCCTGCATATACAGTACTATAGTACAACATCGATCGATAAATCCGTGACTTACCGATGGAGTTACTGCTATGATGGTAAAACAGATTGGTCCAGAAAGGTACCCATATCACTACTCCCATCCTAAGATTCAATAAATTTATACTCGAATCATGCTAGTGATATAACAAGATTTTACATCTCAAATAAATGTTTATATAATCTCATTTTGAATACTGGTAGAGAACTTGCATTAGTGATTTTTTCTGGTAGAGCATGCCAAAAATATACACTCTTAAGATGTGCCGGATCCTCATAAATACTAGTTCAGTGTAGTGGAATATGAAATATTTCGCTACCTGATATATTTCGTGATGAGCATCTAACGTCTTTATTTTTCCTTACAAAAAATTCCTTAAGGTAGGACCACACATAGCATATATATATATTACCGACTTTTTACGTGATAACTAAATTATCGACGCGAGAGTTAGATTGATCTGGCAACACTGTCGAGAATATGTGCGTGCGCCCTGTTTTCGGCTGCTTCGGTTGCGTGTCTTATATATATATATATATATATATGTGGGATCAGAACGTTCGGGAACGAAAGCCCTAATGACAAAATAATTTAGGACCGACAAAGTGGCGCCGTTAAGCCATGGTCTCCGACGTCATTAGGTTTTCCCACTGACGTCAGAGAAGACTATTGTTTAAACCGAGGTACTAGCGACCCAATCAGGGAGCTGCCTTGTGAGTGCAGAATTGCCCCTTCTACGTTGGAAAGGACCAATGGCTGCAAAGAAGCTCCGCTGGCTTCGGCTTAAAAGCAGGGCCCTTTGGGTCATTGCACTCAGTCAAAGAGAGCAAGTTGAGAAGCCCAAGGATAATTCAGTGGTTGAGCCTGGCCACTATTCTCAAGCTTGTTCACCACGAGGACGAATACAGTCAGTCAATAGAGTCAGTAGAGTCAAATAGAGTCTTCAGAGTTTTATTATTAAAGTCGAGTCATTCAATTATTAAATCGAGTCATTAATTATCTAGTCGAGTCGAGTCGAGCCTTTTAATTATTATTTCTGTACCATTTTTACATTTTATTCAATAAATAATTTAATTCAACTTTATCAACCTCACAAAATACTCCAATACCCATATTTCTGATACTACATATATTGTAATGAAAAGTCGATTTTATTGTTGGTGTTATTAGTGGACTGTATTTAAGGAGCCGGGATGATGGTTGTAGTCGCAAAAAATTGTGTGACTGCACAATAATTAAAATTGAAATGAGTTTTTTATTTTCTCCAGCACAAATAAATTATTGTAACGAAAAACACAATGTTCACTGAATGAGATGATGAATTGTATAAATAATAATTGTAGATGAGGCGAATAATAATTATATTAATTATTATTGCAAGTTGAACTAAATGTTGAAATGTACTGTGTGAAACTCACAGAGTGATCACACAGAGTGTGGATATTATTGATCACCACACGCTTTTGATGAGATGAAGTAAATATAATTAAATGTTCATTGAATATTTGAGATGAAAAGTAATTTTGAAAGATTTTAACACAAAAAGAACACGAGGCACACTTGTTGCACGTTGTCTTGCATGATTAGTAATGGCGTCATCCTATTGTCCCGGTAAGAACGTGGCGATGACCACGAGCGTTGTCGAGATGCACTGAAGATACCTGATGGGCAGTTGCATCGTCAATTGAGTGCGCCACTGACCGGGCGACACTCTAAAAACATTTAAAAAATGCACCAGAAATGGCTCGCGCCATTTCATAGGGTGCACCACTGAATGGGCATAATGCTCTTGTCAATAGTTGAGTTGGTTGAACTATCACCATGGTAGCCAACCTAATATCAATCTTGAACAATACATATATATAGTATTAAAGTATCATTTGCACATGTGTTCACATATAAAAAATGCCTCCTGTTTTCTCAAAAACTAATAATGATTGTGAAAAGAAAAAAGTGTTTTATTGGAAAGGAAAGAAAGTCACTGAAAAAAAGTATTTGAATATGAAAAAAAAATCTGAGTGGGGTAAAAATATAAGAGACAATTACGGCATAAGGCGGCTTCAAGAGCAAATACCTAAACCTCACCAAGAAAGTGAGCAGTCTACTCCAAGCATTTGCAAAGTAGAAGGTCGTCGAATTGTGAACTCGAAAGTGATTACCGAAAATTCATTTTGCAAATATTGTAAAGAACCACTGAGAATAGCAGATATTGAGAGCGATACAAAGTACGGTTTAGCCTCCATTTTCAATGTAAAGTGTAGTAAATATCATACCATCACAGAAGTACCTTCAGATTCACAGCATCAAGATAAAAGTACCAAGAATATGCGTTTTCATACAAACACAAAAGCTGTTGCACGTATGTTTTTCTATGCACACTGACACACATGTGATTAAAAGTTTTGAAAATTACATGCATAAGTATAAAATTTTGAATTTTTTATAGGCATTCTACACTCAGGTGCTGGTAATGGCCATCTCAACAAATTCCTCGCTGCCTTGAATATGCCGTCAATGAATTGGAGTACCTTCAAACTTCATGAGAAAGAAGTTGGTCAGTACCTCGAAAACATGGCTATGGAAAGCTGCGAAACAGCTACTTTAGAAGAAAAGCGTCTAACTGTAAAGAATCTAACTGAGATGAAAAAATTTGTGTAAGGAATAATTTTCATTATTTTTTTGAATAAACTTTTTTTATTATTATTTTCAAAAATTTTATAAATTCAAAAAATTTTTTAAACATACTCATATCGTTTAAATTTTTATAAATTCAAGTTAATGATTAAGTTGAACTTGTACCGTATTTTTTATACTTTCCAATGTATGCCTTGTTAGGTCGCATGCTACCTTTCCTGCTCCCCCCCCCCCCCCCCCCCCGCCGTAATTCCAATCATTCATTTATAATTCGTCGCTCTGCAATCGCACCTCAGAATATGTTATTAATGATTTAATTGTAATTATAATTATTATCATTTCTTAATAGCTAATAAACCAAAATTCTTATTTCCCGTGGGAAACACCTCTATCCTTCTTCCCACTGGAAACCTAAGTCCATTGTCAGCATTACATCTTACTTCGCTACGTCAACTCAAAAAAAAACCTACGTGAATTTTGCGCGCTCTTACTATATGAATGCCGCAACCAAAATGCTGAGTAAGACGTTTACTGTAAGGACGCATCAACTTACTTTATGAATTTTCCCTTCTTCTTTTCATACTTGTAATTTTACGTTTAGTTAGTCTTGATCTTCGCTTCAACTCGTCAACATCTTATTTGACCAATAACGATTCCAAATTCAACAATCATTCTCTTAATAAATCATTGTAAAAATCAATAATCGCTAATGTCTTCAATCGATAAAATAAATAAACTCAAAAGCTGATCCGTTACATTTGTCAAATAGATTTAAATTAAGAATAAGATTGTGTGAGTGAATTTATAAGTGTAAGTTTGAGAGTGAAGTGAATCATTAATAAGAACTATTCAAGACTCTATTAGTTAATCAATAAGCAACTATCATAATCATAAATATTCAAGTTGCCTTAATCAATAAATTACAAGTAAAATCTATTTTGTATCTCAATATCTTTTCGAATATAGATTATTAATCCACCTATACCATCCTATACACTTCAGTCACGCATAGTGGCGGCGACAACGATCCCTTACCTTTAATAAATATTTTGAAGCTTGTTATAAGGTCCGAACATACATCCAGGACGTAACAGTCTCAACTATCAAGTTAATCTGTTAGAGCTTGTAAGGTTTTTATTTTTGAAAATATTCGGGTGTGGTTATTTAGATTTGGATGTGTACCGTATTCATAGTGATTTTAAAGTCAAGTTCATATAGGTTTTAATCTTACTAATTTAATAAAACAATTAATAAGTAAAAATAATTTATCAATTTATACCGCTGGTGATGATGGAAAATTTATATCGTTTACAAACACCGGACTACCGAGTTTTAAGATTTTTGTTTCATCTAAGGTTCAATTTAAGTCCGTTTCTATTAGAATACCAGTATACAGCATCTATATCATTTCTTATTATTTCAATCTCACTATCTCAATTCGATGGTAGGCAATTACGATAAATTTGTACATCATCAGCAAACACTAAATACTCTGAATACTTGAGCACTCCACTAATATTATTTTTAAATGGTGAGAATAATAGTGGGCCAAGCAGCGAACTCTGAGGTACACCACAATTTACCATAGACCAATGTGAATGATCATTATTCATTAGACTGGACCAAAAAATTGAATATTTTTTAGCGGCCTAAGAGCGGCGCTACTGCTCTTGTACCATTATGATTGCTATATTAAACAAATGAAAATAAAACCTACGAACTTGTAAGAAACCGGTATTTACAGTTCTAGGACACCCAAAAGTCCAATCTGTTCATTCGTTCAGATCATTGGCAAAGATATTGTAAGAATCACAGATTCTATTAAATGAAAATTCTATCCCCCTCTGGAGACATGTGGGATGAGCATCCACTGTCCATACACCATGTATGATTGATGGAGGTTGGCTAAAATAAATCTAATTGTTATAAACATTTAAAAGGTTCATTCATCATATAATCCAACAGGTTATGGGCCCAGGTTGCTCAAATCACGAAGATTGTGGTATATTTAAAATTTTCTTATAAATTAAAGATAAAAGGTGTACAAAAGATATTTTTTTTACGATTTTGTACCATCTTATAAATCCACATATATCTTCATCATCCTTTATAAAATTTAAAGACTTTGGATTTCTATTGTTCATCAAGCGTCAGTATATAATCTACATTTCAAAATTTACTGACAAACTTAACAACGTATTCAGTATAAACACGTAATCGCTGTGTCAGAAAATTCACGTTCAGATGCCACGTGCTCAACAATCAAATGCTATACGTTCTGTAAGTTAAATTGAAATATGAGTTCCCATAATATTAATTCGCTCACAAACACTAATTATAATACTTGGAGTATCCAAGCTAGAGCCTTACTGAGAAAAAGTAAAGTCTGGGGTTATGTGGATGGAACAATTCCCTGCCTTGTGACAAGTGAGGACAACTCAAATGCCAATCAGGTAATAGAATGGAAAAATAATGATATTGAGGCCCAGGATGTCCTATTTTTAATAATCAGTGAAAGCGAATTACCTCAAGTGGAAGATTGTAAAACATCTAAAGAGATTTGGGATAAATTAGAATCAATTTTTGTGTCGTCTGGACCTGCCAGAATAGCTTTATTGCTACGGAAACTATATAACATTAAAATGTTGCATGGTGAAACAACAAGAGACTACATTAAACGTTTTTCAGCCTTAGTGGATCAACTCAAGAAGGTTGGAGAAGGAATCTCTGACAGCATGCAATGCACAATTCTTTTATATAGTTTACCTGAAAACTATGAAGGTCTTAGAAATGCCATCGAATCTCAAAATCAACTTCCATCAATTGAACAATTGAAAGTGACAATAACTGAACATGGTGAAAGAAAAATGGATCAACCCATCGTGCAAGCAAATATGGCCAACAATAATAATAAATATAATAAGCATTTTAATAACAAGGAACCTTACGACGCTAATCACAAAAATTCTAAATTTTGTAGATACTGCAAGAAAAAGGGTCATACTATTGAAGAATGCAGAAAGAGAAAAGCCAAAATACATTCATCATCTAATCAGAATTCATCACAACAGCATGCATCAAATGCTTTTGAGATTAATCAGGCAACAAATTCACCAGAAAATTACCGCACTTCAACATATGAATTCTGCAATAACATGAAAGTAATTAAGCCAACCTCCATCAATCATACATGGTGTATGGACAGTGGATGCTCATCCCACATGTCTCCAGAGGAGGATAGAATTTTCAACAAGCAGTCAACAAATCGAACATTAAAATTAGCAAATAATGATGACTCAAAAATTGAATCAATTGGCTCAATGAGAATTCAGGTATCAGATGGTAATAATTCACGACCTTTATTAATTCATGAAGTACTTCATGTTCCAGATTTAAGACAAAATTTAATGTCAGTAAGCAAAATTACAGATGATGGATATAATGTTCTATTTACTAAGAATAATGCTTTTGTATATAACGAAAATGTAAATGTTTTAGTTGGAGATCGAATTGGTGATTTGTATTATGTTAGATTAACTGAAAATTCGAACTTCATCTCTTACTTGACGGATATTGAATTATGGCACAAGAAATTTGGTCATCTTAATGAACGTACCTTAAAGGCCATGGCGAAAATGGGTACTGCCAATGGTCTCAATATTAAAGGAAATAATCCACTACCTCAATGTGAAGTTTGCATCCAAGGGAAATTTACTTCACTTCCATACGTCAACCATTTTCCCCGTCAAGCCACGCAACCTCTTCAAATTCTACATTCGGATATTTGTGGACCAATGAGAATATCTTCAATTGGAGGTGCACTCTATTTTGTAACCTTTATAGACGAATATTCAAGATGGTGTGAAGTAAGATTTTTAAAGCATCGAAGTGATTTGTTTAAAGTCTTCATCGAAGTTAAAGCTCGTATGGAAAGACAATCGGGTCATAAACTTAAATATTTGCAATCAGACAATGGTCAAGAATATTCAAGTAATGAATTTTCAAAGTTTCTCAAGGAACAAGGCATCATCCGTCGTCTATCTATACCTTACACACCTCAACAAAATGGCCTCGCAGAGCGTAAGAATCGAACATTAGTGGAACGTGCTAGATGTATGTTAATAGATGCTGGACTTCCTCCCTCATTTTGGGCAGAAGCAGTTCTCACAGCCAATTACATTACAAATAGATGTCCAACAGCGATGCTACCGAATCATGAAACTCCATTTAAATTTTGGAATGGTACTCGACCATCAGTTAAACATTTTCAAATATTTGGATCAAAAGCTTATGCCCTCGATAAAAGGTCAAAAAGAAGCAAGTTTGATCCTCCAGCACTTCCATATATTTTTATTGGATATAGTGAAGAAAATAAAGGATATCGACTATACTCCAAAGAATTGAGACAAATAATTGTTGAACGTGATGTGCGCTTTATAAATTTTCCTTCAAAGATGTCATTTGATGTTGAACCATTTGCAGATGAACAACTCTTTGAAAAGAAAAGAGAAATTATTATTGATCCTGCAACATCCAGTGAACCACAGATCATGAAACCAAACAATGAAGTGGAAACTGAACCTGTGGAACTAGAAACTCCCAGGAGAGGTCCAGGCTGTCCAAAAAGGCTATTGACTGGTAAACCAGGCCGTCCAAAAAGGTTGTATCAGCCACCACATAAAGAAAATCAAATAATGACAGAAAATTCTAATGATAAGTCAGATAATGAAGAAAACTCTTCTGTTGAATTTGTTAACCTTAGTGAAATTTCATTGGAGGAAGCTCTCACTGGACCTAATGCAAATGAGTGGAGAGATGCAATTGATGATGAATTTATATCTTTATTAACAAACAACTCATGGGAGATTGTTGATCTTCCCTCTAAAGCTAGAACAATTGGTTCTCGGTTCGTGTTATGTAATAAATTTAATGCTGAGGGTTCAATAAATCGCTACAAAGCAAGATTGGTAGCACAAGGATTTCCACAAGTCTCTGGTGTAGACTATAATGAAACATTTGCTCCAGTTGCACGCATAAGCATCATACGAACAATTTTATCACTGAGCATAAATTTTGGATTTAAGGTTAACCACATTGACTTTAAAACAGCATTTCTAAACGGAGACATTAATGAAAATATTTACCTCAAAGTTCCTAAAGAATTAGTAGAATTTCTCCAACGTGCCAAAGACAACACCAAATTAAATAAAAAATTGATTACCTCCATCAAGTTATGGTCTTCTTCACTCAATAAGTATAAAAATCCTGTTTGTAAACTTAACAGAGCATTATATGGTCTCAAACAAGCAGGAAGACAATGGTATGAAAAACTACATAAAGTGTTAATTGATTTCGGATTGAAATCATTGGAATCTCATCCGTGTATCTATGTATATGTGAAGGATGAATTAGAAATGATTGTAGCAGTTTATGTTGATGATATTTTGGTTTGTCATGCTAACAATCAACTTCTTTCAAATCTATTGAAGATTCTTAAATCAAAATTCCAAGTTACAGATTTGGGTCCAATAAGCTATTTTCTCGGAATACAATTTCAGTATGATGAATTCAAAGGACAAATGAAACTGTCCCAGCGTAAATTCATCAATGATTTATTGAATAAATTCAAAATGAAAAATCAACGGAACAAATTCACTTTTTCGATCATTATTGAACATTATTGATCAAAAATATCTCAATATTTATCATTATTCTAACAATATTATTACGAAAATATGTAAATTTCATAATAAATATCAATTTATGTTTGATTATTTTTCAACAAAAGCGTAGTTTTATTATCTTCAATTCAAGTAATTTTTAGGTAGACAATTATTTCGTTTTATTAATGATAATGATTTATTCATAATATTTCATACATTTATATGGAAAAAAAAACAGATTATGGCTACTTAATTAATAACATCAATAACAGATGGTAAAAAATTTATTTTAAACACAATTTTAACTCATATTTCAGAAAAAATCCGTAGAATTTTATAGATTAACAATCATAATCAACTACTAGGTATAATATTTTATTACATTAAGGTTTTTTTGTTATAATCAGGGTATTTTTTTCGATACTCACTAATGACTAGTAAGTACTGAAGTTGTTCTTCGTTTTTCGTAAGACACTTATTATATTCTTCAATCAACGCTACGCCACGTTCAGCTACATTATTTACGACCGCTAAATGATTAAAAAATTGTTTACATTCCTGAAAACTATCAATATTGGACCAAATTTGTACTTCTTTATTGATGAACTCATACGGTAAATCGAAATCTTTGAATAGACTAAGTGATTGTGTTGAAACAAAGTCACTCAAATCTTTTTTTAACAGTTCAATCAGATTCTCTGGTTTGAATTCATATTTTCTTGCTTTAGTTTTCGTAAGATTTCGATTTCTTAAATTTTCAATCATTCTTTTTTTTACATCTAATGGTACAGAATCATCAAATAATGACATAATTGCTAATTTGTCGTTTAAATACCATGAATGCTTTTCAATTTTTGTAATCG
Source organism: Microctonus brassicae (assembly GCA_918226075.1). Lineage (NCBI taxonomy): Eukaryota > Metazoa > Arthropoda > Insecta > Hymenoptera > Braconidae > Microctonus > Microctonus brassicae. Next base: position 15,314,068 of record OW445482.1, read on the forward strand.
CTCCTTGTGAAACCAACGAGTTAATTTTACGGTAGAGTATTAATTGCTGCATCAAATTCAAATCATTATTTGGAGGCGATGAAGCTAAAGGTGAAGTGAACCAGGCTTTTATATAAATTAAGATGATAAAAATACATATCTGACGAAGGCCATTCATTTCGCGAGCTGACAGTTTGAATTGTTCTCTGAAAATGAATATTTTTAAGCAATAAATAGCCTTCGACATCCAACGAGCATGACTCATGGCTCCCGGTTGTTTGAAAGTGAAATTGTGTCTTGGAACAACTCCTAAGAAAATCGATGATAATTCCAACAGCTTTTGGTAATCATTCCTTGGAAGATATTCCTATATAAACAGCATTAAATTAGCCAGAGATTATCATTCTTACAATAAAATTATAAACTAAAAATCACATTTAAATTATAAATTTTCCGGTAAAATTCAACTTGAGTGCAAAGTAAAATTTGTTTTTTTAGTTTTACATTTGATAGAAGTTTGATGCTCAAATTGTTACATAATGTTTAGAGGCAACGAGATAACATTTTCCTGTAAACTGTTTCAGAAGAATTATTCAATTCTTACATGCCTGTGAATAACTATTAATGAAACCTAGGATTTGATCTTTCTCGTCTGATAGTATGTCAGTAACTGTAGGGTCATTGATTCCAGCGTCGTATATTTCAGTTTGTCGATCTGTTTCCAAAAATCTTTGAATCGAGAGAAAAATTAAACATTTGGGCACAAATTTATTTAACACTCAACTTATAAAACTATAACGACAATGAGAATAATATTTAATTTACTCAATCAAAACTAATACACAAAGATTTGATTAACAATGTTAATAAATTAGAACTAAATATTATAAACAAAAACATTTGTAGTAAACAACTTTTATTTCCGAAGACGACTTGTTCGTATCAACGCACAATTAATGATAGAAAAAAGTGATCGAGTTACTCAAGCGCTGAGAGCTTTCTGTCGTTAGAACAAAGCAATCTAAGAAGTGATCAGTATAGGGCGTAGGGAGAGTAGGGGTAAGCGTAAGGGCTTTGTTCTCAGCAAAGGTAACAAGTGAGTGACAGCTCCGCGGAACTGTAACGCGATACTGCGATAGAAAATGAATATTCAAGGTCATTTTCTTTGGGTTGAATTTCGTAGTAGACAGTGCGGTTACTAAAAAAGAGGGAGTAATTTTACTCGGTATTCACTGTGAGATGCCTGCTGGAAGGGATATCTAAAAATTCAACAGCGCTCATGGTGGCAACAAGCCGCAAAACTATGATCGAATATATTGAATTTATACATAGATTAATACCATAAACTGTCCTTTTAACCAAATTCAATCTCGAAAAATACATCAAAAGAAAAACATTTTGTACAAAAAAATGTAAATCTCGATCTGCTTTAGCCTATATGAATTTTGAAGTTACTACTATTTTTAATTTGAATAATAAAAACGTATGTATTTCATAAATGTGCGAATGGAACAGTAAAGATGCAGTAGACGAGAAAGGGGCATAAGAGACATCAGTAATCTAAAATACAGTAAACTTGGTGTAGTTTGTATCAAAACATAATTGAATACAATAATTAACTTAAAAATGGGACATCATTGCTGTGTGTTGAATTGTGCAAATACAAGCAATAATAGTAGCAGTTCCTTCCATCGATTTCCTGCACGCAAGTATTTGCAGGAGAAACGAAAAAAATGGATTATTGCAGTGCAAAAAATGAAGTAAATATTGTTGAATTGAATTTTTGATTGTTAATATTTGAATAGATTTAGATAAATAATTGTTTAAGACGTAAATCAATATCATGTGTTGATAATTCGTATATTGATATAATATTATTTTTATGCATAAACCTAACCTCTAATGGTGATTTTTTTTCTTTAGTTGAATAAATTGGAATCCAACTGTGAATAGCTTAATTTGCACTGATCATTTTATTGGAAAAAAAGTCAGCAATGAAGAAAACGGCCCTAATTATGTGCCAAATATATTTGTCACACAGTATAATATGAAACAATCAAATGAATCGAAGGCATTGAACAGGTAAAAGCTAAATATCACATAAAAATTCAAGATCAAATTCCACTAAATAACAATTAATTTCGTTTTCAACAGATATGCTCGCTACAAAAGTCGCCGACTTGGCTTAGCAAATAAAGCAACTATTTCGACTAAAAAACCACAAAATTCCATTGATAAACCATTAACATGTCGGCAAGAAAATGATCAACTTAATGATGATACAACAATGTGCCAAGAAGCTGTGGAGGATATCATTACAAACTTTGATAAAGAGTGTCAAGTATTAATTTATGATGAAAATAATTTTAGTCAGCTAATATCGAAGGATTCATCAGTGTGTAATAAATATGTAACCAATACAATTAACAATAATACAATAAATAAAAGTGTCTGTGAAGCTGAAATTCAAACAGACATTAAAAAACATTATACTTTGATTAATGTTTGTGAAAATAAAAAATTTTAAAATAAAAGTTGTGAAACAGAGAAAAAACGTTCGTTGACACTGCTGTTAGACCTAATGAGCCAAAAAGTGGAGTTAAAAAGGTTCGTTCATTCGAGGGATTTTCATCCATTAAAAATGAAGAACAATTAATTGACCTTGGTGGTGTCACTTTTGAAAATTTTTATTTTTTATTGAGGCGAACAAAAACAGTAACAGAAAATGAACATAACATTCTAGCAGAAGATAAACTATTAATTTTTGTAATGAAAATGGAAACCGGTTTAACTTTTTCAGCCTCAAGTGTAATATTCAATGTTCATCGGACAACTGTTTCTGAAATATTCTTTTCACTATTAAGACAATTGGCCAATGTTACTGAAGACTGTGTATTTTGGCCAGATAAAGATACTGTGCAAGGAACAATGCCGGAATGCTTTAAACCAGAGTATAATAGTACTCGAGTAATAATTGACTATACAGAGTTTAGGATAGAGGTTCCTTCAAATATTGATGATCGTGTTTACTGCTATTCAAATTACAAAAAAAGCTTTACTGCTAAGGTGTTTATTGGGATTACGCCGGGTGGTTTTATTTGTTTTGAATCAAAAGCTTGTGGAGGAAGAAAAAGTGATTCACAAAAAACTATTGACTCTGGACTCATAGACTTGCTAGAAGAGGACGATTTGGTCTTGGCAGATGAAGGATTTCCTGAATTCAAAACAACAATCAGTGATAGTGGAAAAATAGTTTTAGTAATCATGCCTCCATTTCTTGGAAATAATAATGCATTTTATGAAAAAGAGACAGAAGAAACATATTCTATAGCAAGAGTAAGAATACAGCTCTGTGAAGTTGGCACCCCCAAATGCGAATTTTTCAATTTTTTTTGCACGTATCGTTTGTCCATCGTAGGACCACGTAAGTCCACCCAATAGATTATTTTGTCCAGGCACTATCAAAAGTTATAAACAAAATTTTTTTTTTATGTATATGGCGACTAAGAAAATGCGAAATTGGCACCCCCAAATGCAAATTTCGCAACTTTTTTTGCAGGATTCGTTTGTCTATCGTAGGACCACATTTGTCAACCCAAAAGATTATTTTGTCCAGGCACCGTCCAAAAGTTATAAACAAAATTTTTTTTTCATGTACATGGCGACTAGGAAAATGCGAAGTTGGCACCCCCAAATGCAAATTTCGCAACTTTTTTTGCAGGATTCGTTTGTCTATTGTAGGACCACATTTGTCCACGCAAAAATTTATTTTGTCCACCCCCAGATAAATCATTATTCAACTTTTAAAATTGAACGTCTCGCCCAGCGAGACGTTCGAAAAATCAAACAATTTTATTTTTTGACAATACTGAAGCATTGTGAACATGCTGAGGAATAAAAATGGAAACCAAAAATTTGAAAAAAAAAAATTTTTTTTTCTCAAAAGAAGTATTTCCAGGTTTTTTACAATAATTGATCTTTTTCATGGGTGAAATGGAGATTATTGCACGAAAAAAATTCGAATTTGCCTAAAAAATCGATGAAAAATCAAAAAATTGTCATGATGGTGATTATTTGGGATTTTGACCAAACCACAGAATTCGAGGCTTCGAGGCAATAGGAAAAAAAAATCACAGGGGTTTGGAATTCTCAAGGTTCATTGACGACACCCTAAACTTGGAAAACGAACTGAAATATTCTGCATTTATCCTTCATATCCAAAGTTATACAGAGTTATCTAATCATCCTTGAATGTGCGATTTTTCATCTCTTTTTTAAACGAAATTATCGCTCCGAAAAAAATTTTTTCGTTATGGACTACTAACGGCGTCTTATAGAGAATGTTTTGCAGTTTCCAGAACCCCCCTTTGATTTCTTGTACGATCATAATTGACTGAGTGAATGGTCACCAAAGTCAAAAAAGACTTTTTAGCTTTGATTGTGAATAACTTATCAGCAAAACGTCTCGCCGGGCGCTTCATGTGGTCAAATTGAAGGGCACAAAATTTCCCAGAAAAGCTTCATAGTGAAATTTCAAAAAAAAAATTTTTTGAACCTGGAAATTGAATACTAGCTACAATTTACTTTCTCTCGATTTTTCTGTGCCATCATTTTCTCTTGAGTTACGAGCTATTGAAAATTTCGCATGTTGATCAATATCCTCAAATTCTTGCTACAATTGTATTTGGAAAAAAAAGATTTGTTTGTAGGTTTTATACGGTGCCTGACAAAAAAATCTTTTGGGTGGACAAATGTGGTTTTACGATGGACAAACGAACCGTGAAAAAAAAATTGGGAAATTCGCATTTGGGGGTGCCAACTTCACACTTTCGAAAATTTCTAAAGTTGAATAATAATTAATCTGGGGGTGGACAAAATAATCTATTGGGTGGACTTACATGGTCCTACGATAGACGAACGAATCCTGCGGAAAAAAGTTGCGAAATTTGCATTTGGGGGTGCCAATTTCGCATTTTCCTAGTCGCCATATACATAAAAAAAAAATTTTGTTTATAACTTTTGATAGTGCCTGGACAAAATAATCTATTGGGTGGACTTACGTGGTCCTACGATGGACAAACGAACCGTGCAAAAGAAATTGAAAAATTCGCATTTGGGGGTGCCAAGTTCACAGAGCTCAATGCGATTACTCTCTCTCTCTCTCTCTCTTAATTTATGGAAAATATTAATTGAGTTATTATCTTATAATTGTATAGTATCAATCTAACCGTACTAATCTTTGATATTAATTATTCACCGGATAAATATTTGATTGTTGCGCTGCGGAATTGCGATGATACTGATGGTGACGTTGGATAAATGTTTGAAACTCGACCAGTCTCTTACTGTTTCGATCTTTATGAAACAAATAAAGAATGTGCCAGTAAATATTCTAAAATGGTCACAACAATTAAATGTTCACAGAAATGAATTCTTAATAAATATATGTATCAATTATATTTTTAACGAGTGTGGTGAGGATGTACACAAGTGTGATATAAATGAATAATAATATTTCACAAAAATATAAATTAAGTGATGAATTGAATAGTATGAATGCAATTACAATATAAATGAATATTTCACTTGAATGAATATTTCACTTGAATGATTCAATGTAACAAACAATTTGAGTTGACTTGAATGAATGTACAATATCAAGATGAATTTTCAATTGATTTTGTGGCTTCGGTTGAATGTTTTTAGACAAAGTGTATATGAATGTTGCCACGTAGTGATGGTCACGCAATTAGATGAAATTCTTATAAAATAGATTTACAATAATTTTCAATGAATATTCTTGAATTATGCTGATTTCAATTAGCCAAAATGTATATGAATTAGAATTGTGAATAAGTTGAACAAAACAAAATACGGTGAATGAATGCAATTTGAATTGGATTATAATGAATTTGAATTCACAAATGGCCAATGCCAAGTTATGAATTCCACACTGCACAATTAATTGATGTTCAATTGATTGGCTTGATCATACAACTATGATGATTTTAATATCTGTTTGAATGTTGTGAATAGAAAAATAACATACAGTTTCACTCAATACATACAATAAAAGATACACTGAAGTTATGTTGAATTACACAATAATAACTTAACACTTTTTTGAGTGAAGAGAGTGAAGATAGCACAATGCCTCGTGGTCATCTATGATTGTCCGCACACTTGTAAGATGCGCAGACGCATGCGCAGATGGACACAAAAGTGTCAAAATGTTGATAATTAGTAGGCAATTCACTACGTGAAGTGCTGACCATCTCTGATTAATTTGAATCAAGAGACTTCGAGGTCAAGGTGGCACATTTGACTGTGATGTGCTGCCACCTCCTGACCTTGAAGTCGAAACACTTACATCTCCACTGAATGGTGCAATTGTAAGCTCAGGCAATTTTTGAGGAGGCTCTGAGGTGCCAATATGTGCAGCAGCGCTGGCAGGTAAATTTAGAACAGGTGGTGGTGTTCTTTTCGTCATCACATGGTTTCGTAATCGAGAATACAGCAAAGATTCCTGCAAAAAAATACCATCAGTCCAATATTCATGATTGATATGTTCACGCGGCCAAGTTATTTCAAAATATAAATGTTTTTTTGAAAATGTTTTTTGCAACATTCCAATCGAGGTTGAATGATCATCAGAGACGGCAGTAGATAATGTATCAACTGATTGTTGGAAGCACTCAATCATTCTCTCCATTTGTTGCAATCGTGCCATTTGAGAATGCAGTTCTAGTGATAATTCAGTTGAGAGTCCAGTGGGTGAAGCACTATGCATATTTTTTCGTTTGGCAGCAGTCGATTTTGTCGAGACTGCTGATTTAGATGTGGCAGTAGTAGTCTGGGAGACGGCATAAGGTCGACCTACACCCATCTGCTTATTGAATAAATGGTGTGAAATGCGATCATTTGTAGGTTAAAAAGTATATCGCGAATGGGTTGTCTAAAAAATTCCTGCTAATACTGTTTTTAAATAAATATTTTAAAAAAATGATCTATATTGAACAGTGCCGAGTTTAACACTTACGAGTTTAACGAATAAATTTAATACCAACAGAAAGTATGAAGCCAGTAGAATGTGCAAACGTTGGGTTGTCTACTTTTCCCCTGATGTAACTACTGGGTTGGCAGGTATAAACAGGTATATCGGTTATAGTTACCTTCAACTAATTGCTTAATCAATGAATCGAATATCAAAATAAGCGCCGTTTAATTATAAATACGATGATATAGGGTTGTCTATAAAAAAAAACCGCTTTGAATGGGAGTTGTCGAATTTTTAAAAGTAAAATTTTGATGCGAATGCGTACTTGCGACGAAGAGGTCCGAGTTAATGTATCTCGTGCGATAGAAAAGGACGCAGCATTGCTCTCTCTTAGTCTCTTGTATTCATTCATGCGACGGCTGAGTGCGCGCGCAGCTGCAATGCTGCGTCCTTTTCCATCGCACGAGATACATTAACTCGGACCTCTTCGTCGCAGGTACGCATTCGCATCAAAATTTTACTTTTAAAAATTCGACAACTCCCATTCAAAGCGGTTTTTTTATAGACAACCCTATATCAACGTATTTGTAATTAAACGGCACTTATTTTGATATTTGATTCATTGATTAAGCAATTAGTTGAAGGTAACTATAACCGACATACCTGTTTATACCTGCCAACCCAGTAGTTACATCAGGGGAAAAGTAGACAACCCAACGTTTGCACATTCTACGGGCTTCATACTTTCTGTTGGTATTAAATTTATTCGTTAAAATTATAACTGCACTGTTCAATAAAAATCATTTGTTTTAATATTAAATAAAAAATATCTCAGCAGGAATTTTTTAAACAACCCATTCGCGATACATTTTAACATACAAAATCACTTATTTTATATCATTTATTCAATAAACAGATGGGAGTAGGTCGACCTTATGCCGTCTCCCGTACTATAGAAAGCGTATGTTCATACGCAGCGGCAGTGGCAGTAGTAACAGGCAAGTTGGTCTCCGTGAGTGATGCAGTGGTGGGGACTCTCAGCAGTAGCCCCTGAGTGAGACTATTCCGCCCGCTCTCCGCGGAGTCAGCAGCTTGGTTGTCGTCCTCTCTCTCCGATGCAGTTAGAGAGAGAGACTGACGCCCAAAAGTAGCAGGCTTCCGTACAAGTTCCTTGTCCGCTATGGTGGGGCAGTGGTGTTGCGCAGTGACAGTAGAATTGTACTAACGCGCACAATAGAAAAGTCACAATGTTCGGCGCCACTATCGTTCTCACTCGCACGCACTATGGGTAGTCAACGAATAATGCGCACTTTGTCCGTGAAAATGCACGTGTGAACCGCCACGAAACGCACAATTACACAATTTCACACACCAACGATCTGGCTCGAAGGACCAAAATGTTCGAGAATGCAGCGAAATAAATTAAATCGATGTATTTTAATTTTCAGTTTTCTTTTGTCATAAAAGTTATATGGATGTTCACACTAATTTATTGTTGGTGAGTGTAAAAAATGTGGAATCGATGCGAAATGAAAATTCATAAGTGATGAATATTATTCAACACGTAGGTTGTAAGGCCACGTGCTGCGTGATCACTTGAATAAGCAGTCAGAACACTTTTATTATTCATACGGTAGCAGGAAATGATTCGAAATAGTTCAGCAATATTCAATCAACAATAGCGAAGCCAAATGAAACAGTTAGCGAAGACACAATGTACAAAACTTAGACAAGAAGCAATTTTCAATAATTAGCGAAGCCGCAGAGCGTGGTTTTGCGTTGAATGCAGTCAGTTAAGTGTGGGAACGAAGCTAGATAGTTCAAAATGCACTCTAGTGGCCAAAAAATACGTCAATCAAAAATATTGCCAACTTAGACGTGCATTGACATGAGAAACATAAAAATTCTCCAGATTAATTGCATTCTTTCTCAAACAGGTACATTTAACCTGTGTGTGTACGAAGTGTTCATGAAGACAGAAGTCTATGAATGACATTCTTTGTAATACAGTTTGATAATGCGGATCTACCGAGCAATGATACTTGAACACTAATGATTTGATAATTAATAAATTGATTAAAACCTATAGAACCTAATTTTGTGAATCTACCGAACACTCTTTTTAGCCAAACATGGTAGTGTAGCGTGGTTGACTACGTGTTTGATATCGTGATTTCATTACGTGGTTACTCGAAAAGCTTGATGAGACACGAGAGAATATAAAAATGGCGGAAATGGCAATACCCGTGTTTGATGGCCAAGACTATGTACATTCGAAAAAAGGAATAATCATATTCCTGAAATTGACGGGATGTCAGTAATAGGAAAAAATAGCAGTATGAAGAAAAAAAAGCAGTCGAGACGTCGAGTGAATTTTCACTTTCTTATCCACTTCACCGACACCGTCTTTCGTTTGATTGTAAAAAGTTACAATTCTTAGCTTGCGCTTTTCATGAGTACTTTCATCGATTTCAGCAGCAGAATGAAGTGAAGATATTGGTACTATAGATCTTTTTTTCTTGGGCACGTACGACACCAGTGTAGCCTTATCAGAAAATTCAAATTGACTAGAATATTCAAGTTTGTTTTTATTTATGAAACAAGGCAGTATTTACGTCTTGTTTTTGCGCATGGTACCCACAACAGAAATTCTATGATTTTCCGCTGAAGCGCCCACCAAAGGAACACCGATGTACCAATTGTCGATTTTGAGGTTTCGTCCTGTGCCAGAAATCGGTGTAATTAGCCTCTTCACGACATCTACTGCAGCATTGCTGAACTGGTAGAGACCTTCTGACTACTTGCCGGCATAAAGCTCAATGTTGAGGACACAAAAAGTAGCAGCATCTACAAGCAGATATAATTTTACATCATATTCATCGGATTTAGAATCAAGGTATTATTTGAAGGGACATTTTCCTCGAAAACCCTCCATCATCTCTTCAATCACCAAGTTCTCTCCTACAGAATAAGATGAAAGACAGTTCTGTCTGAACGTTTCCAAAATATCCCTCATTAGTGCAGCTTGATCCAGAGTACGTCGAGTTGCTCGTGTGGTTGTATCATCGAACCGCGATGAATTCGAACAATACACACGAACAATATAATGAATAAAGCGAAAAAATAATATACATAAATAAGTTTCACGGCCGCGACAAACGTGTATGCCGTGTAATCCCGTCACCCGCGATCCTGCGCGGAAGATTGTTGGACGCCAGGTCCCTCAAGGGAACCACTCTGTTAACAAAATAAAACGAAAAAAATTAGGAGGCTCGCTAATTTACCTGAAATACGCGAAAATTATTACCGGACACCCCAGAATATGGAGGCGGCGTTATCCTACAAAATCAGGCTCGAGGATATTTTGCTATTCGAAATACGTACAATTTGTAGATAAATTTTTAATGAGCACAACTCGCCCAAAACCAATTTATTAAATAAATGGTATCAAATTGGACAATAAATAAACAACATGAAGAGCCAATGAAATCTTTTGGGCGAAAAACAGATGAGTTCAGTTACCATGCAGGAAAAAATAATACTAATTACCGTGGAATTAAAAATATGATCAATATGCAACGGGAGTAAATAAAGGCATCTTCTGTGTAACTGAAAATATTGAAAATTTCATTCAGATTTTTCAGATTTTGAAATTTATTATTATATCAATACATTATAATGACAATTGATTTTCTCCAATATCAAAATCATCTTGAACATTATCAATTCCATTTGTTGTCACACTCTGTCAAAGTTCTGAACTTTATCAAAATTTTCAAGGTACTCTTGTGCTTTTTTTTTTTTTGCAGATGATTATTCTGTAGTCTCAATGACTGCTTCGTGCTGAATAATTGTAGGACCTGCATCAGAACTCAATTGCGTCAATGGCGCCGTAGTCATAGGTGTTAGATACTCAGGAGGCCCTACTCTTCGCCCCAATACTATTTCAGCCAAATCAGAGTACAACTTTGCTTCCACTTTTTTCTGTAACCTGTATTGATGATAATATTGAACTCTAGACTTCTTAGATATTTTGAATGGCTTATCACCATTATTATTTTGTGATCTTTGTCGTTTATTCCGAAGTCTCTACTCGCGTATCCGCTCTGCATTAGTTTTTGCATGTGGTCTTGATGACAGGCTAATCACATGCAAATACATAAATTCAGACATTTTCAAATTCAGGAATACAATTATCGAATTAAATTACAATAAATGATATATCAATCCATTATAAATTCGATGCAAGTAGTTAAATAAGGGGGATTCTGGATCAAACAGCATCATTTTGGCCGCGAGTGGCGTCACTATCGGGATCCTGTTCCAAGCTATTGTGTAATAGGGGTCCAATCTGCTTTACCATCACTCGGTAGATCTGGCTTACCGACCGGGTCCCTACTATAGTGCTGTATGTTATAGCTGTGCCCAATCTGTTTTACTATCCATCTGTGCGTCAGGGTTATCGATCAGCTTCGTACTATAATGCTGTATATTCAAGCAAGACCCAATTTGTTTTTTTACCATCAGCCGGTGAGTCAGGGTTATCGATCATCCTCTTACTGTATTGCTGTATATTCAAGTGATGATTACATCAATGGAAAGAGGAGGGGCAATCATTGATAACCATCCAGAACATTTATTATCAATGAAGTTTAGAATTATCATGCTTTTTTGTTCACGATAATCATTGTTAGATGATGACATCATCAATCGAAGAAGTGCAGGGTAATATTATTATGCAATTGGCGATGAAAAAAACATTCTATGGTGTTTGAGATCTATTGAAGGAGAGTGGGAGCGAGTAATGCATTTCTTCGTAATCTCCAATGTATGAATTGTGTATTCATTTCCACCTTCATCATCACAGGATGTAATATGACAAATTTCAACTGAAAGATTGGGAGGTAATATATTATGCGCAATCGTTGATGAAAAAAAATAAGTGGTTTCGGATTACCCCCCGGTTTTATTTGGATCACCGAAATGTTTATGAATGATATCAGATCAACGAAATTTATTTGGTGTGAACTATTTTCATTAATATCACTTCTTCGGTCATTTCTCCGTAATCTAATGTTTTTTTTCATGCTATCACTAATGCAGATTCAGTTTCTCATGTATCGACGTAACTTCATAAATGTGAAATGAAATATTTAACGTTCAAATATTTCGTTATCAACATGATAGTTTAGTATAACCACAATGAAATAACAACTACAAAAATTTTTTGAAGAGGTTTCGGGTTAATTGATACAATTTTTTTGGTAATCTATTGTTTTTTTTCAACGCATATAACAGTTGGAAGTTCTTTGATGATATTTTGCCGATCATCCCACTCTTTGCGCTTTGATTTAGTATAAATGATGAGGGTGACACAAATTGAAATATCATTACACTTGAAAATTTAGAGAGTGAAGTTTGAATATAATTAGTGAGAGTTTCAATAAAGTCATTGAGAGAGTGAAGTTCAATAAAATTACTGAATGAAGTTATTGAGTGAATAAACTTATTGAGTAAGCAGAATAAAAAGTATATATATTCAACGATTGATAAAATAATTTATGAAAGTATATAAAGAAAAATTATAACATAATATATATTTTTTTCGCATTGAATATAATTTTTTCGTCCTATACAGGAAAATGGCATTTGTGAATTATACGTTGCACATACCAAGTGAATGGTTGCTTACGAATGATTATAATAGTTTGATTGTGACCATCATAAACGAGATGAAAGACTCTGCCCATTTTCATGGGAATTATCAAGGATTCACAACAACAAAAAATAATATAGACAGCTTTTTAATGATAGATAATATTACGAAAATATATTGGTTCAAAAGGATCAATATTGAAGACGATTGCAGACCAAAAAATATTGATTATTATCCATCATTGGCCCCCATTGAGACGGAGATGGAGTGGATAATTATATGCCGCAATGAAGATGAAAAAAATAATATTAATGATAATAATATTATAGTTATTGATGATGATGATAATGATAATAATACAATTAATATTGATGATGATGATGACCAGGATGATAATAATAATTATTATTATTATAATAATATTGATAATAACAATAATATGGATATTGATAATAATGACAATATCGATATTGATGATGCTCAAGAAATGAGGCTACTTGATTTACATCATTGGTTAGAAATGATAAATTATGATGATAGTAGATTTCATTCTATTGATGATGATGATGATGATGTTTTTCATAATTAAGATGATATAATGACAATTTTGTTTTAAATATATTTCTTTATTTTCATTACAGTCCTTCATTTGTTAATTCATACGAATATGTTCGATTATTTTATGTTATTTTTTGTACAGTGCCACATGGTGTTTATACTCGACCATGCGATCATACAGGATTAAACAATAAGCAGAAGTATTGTCGGGAAATTGAATGAAGGATTCAAATTCAATTTTCACATCTACTGGTCTAGATTTCATATTTCCATTCTATAGTTGCAAATTCACTTTTAGTCGACATGAGATCGGTATGTTTTCCATAGTACAATGGTTGAAAATTCGTGTACATGTCATACAAAATAGCGTGATGATTGCGATCAAAATCAATGTTAAGATTTCCATATGGATTTGATTGTGAATTGAGAAATACTTCGATGTCACTTATGTTGCAATGATTGAAACGACTGTTATTTCTTCTCGTTGAATTTTTTTCTCCTGTTTGAAATCCTAGAATTATGTAACGAGTTTTCTCCAATTGCGTTCGAGTCTTGACAGCCCAAACATTTTTCATTGACAATGGAAGCAGTGGGTACTCGTACAATCCCCAAGTACGAAAGCTCATAGGAATGGTTGGATCTCTTGCTATATAATTCAAATGTTGAACTTGTTGTATATCTGAGACTTTGATATACGGTATCAATCACTCAATTCTCTCGAGTGTAAGTTTAACATTTTCCACTGCAGTTTGAACGTAAGCATTCACATCTGTACTTGTTCGTATGAGAATTAATTCATGCTCAGCATTCACAATGACCTTTCCATAATCTTCAGCAAATCCCAATAGTAAATTCAGCGGAATATTGATATCAAAGTAGCCATTAGCATTGATCAATTTAGTGTCATCCGTAGACAGCCATCCACATTTTCCAAACTATAACTTTGATCTGACGGTAATGAAACATATGTTTTCATGAGTGATGTTATACCAACATTTTTGCATCGATCAATTTCAACATCATTCAATTTATAGCGTATTTCTTCAAATAGATGACAAGCAGCTAGATTGGCGAGTGTTGTAGTCGTGACTGCGGTCAAATCCTCTTCAGTTAGTCTTCCACAGATATGCAATGAGCTCTTGCTTGGCAATAAGCATAAGTGCTAATGTTGTACAGCAATGTGAATTTCATCATTGTTATTGAAAGTTGATGATGCATATGGTTGATGCGCATGAATCTCATAATGTGCAATGGATTCATCAAAAACGATTGGTTTTTGTATTATTAAGACTTCTTTCATGGTATCAGGCAGACGAAATCACAACAATAAAATTTTATAATTTTCCACGTGATTTCAGACCTAGATTTTTCAACAGTTGCATGTTCTGAAGTGTCAATTGTGCGCCTTGCACCCGATGACTAAGACGTTTCCGGCATGTTCCCCCACTTTAATAGTTTCTACCATGAATTATTGATATTACTTGCGTAAATGTTTCTCCTGTATCATTTACTTTTCCCATTACTTCATCGATTTCAAATGTAATCTTATAACTTCACCGCGAAAATTCATTAGATGATCGTCTTGATCGACTATTCTCAGCTGTAGATGTTTTATTGCTTGCACGGGTACTGGCATGTAAATGACATGTGACGGGACTCCAACGATCCTGGTGGGACGATTGAGAAAAATTCATTAATCGTGTGTACTCGATGTTCATTGATATAAGCACCTGTTGTAATGTTACAATCAACACGAAGTGTATTAACTTTCAAAATTGTCATAGGTAAATTTGATTCGTAGGTTCTGTTGGGCATGTAGATACGTAAACTAAATCCAAGTAATTGTCCTACTGAGTTCTAATGCTGTAAAATTTATAACACGATCACACTTGATTTCACAGCATAATTCATTGTTGTTGGGCTCAAGGGTTAATGTCACTCCCGGTAAGGCTTTTTGCAGATAACTTTCAATGTCTTCAATTTCATAGCTGCCTGTTGATATGGTGATTGTGACATATTCAATCGGATGATTACCCTCAATATCAATTAAGCGAAATTGGTTGTTAGTTATATCAATATTGAGAATTGAATTGAATGTCAGCAATTCAATGAGTCCTAATACATTTTTTTTTTTTTCGGTGACAGTTCAATTGGTGGAAAGTATCGAGCCTCGAGTACATAGGATCTCCCTGATACTGTCAATGTCAATGAATCACCCATGACTAATGATCACATGTTTATGAGCATTTATTCAATAGTTGTTTAGTCAGAAATTTTAAACATAAATGTCCACATATCAAGGTGTCGTAGTCTTGATGTTTCTTATAGTTATATTTCACAATCAAAGTACTAGTATTTGGAGAGTATATTGAAACAAGTGCAGGGTGTTGGATATTTTTCATTCAAAGAACATGATGAAGTTGTGGAACCTGAAGATGATCAACCAAATTCCATAATGATTTTTGATCATGTCGCATGTGAAAAGCAAGATAAAATCAGAGCTGCCTTTTGTATGGGGCGACATAGAGATGTTGACTCGTTCTATCTTTGTCGAACGTATGAACATATTCCTAAACATCTAGTACAAGACGATAAATGAAATGAAAAAACTATGTAGCAATAATTAATTAATAATTTCAGGCTCTCGTAATTCCTCAATGATGAATATTATCTCATTTGTATGACTGAAATAATATTTGATAATATCTCTACTCTAAGAGGTAGGGATAATATTAAAGGCGGCAGGCGGCAATTGTTAAGATTTTTTAATGGTGTTGAGTAGATAGAAAGGCGGGAATTTTGAATTGGTTGATGTAGTGGAGGGTTTGTATTTGGCGAGTTTGAACGTTTGTAGGGGTCTTGGTGTGTAAGGGAAAGAACGGGCGTGCAGGATGGAAATGGAGGCGGGGATGAGAGATGAATAGAAATGGGACAGAGGGGGCAGGAGGGAGCTGATGATGAGAGCAAGGAGGAAGAGAGGAAGAGAGAGGGCTACCGACAAATGCGAAGTTGAGACTGCGAGAGAGCGTGAGAGCGATGAGAGAAAGGGCAGCGAGTTTGGAAAGTATTCAGGAAAAGAGGGGAAGAGAGGCCGAGAGGGAGGTGAAAGGTGCGTCTCAGAAGAGAAGTGCAATAGGTGTGAGTGGTGGATTGGGGATGGGAGAAAGTGGAGTGGAGAATTTACTGTTGGGTCTGATGAAGGAGGTGAGAGAGATGAGGGAGGAGATGAGAAAAGAGGGAGAAGAGAGAAGAAAAGTAGAGGAAGAGTGGTGGGTGGAACACGTGAGGCTGGAGAAAAAGGTATGAAAGGTGGAAGAGATAGGGAAGAAATAGGAAGAAAAGATGAAGAGAATGAAAGAGAGAATGGAGAGGATTGATTTGGAGAAGGGGAGGGGGCAGCCAATGGCAGCAGAGGAGGTTAAAAGATTGAGATTGTTGGAAGTGAAGCAGGATAGGATAGAGAGGGAGAGGAAAAGGAATAACGTTGTGATAAGGGGGATGAAAATGGAAGGGTTTGACATTCGTGAAGGAGTCAAGGAGTTGTGGAGGAAAATGGGGGTAGGGTTGAATGGAGTGAGAGAGATATTCAGGGTAGGGAAAGTGGGCAGAGAGGGTGTGGGGATAATGGTGGTGAAATTAATGGGGACAGAAGAGAAGAGAAAGATTATGGAGGCGAAAAAAGGGTTGAGGGAAAGGAATTAGAGGATAGAGCATGACTTGACATCGGAAGAGAGGAGGGTCAAATGGTTAATTGAGAGGGAAACGGAGAAGGAGGGAAGGAAGGAAAAAAATGTGGAGGTGGGGTAATTAAAAATGTGGGTCAACGGGGTATTGTAAAGCTGGGACGAAGTGGAGGAAGGATGGAAAGGGAAGTCGGGAAACGGACAGGGGAGACGTCGGCAGACGAAAGGCAGGGGGATATGAAATAGTTCTTTCAAGTGTGGCAGGTATAAGGGGTAAAGACGGAGATTTTTGGAGAGGTCTTGAGGAGTAGGATGTTGTGGTATTGACGGAGACATGGCTGGAGGAGAAGAGATGGGTGGAGATGGAGAGATTATTGCCGGAAGAGTATGTATGGGAGGGACAGTGGGCGAAGGAGTGCAATCGGGGGACGCTAGTGGGGGTTAAGAAAGGTCTGGAGATGGAGAAGGGGCGCGACGAGGAATTGGAAGGGTTGACGGTGATGAAAGTCAGGCTGAGGAAAGACTGGTGAAGAGTCATAGGGGTATATATGAATAAGGATTTGAATAAAAAGCTAGAGATGATGAAGCAGTGGATGGAAGCCAAGGAGGAGAGGGTGAGATTGGTGATTGGAGGGGATTTCAATGTGAAGACAGGTAAGGAAGAGGGGAAGTGAGGGGGGTGGAGGAGATGGAGTTAGCGCATAGTAGTAGGTCGTAGGATGTGAAGGTAGACGCAGAGGGAAGGATACTGTGTAGGTTTTCAGAGGAAAGAGGGTGGGGGATAATGAATGGGAATTTTCGAGGAGATGAGGAGGGTGAATGAACGTCTACTGAAGGAGGAGGAAACTCAGTCATTGACTACGTGATTGGAGATGAGGACACAAGGGAGGGAGTCACGAGGATCAGTGTAGGAGAGAGGGTAGAATCTGACCACTAACCAGTCGAGGTGTGGGTGAGAGGGACCAGGGAATGGGAGGAGGATGAAGGGGAGGAGAAAAGAGTTTGCAGAAGGGTGCGGACGGAAGAGGGCAAGAAGAGTTTTTGTAAGGAGATAGAGGGATGTTGCAGTGACTGGGGGGGAGGGGGGGGGGGATGAAAGGAGATTCATTGGGAGCATTAGAGCGAACAAGGGATAATGAGGGGAAAGAGAGAAAGAGAGGAAGAAAGAAGGAAAGGAATATTTTGAAATGAGAGGATGGGATGCGGAAGAATTGGCAAGGAATTGGGCGGTCGGTGTGCTGAAGGGTGAAGAGATAGTAAAGAGGGATAAAAGTTCGTAGGAGGAGTAGAGATGGAGTAGGATAGGCGATTCAAGGTATGGAAAATGGTACAACTTCGTTAAAGGTGAGGGGATACCGGGGTATTTGAAGGAAGAATGGGGGGGATTAGGTGGCAGAGGGTGGCGAAGTTTAGACTAGGAGGTGGAATGAGGGGGGGTAGATACTGGTTAAGTGGAGAGGAGAATAGCTGTAGGGTGACATGAGAACATGTGTGGAAAAGGTGTGTGGGGGGAGAATGTAGGGGAGGATGGCAGGAGATGGTGAGAGCGGTATTGGGGGATGATGAGGAAGGGGAGGAACTAATGAGAAGGATAGATGAATGGCGGTAAGTGTATGGAGGAGTGGTTGGTAAAAAATGGGATGTCGGAGAGGAGTAACTAGAACGGGAAGTCCATGTCCAGGAACGAGAGGGTGTGTGTGTGTATGGTTCGAAAAATGGGGTAGTTGGCTGAGAAGTAGTTTGAAGTGATGTATTGTAGAGAGAAGAAGGTGTTTATAATGAAATCGTAACCCCAAGAAGACAATAAATGAAATAATAGTTAGCTCACTAGATGCTATACGCTAGTATGTCTTGTATTATAATCAAAATCACGGCTCTTCCATACTAAGATCTAAAACATAACCTGTAAATATTTTGAGCGATCTAGTGTTTAATAAAAGATTTTTGTCATTACATTTGTTGAATAAACAAATAATTCCTCTAGTTTATTAACATTTTTCCGATTCGTCCATATTTGCAGGGCTAATCATTTTGATTATACTAATCCACTGTTAGTCGTAGGTGTTGTTGGACGTGGTTTTTAAAAACAGAAATATTATTTTATTCGGGTAGAGGATCGTTGCCCGTCACTACCATGCGTAGCTGAAGCGTAAAGATGTTATGAAGTGAATTAGAAATGGTTATATTTTTATTTGAAACACTTATTGATTGATTTATTGGTCAAACACATAAACTAATGAATTACAATGTTGTATGATGCATATGATTGTCTTCGATAAGATTTAATGCACTCAAATTATGATTATTAATATTGAACTGAGTTCTCGACACGACGTTAGTATGAATTGAAAATAGATTATGATTGTTCCGCAACCGTTACTGACTTAAACTTGAATTGCCTTCACAAGAACGATGGACACGAAGCTTCTGAATTACTTGGATTACTGGACTTCGAGATCTATTAATAATAACTGACATAAACTATGAATAACTGTTTTCGTGAACTTGATTAGAAAATACTCATGATTCGCACTTGGTATTCGTGAACTGATGTAGTTCTTATAGATTAAGTAACTTATAATCGTCGTAGATGTAGGACTGTCGTATTGATGATGTAGATCGAGAACTAACTTAGTCGTATTGAAGATGTAGATCGAGTAACTTGGTCGTGTTGATGATGTAGATCGAGAACTAGTGAGATTTGTTGTGTTTCATTTTTAATAGACAAGTTTTTACTTAGCTTTGAATATTCTGTCAGCAGTTTGGAACGTGATTTTCTATTGGTTGAATTCACATTAACAATTTAATAATTTGTTGGAAGTGACGAAAGGGTGACGCTTATTGGTCAAACAGTTCAGTAAGTAGGGATACGTTACAATTTGCTGATTCTAATTAACAATGTTCCTTGGGAAAATGATGGAGTCGAATTAATAAAAGTTTTTGTTGATTTTCAATTTTCATACGTTATACAAAATAAGCAGTTTAGTGTGAGAAAGTTATTCGCGGTTCTAATTTCCTCTGTTTGATCGTGAAACCATTTTGACGGGAAGTTCTAATGTGACGCTGGTATTCATAATCAGCTAAGAATAGATATTTCTACAGTAAGAGCTACTATTACATGAAGATAATGGAATATTATATTGTATGGAGAATATTCAATACAATAGAATTAATCGACTTATTACTAAAATAAGAACATGTTTCGAGATACAAGGTTATTTATGTGAAATAACCTCGCTGCGATAAAGCGATGGCCGCGTAACGTCAGAAATAATAAAGGTCACTTGGGACCCAACACCACATTGATAAAACTTTTCAAACTTGAATCAATATAGAATTTGTAAAATATTCAAACGCCAAAGAGGAAATTAATAAATAATTATTTGCATTTTTTTTCAAATCATTGAATGTTTACTATATTAATAATTAATCCAATTCAGTATAAACGTCGCTTGAGCTTATAAATTGAGCAAATGAAGTTTGTGAAAAAAAAAAAATTGCATTTTTGAAAATTATGAAAAAAATAGAAAAAAAAATCGGCCCACTCTGGGAATGGTGGCAGCAGATCTTACATTAGTTGATGTTTTTTTTTTTAGGAAAATAAATAAAAAATATTGAATAGCTCATTCGAAAAAATAAGGATTTTATTAAAAAATTAGCGATAATTTCATAGAGTTGATCATGTTAGATTTTTTTCGTCTATTTTTTCGAAAGATTCATTTGGAACCAAACATTAAAAAAGAAAAAAAAGATACCAAAAGGTCAATTTTTGAAAAAGTTATGGCTATTCGCATATAAAAAAGCTTTCTTCTGAAAAATTCGTATTTTTTTTCGGGTCGGATCAAATAATTTTAAAAAATTCTCAAAAATGTTTTTCAAAGGGTAGAAAAGAATCGAAAACTTTTGGCCAGATCGAAAGATGTCAGATTCAAAAGTGGTCGATTTCATATGGAATATGAAATACATATTGTGACGTAGCGTTTTTTAGGCGCTACGCACAATATTTAAAAAATAATTCGACAACTAATAATCGGCGACAGCAACCACAGCAACACACAAGGGATGCCACTCCCGTTCAAATAATACTTTAATGAATAAACCGGGAGAATTTATTTATATTATAAACCAAAAATTGTTTCTTTATTTAATAGTATGGAATATATCCATTTAGGTAATAATGAAAATGAAATAATATGGAATTTATGATAATGACTGTTCACATTCCAATCTTCCATACACTCTTTTCGTCACTCATAATGAATAATGATAACGCGACTCGATATAACTCAAAACAATTCGTTCTTGCATACGTGGATCCTTCGACCTAGTACATACAATAAGTTCGCAGCTAAGACAAAATTAGTATGAACCAGAGCGGGGAAATACATGGGGACAATGCATTAAGGCGCTCAACTCTATTTACTTTACACGCGGAATTGGGGATCTACAAGGGCTCTCACACGCATTCTTTCCACACTGCATGCCTTCACTACACACTTCCTTTCACAGCTTCAGCGACTTCAGCATCTTCCGAAACTTTGGCAACTTCATCACCTCAGCAACTACAGCAACTCCTTCAACCTCAGCAGATTCTTTGACTGACGATCATCTGGCTACACGTTAGATATCCTCCATAGAATTACCGCCACGTTCAGTTCGGCGACACTCTCATCGCCTCTTTTACTACGTTGCTACAGCCTATTACACTGGCGTGGCACGTCCTCAAGCGGTGCAACCCCGATCGACAGTATCGTTCGCTCTCCTTTCGAAGAAATTATTGTAGAGATGGGTGCAAATGCACCCATTTCCCCTTCTCGCACGCATAATTAGCGTCGCCTGAACGAATTTCGTCACAATATATGGGAGAACATAAGAGAGGAATAGCGTGACGCTTTCAAGTGTTCGTTACTATTCCACTCGATTTCAGTCCCTCAATTTTTTTCATACCCCGGGCGTTATATCGTTTCTTGGAGATTAAACTACAGAAATTTTTGTCATGAATTGAACAAATAATAAGAAAACGACGACAGCCTAAGCTTTACTAAATTCATTTCTGACAAACCATAAAAAAAATAATATTCACTGATTACACGACAATTTTTCACGAATAATTTATCAACTCTTAAATGATTCGCGTTGCTCTTCAATAATTTAAACTTTCGAATAATGCAAAATCTTGACATGTTTTACAAAACAAAAAAAAACTCTTCAATTCACTTACACTCACTACACTGCCAGTGCAAGCATACGTGAATGAAACCTCACGAAAATTATAAATAATTGACCCGCGACAACTCTTATTCGTGCAATGAGTTTTTTTTTATTATAACTTCCTATTTCTTCACTAAATTTGATGTTAACTTGAACTCACGTCTCATGGTTCACACAATTCATTGGGCACGCTCATCAATTGGATTGTTTGGTCAGCAGGGCGACAGGCGATCCGTCAATGTACTCGTAGATCTCAAAATCAATTCATGTGGCAGCGTAGCTTGTTGGTATGTCCTCAGCGTAAATTGTCGAGTCGATGCTCACTTTGTCCACTTACAACAACTGTACTTGAACACAACTCGTGTTGTGAAATATCGTTTTTATTTTTAGTAAGTTGGAAAGGTGTTAACGCGCAACGTTCAATGCAACATATGATCCTTTGAAATGTTGATAGATATCATTGAATCGAGCAATATCGTTTGCATATCGGTTTTGTATAATATTGTAATCTTGTTTTTTGTATGAAAATGTCTCGTCTACCGCAAATTCGTAGTGAAATACTTGCGTAAATACAAGGAGGAGAGGCAGAGAGTGAATCAGAGTTTAGCGACCAAGGTTTAGAAGTTTCTGATCACCTTCTATTTCCAGAAGAAACTCTATCTGCTAGAGAATCAAGCAGCTCGGATTCAGGGGAGGACTACTTGTCTCTTCCAGGAAGAAATTCATGTTTCACGGGGCGTGATAGGATTACAAATTGGCAAAAATCTAACAATAACAGAGTGAGACGTTGAATTAAAAATATTCTGACGGAAGATTCGGGTACTCGTAGAAACGGAGTGGGGCTGATAACGTTTGTGCAAGCCTGGAATTTATTCATTACGAATTTATACAAATAAGGCAGCATCGTATAACCAATACCGTGACTACAAAACGACTGATGTTGTAGAAATTCGAGCATTATTCGGATAACTATATATAGCAGGAACCTTGCGGATGTCCCACGCAAATTCAGAGGAAATTGTGACGTTGTGGTTATGACGCAGTGATGTGATGGGAGCACTCGTATCTCATGACAACTAAGCCTCTCTCTGCAGCCCAGTATGTATAGTAGCGGAATACGGGTAGTTCTCATGCCCCAATTATCAGAAAAGAATACTTATACAAAAATATTTTGAAACCATGAAACAAATATAAATAAAGATGAAGTATTTAGGAAACAAGTAATTTACACCACAAGCTATAAACACAACACCCACTCCATAAATAATTCAGATACATCAAGTGTGGGCACAAACATAAATATATCTTTTATTTCTAATAAATTAGTATATGCGCGATGGCAGTGGTGGTTAAGTTGCCGTCTGCAAATAGGTGTATAAAAAAAGGACTGAGTTCAAATCCTCGAAATAAATTGTTTTTCTTATTTACTCCATGAATATATCAAGTATTGATATATCTATATATGCGTATGTAAGCATCTGCAAATGAAAAACATTGAGCGGGAATGAAAAATTTGAAAACAATAAATTTCAAAGCGAAATTATATAAAAATATATATTTGAAACAAACTGCAGAAATACAGGAATACCAACATTTGTTGTGAAGGTAAGGGAAACTGCAGAAAAACCTTACCAGTATTCTTACAAATTGAACAAATTAAATAAATCGAATACATATACAGGGTGTGTCGGAATAAATGTCTTTCCCTTTATAGACAGACATTAGATACTATTCTGATGCAAAATTTCTTTGACTACTGCAAATCGGTCTATCTAATTTTGAATTATTAGTTAACTAAGAGTGGCTAATCAGAGTGCGTAATTTTCGCGCTACAAAAGTGGAAGGGTGAAAGTGCAAAAAAAGGATTCTAAAATCGACCTCTGCTGAATATTCTTGAAGTCGGTATTACCCTGGGTCCTACGGTCATTTTCCGACACTAGATGGGCCCGCTACGCTTTTTCAGATGAGTTTTCTAACGAAATTTCTTTCCCTTGAGCGACACGAATATACTGAGTGTACCAAAAAGTTATGTGCTTACGAATGCTCCATCATACTGGCTTTAAAATTGTACAATGACATAAATATTTTCTCTATCGTTTTTTTGTTTTTTTTTTTTTTTTCATTTACACAAGCGGTATTTGAGAATTCAATTTGATTGAACCATTTATTTCCATATATGGTCATTTCAACATAATGATTGTATTAAATTTTTCGCGACATTGAAAATACTCTAAATAGTTTTCGATTTGTTTTAAGTAACAGTTGCACACTAAAATAAGATACTATTCGAAAGTTTCAATTATTTAATTTGACAAATGATTATTTCGTTAAAATGTTTTTTTTTTCATCATTTTCCATTAAACAAATGGATCTTGATGGATATGGTCATGAGAAAAAATGAAAATTACTCGATTCTCATGTTCAATGTAGGGAAAATCGTGAAATGGGCATTATGGAAAATGACTGGCCGATGATTCAAAAATAACATTTCGATGAAATAATTATTTGTCAAATTAAATATTTAGGAATTCAAAATTGTATCTTGTTTTAATATGCAACTATCGCTTACAACAAATCGAAAACTATCTAGAGTATTTTTAATTTCGCGAAAAATTTAATCAAAATAATTCTGTTGAGGTGACAAACAAATGAAAATAAATAGTTTAATCAAATTGGATTCTTAAATATCGCTTGTGTGAATGACAAGAAACGACAGAGACAATATTTATGTCATTGTACACTTTTAGAGCCAGTATGATGAAGCATGCAAAGGCTAAAATGAATTTTTTTTTCTTACAGTTATTAATCAAATACAAACTTTTTATGTGAAATCATCAAAAGGTATCAACTACAGCGTGCTAAAATTTCGTCCTGGATAATTTTTTGCCCGCTTTCATATGCAAAGGCTATAATCAATTTTTTTTTCTTAGTTATTAATAAAATACAATCTTCTTATGTGAAATCAAAAAGTATCTACTACGGCATGCCTAAATTTCGCCCTAGATAATTTTTTATCCGCGCTCTTATCAATCCGATTTTTAACTTTTTTTAAACATTTTATGAACATTGAATTAAATGTGTTTTTGACCTTTGAATTATAAATGTAACGAAGTCTTGTACGGAATTTATTTGGAAATAATTCCATTGTACCATCTACAACTTCAGGTAGTGTCAGCGCCTACCCTTTTTTTTTTGTTTTATGAGAGCTCCCCTCCGATTACAAAATTGGTACATGAAATTTCGCACATGGTTTCAGTATTACAATAATTCAAACGAAAACGTATGTAATTTAATAATAAAATCTTTAGAAAAAAGTTGAATTGTGGATTGATAAGAACACGGGTGAATAATTATTTAGGACCGAAATGTTGACATGTTGTAGTTGGCACGTTTTGATTTTACACGAAAACTTTGTATACCATTAATAAGTATAAGAAAACAAATGATTGGTAAATGATCGTTAGTATTCTTGGGGATTTTTATAGATAAAAATATTTTTTTTAAATTTTCTTCAGTAGAAAACCGAAATGATTTCATTTTACCAAGTATAACTGCAGGTAGTGTCAGTTTGGACCCTTTCTTTTGTTTTATGGCAGCTCCCCCCTCAAATCAAGTATTAGTATGTGCAACCCAGAAAAAAAATCACATGGACACTAATCTTATTTCCAACTAAATTCCGTACAAGACTTCGTTACATTTATAATTCAAAGGTCAAAAACACATTTAATTCAATGTTCATAAAATGGTCAAAAAAAGTTAAAAAGCGGATTGATAAGAGCGCGGGTAAAAAATTATCTATGGCGAAATTTAGGCATGCCGTAGTAGATACTTTTTGATTTCACATAAAAAGATTGTATTTGATTAATAACTGTATGAAAAAAAAATTCATTTTAGCCTTTGCATGCTTCATCATACTGGCTCTAAAATTGTACAATGACATAAATATTTTCTCTATCGTTTCTTGTCATTCACACAAGCGATATTTAAGAATCCAATTTGATTAAACTATTTATTTTCATTTGTTTGTCACCTCAACAGAATTATTTTGATTAAATTTTTCGCGAAATTAAAAATACTCTAGATAGTTTTCGATTTGTTGTAAGCGTTAGTTGCATATTAAAACAAGATACAATTTTGAATTTCTAAATATTTAATTTGACAAATAATTATTTCATCAAAATGTTTTTTTTCAATCATTGGCCAGTCATTTTTCATAATGCCCATATCACGATTTTCCCTACATTGAACATGAGAGTCGAGTAATTTTTATTTTTTCTCATGACCATATCCATCAAGATCCATTTGTTTAATAGAAAATGATGAAAAAAAAACATTTTAACGAAATAATCATTTGTCAAATTAAATAATTGAAATTTTCGAATAGTATCTTATTTTAGTGTGCAACTGTTATTTAAAACAAATCGAAAACTATTTAGAGTATTTTTAATGTCGCGAAAAATTTAATACAATCATTATGTTGAAATGACCATACATGGAAATGAATGGTTCAATCAAATTGGTTTCTCAAATACCGCTTGTGTAAATGAAAAAAACAAAAAAAAACAAAAAAACGATAGAGAAAATATTTATGTCATTGTACAATTTTAAAGCCAGTATGATGGAGCATTCGTAAGCACATAACTTTTTGGTACACTCAGTATACTCGTGTCGCTTAAGGGAAAGAAATTTCGTCAGAAAACTCATCTGGAAAAGCGTAGCGGGCCCATCTAGTGTCGGAAAATGACCGTAGGACCCAGGGTAATACCAACTTCAAGAATATTTAGCAGAGGTCGATTTTAGAATCCTTTTTTTGCACCTCCACCCTTCCACTTTTGTAGCGCGAAAATTATGCACTCTGATTGGCCACTCTTAGTTAACTAATATTTCAAAATCAGATAGACCGATTTGCAGTAGTCAAAGAAATTTTGCATCAAAATAGTATCTAATGTCTGTCTATAAAGGGAAAGACATTTATTCCGCCAAACCCTGTATATACATTTACAGCGCCAGCCATGTGCGTTGCACGAAATGACGTAGTGCCCATGAACTTTACTAGAACAAAAATAACATAAATTAAACATCTAATATATAAAACAAATCGTATTTATAACGATGCACAGCAGCATAAAATCGAAACTAAAGAAAAAGAAAAATGTTAGTAAACATATAGATAATTTAAAGAGATGATTATGACCAAAAACCATTGCCATACATGAAATGCAAAATAAAGAGAACCGAAAAGAGTAAATGGACCAAGCTTAAAAAGGGAAACTAAAATTTTGTTTTTGTATGTAAATTTACATGCGTAGAATCAGCACAAAAAGATTTTGTTGTTACACCATGCACTTGAAAATTGGACCGTAACTTACATATTGCGGCTACAGTATCTGTGCTGATCCGGTTCCACTTTTTGGTCACTATATCTGTAACATTCGAAAACAAGCGTTCTGCTTCGGCGTTTGAGTGAGGGAGAACGGAAATGAAATCAATTAATTTTTTTAAATTTTCAAAAAGTTGCGCGTCAAATTGATTTTTACATGAGAAAATTTCTTTCCACATGTTTTCTACTGTTAGCAATGATAAAATTTTAATATCTTCGTCATTGAAATGATTTGACAAATCCAACTATTCCTGGTTAATGTTATTCACCAAATCAACGAGATTGAATTTTGAACAAAGATCATTAAAATTATTGAATTTTTCTCTTGCCTCTTTGGACAAAGCAATTTCAGGATTAAGAATTTTAAGATTACAAAAGAATTTATCACAATATGGCAGTCTTTCTATAATTTCAGCTGTAGCTGTTTTGTAGAATAATAAACAACTACTTTTAATTTTCAAAACAGTCTCACTGTTTAAGGTATTAAGTAAATTTTGACAACTGTCACCGACTTCAATAGATAACGTAGGCAGAATGTTATCAGGTAACATTGAATTAATTGTAATATTATTCAATGCGTCTGGTTACAAAAAGCACATTGCCATTTGCTTCAATATCCGATCGCTACGTTCCGCTATAATATGTATTTGTGTTTCGCGACTTTGAAAAAGAGCATTAAACTTATTGAAGGTATTCAAACTAAACTTTAAAAATAACAAATATGAGTGAAGCTCGTCATTTGTGAAGTCATCATGAATATCAATTGCATTTTTTGTTTTTTGCTTAATAGACTTTAATAAAAAAAATTTTTTTAAAGGTTCCCAATTCTCTAAAAGCCTCGCGATACAATTATGCAAAGAGAGTCATCTAGTCCCTGTGACTTTAAGTATTTTTCTTTTCGGTACGTTATAAAATTGTTGGGATTCTTCTAATTGAGCTGACCTTTTGAAACTGCAAGAGAAATATGTTCCAACTGAGTGCAAAAAATTTGTGGGATATTTTGGTAACTGTGCACAAGCTTTTGAAGCTATCAATGCTGATGTATGACAAATACAATTTAACAAAATTAAATTTGGATTGACTTCTCTTAAACGTGTGACAAATGAATCATGTTTTCCAACCATTACTGACGCATTATCTGAAGCTATTGCAACTATATTTGTTAATGGAACATTACGTTTTTCGAAAGATGACTCAAACGCTTTATACAATTTTGATGCTGACAATCAGTTGCGTCTAAATGAACTAGTTCGAATAACCCAGTAATTATTTCTCTATTTGGCGCTACGTATATAACTAATATGCAGAGCAACTTATTACCGACGGTAGTTGTGCTCTCATCAACTAAAACTAAAAATTTATTATTATTAAGATATTGAGATAAATCTTGCGATCGTTTCTCACCTAAGACATTATTAATTATGTTGGAACACTTTTTTCTTGACATTGTCAAATTGCCAGGAATACCCTTCATAACACTAATTCGATTTATTAAGGCAACCAGACCGTCAACAGAAGAAATAGGCATATTATTTGTTGCGATGTATGCTGCAATTTCTATTTCCGCTTCTTGTATGTTTTCTTTAGCTTCTTTTTCATCAATTACGTAGGTTTCGTCATTTGAAGCAGATGGCAAAGTAGGATTGGGGATTATACTGTTATGAATTTTTATTGATTTATTTAAAAAGATGGAATATAGAGAGCGCCGTAAGTAGATTGTTTAGATGGAGCGCGAGGTCTCTTCCACCTAGGGAATACTAAAGTATTCAATTCGCGAGAAGCGCGAATTTATTTGAATTTAGTAAAAAATGTATATTTATTTTTATAGATGAAGATAATTGATGTGTAGATTTAAATGTTTGATAAATGATGAGACGAGATGTATAGATATCAAAATACACTATTTCGTATGTTTTATTTCACGAATATGCAAGATCTTGTAAGTTTGTGTTTATTTTCTGTCTATCGATCGACGACTGACTCTGATACAAAATCTTAGGTGCTTTTCTGAAGTCTGTAGTTCATCTTAGGTGCTGAAGAGTGGTGATGGTCCATCCTGATGGAGAGGCGTATTGACGGACGTAGTCCATCCTACCTCCGGGTTCCCCTTCCAATGCTCCGTGTTGTGATGTCGGCTGGTTTTCCTCGATGATCCTCGGTGGTTGTCGATGAGAAGAGAGAGAGATATCGGTCGGAGATGAGAGTGGGAGTACATCCAGATGCATCTCTCCCATATTTTACTTAAAACGTTTTCATCCCAGAGACAATGTACCGAAAGTGACTAATCTTTTTATTATAGGGACGGGAAAGTCCACAGCAATATTTGAGTTTATTAGTTTATTATATATTTAATACCAAAAATACACATGGAAATTCGTTAGTAATTACAAATAAGCATGTTATTGTAAAAAGAATAAAATACGTGAATGAAATAATAGAGAAGTACTGCAATAAAGGTTTATTGTCAATATACTGTAAATTGTCTCCGGGGAAATTTGATAGATTCTTATTTATTTCTCGAGTGACGATCAATAAATAATACTACTACTATTAAACTGTCGCGCTAAATAATTATTGGTAAAGATGTAAATCCAAATTGCAAATATAATAAAACAATATATAATCTAACTATAAATTATTCTTTATCTTTATATTAGTTGTTCACATCTGCTTAGTAATAAAACATTTGCTGAGTACTAAGTTATATAAATCATTACTATTACTTTGTAGTTATGCGAAGACTATTTGATTTGAATTATATTTTTATATTATTTAATTCGCGCCACTAGTATCATAAATTTCTAGCACCAGAGGCGCGCAGGAGTTCGCGGACATCGACATACATATATACATATACTAGCAGACCCGGTCACGCGTTGCTGTGACTCTGTTACATTGCGCCGGATCAATGTTGCACTAAAATTCCTAATGTAGTCAGATTAATATTCAATTATGAAAATGAAAACGTTTCAATCAATTTAATAATTAAAAAGTAATTGGTAAGAAATTTCACAGAGTTGAAGTTAATGACAAACGAACTTAAATTTTTAATTTATATTTTATTACAAACTACTTCCTGAAAATATATAAAAATGGATATTTTTAAAAAACAAATGAATCATTACAATTTCTAGTTCAAATTTATCCAAGTGCTAATTTATGTACAATATTTTTTGTTAGCCTGTCTTTTGCTAATACAAATAAATTTGAAGGTTGCCCCCCCACACGTGAGCAGGCGACATATAGTTGCCCATGAGAGAAACACGTATTTTCCAAATCCAATCCACAAATGGACATTGTTTGGCCTTGCGACTTATTTATGGTCATTGCAAAAGCCAAACGAATCGGAAATTGCAATCTTTTGAATGCTACTGGATAATCTGACGGTATGATAAGAATACGTGGCAACAAAATGATCTCTCCTTTAAACTTTCCCGTCAAAATAATTGCCTCAAGAATGTTTCCTGTTCTTCTTCTGATGACCAAACGTGTACCGTTACATAATTTTGGTGGATTCAAATTACGTAGAAGAATAATCGGTGAACCAATCTTCAATCGAAGATTGTGCGGTGGCATTCCTAATATATCTAACGAATTCAAAAACTCAGTTGGAAAATTCACGGCTTCATTTTCATCTGCAATAGTGTTTACTGATTTAAGACATCAAATCACCTGGCAACAACTGTTGTATCTGAAAGTTAATTTCGTCGACATCGACATTTTTCGTTGCCAAAATAGCATGATTACTGAATCAATTATGACGTACGTAATTATTTAATATATCCGGAAACACATTCTCAATAAGTTCTTTTTTGGAGTCCACAACAGTGCAGAATTTATCGGGCAATTTGATGTATTGTGTATCCTGATGTTATTCCATTACACCGTTCCCAATATCCAGCAATTGCTTAAAAAATACTTGCGCCGACGGATCATTCTGCAATTGTACTCGCATGTTTATGGTCAATCGAAGTGTTTCGACATTGCGCCATAAAAACGATTGTTTTAAACATGCATTAATCTCATCGGCAAAAGTAGAGCGAGAAATGACTGGTAATGTCTGTCGAAAGTCACCCGATCGTAGTAGAATAATACCGCCGAAAAGTTTATCGTTGTGTTATAATTGTTATTATAGAGGCGCCCAATAAGTGATGCCCTCATTAGTGCTCGAGTTCGAGATTGTAATTTCCGGCGCGCGCAACGTGCAACCAGCTGATGCACTTGTAAGTGCTACTTCTGTTGCATACGACGCCAAATATATGAATAATTCGCAAACAAACACGACATACACCGCAATTTTGAAAATGACAATGAATGAAAAATTTAAATGATTTGGTTATGTTTGTAAACATAAACACTTATGATGTCTAATTAATTGCAGCATAAATAAATCAAAACGCAACGCCATCTATTGGAGGATTACCCAACCCAGATAACCAAGTGTTATGCTGATTACTTAATTCACACCGCCATCTCTTAGAAAGTTATTGAACTTACAAAAAATTGCAAGTCATTGTCCTATAACAAACATTTATTTGATATTTAATAAATATTGTTGTTGAAAATCGAAATAAAAACTATCCTATAGTTTAAGTTGGACCAAATTACACATAATAAGCCAAGTTTCATCAAAATCGGTTGAATAGTTCCGGAGTCCATTTGTTTCAAACACTGTGACAGGAGATTTTTATATATAAGATAACAATACGGTTTCCGTGGCGCCGCCAAATGACAATTGATTCTCGTAGAACTCAACGAGATAAGACGTTTTTGAAGAATAAAAAATTTCGATATCTCGCTTAGTTTTCGAAATATCGAAGCTTCCAAATTTTTTTTTTTCATTTTTGATTCTACGTTATGTTCGATATTTTTCAACGAAATAACACTTTGTTAAGTCTTATTTCGATGTAAACAAACAATCTGTACGTATGTATGTATGTACGCATGTGTGTGAGTGTGTATGTGTATGTGTGTAAATATAGAGTGGGGTCCAGGGGCGGAGCCCGGGGGGGGGGGGGGGGGGGGGGGCTTGAATAAATTTGAAGAGATAGTATTTTCCAGAAACAAATTAAAATTAATTTTGATGATTTCGCCAATGATAAATTAATTTATGAAATGATAAAACATTTTATGAAAAAATTTATGACTGCCCAGATCGCACCACGAGGAGGTATCATCACTTGCGTTCCGCACACACGAAGAAAGAGGATTAGTTAGTTATTGTTTTGAGTAGAAATAATTTAATTTTCGCCGAACCCAATAATAACTCAACTCTTTTTTTTTTTTTTTCAACATGTGTTAAATAATTTTTGTTTCGAAAATATCAAATATGAATTTATATGTAAACAAATCATGTACGTAGTGCATTTTCTGTTCATATTCTTCCTGTATTCAAGTGGGGTATAAGATTTCCCCTACTTGGGGTATAAGATTCCTAAATGTAAACAAATAGTATGTAAACACAAAATTTTTAATTCCAGGAATCTTGTGTCTTCTTACATTTATAGTTTGATTTTCATTTCCTAGTGCGATCGTGACAGTAAAATTTGTTTTGAGGCGTACATATAGATCATTTGTTTACATCCATACCTTCCTCGACAAAATAAGACTTGACAAAGTCTCATTTCGTCGAAAAATATCGAACATAACGTAGAAATAAAAATGAAAAAAAAAAATTTGGAAGCTTCGATATCTCGAAAACTAAGCGAGATATCGAAATTTTTTATTCTTCAAAAACGTCCTATCTCGTTGAGTTCTACAAGAATCAATTGTCATTTGGCGGCGCCACGGAAACCGTATAATCCCCGTTGTCCTTGCTCGTAGTCTTCTAAAATAACAATTGAATTTATTCGAATTGTGAATTTTAATTAAAAAAAAAAATTTTCTACGTATTCATTTGTACTAAAATAAACAAAAGAATTACAATTTTCGAGTGACGGGTCATTCATATTTATAATATTAACAATTGGATTATGATAACTGAAATAAGATATGAAATGCTTAATATCTATTTCAGGTATATTTCTTGCAAAAACTGCATCAATTGTAGTCCCTCCTTTAGTTGTTGGATCATTTCTACCATTCATCATTTCCAATGAAAATTTTTCCTTGAGTAATTTTAGTAGTGGTTCTGCTTCTGGCAACGAAAAATTAACATTGAAACCTCCTGCGAGAATGACCGACTGTTCGCAGTTATGTACAGACTCTCCAATAAGATCTGGAAGAGCTTGTGAACCTGCAGTTGATAATGGTAATAATGATTTGCCGATAAATGAGTTAATATCCGTCATTGCAGCATTTGGTGATGTATAAATAGCTACTAAAATTAATTTCCGACTTTTATTATCGCAGGGGTTAATTCTACACTCTACTGCACATAAGTCTCCAATTCTTGTCGATGTTGACATAGTCACGTCATCATTGCTGGAGTAAGGGGCCTTAATTACTGAATGTGGAGTGATAAAATAATGGCTATCTTTAACATTCCGATAAATGGCAACACCAAAATTTCTAACCTCACTGCGTTGAAATCTTGAAATAAAATCGAAATTAGGTATCGCTACTGGAGGTTCAATATCATTCATAAATGTTTCTGATAACATCAAAATATTTATGTTTTCAAAAACTGTATCTATAAAGTCATTTGCGTGGGCATGAAGACTCTGGCAATTGAATGATATGATTGATAAACCTTTTCTCATGCTTATACAATCAAATAATTGTTTATCCAAAGTGACAATTCGATTTTCACGTAATTTTGTCATTTCATACCGCAAAACAGCGCACGAGCGGTTGTTACTACCTTTTCCATGATAAAATTTCCTATGTTTGTTCATTGGAATTATATATAAATTATCAATGGAAATGGCTCTCGACATTGCAACATAAACTAACTGTTGAGATTGTATTTTTTCATAATAATAAACAACTTCATTGAAAGTGCCCCCTTGCGATTTATGAATTGTCAATGCACAAGCTGGTGCAAGTGGAAAGTGGTTTCTTTTGGCTGATATACTTCTTTGTCTATTAAGATAAATGATAGCATTTCGTCGACGAATCGGAATGGCGAGAGGATTAATGTTATTCGCTATCATGAATGAACGTGATATCATACGAGCTTTCACCCCAGTTTTTTCGGAATTTGGGAATATTAACCATACTCGAGTAACTTGTCCATTGTTGTTTTTCTCAACATGGTTCAATTTTCCCATAGCGCCATTAGCTAATCCATCAGCAACTTCGTTATTTGTTGTTATCATGTAATACTGCCCAATGACGAGCGTCAAACGTTGTAGCAGCCCACCCGTGTCAGCTGGCAATTTCTTTTCTAGTGCTCTACATGCACTCTCTAGTTGTTCATTATTTTCACAACCGGAGATGAAGTCTACTGCTTCTGATAAAATCTGATCTTGATGATTTTCTAAAATGTCCTGATTATATTTTTCAACGGTTTAGTTGGAATATGCCAGACGTATTCCGTGAGGGCATAATTCATTAGCTTCTTCTTCTATCACAAATCTTGATTCCACCAACGCGAGTTCTTCGTCATTTAACTGATCCCCATTTCCTATTTTCGTTAAAATAATCGAAAATACAACATTCGATTGACGCATAACTTGTGACAGTTCATGAAGTTTGAAAGAACGCCAAGTTTTTGAACCAATATAATGTTTCGATTGTTTGAAAATTGGTGTGGCTTTGACAGGTGAAAGTTGTCTTAAATCTCCAACTAGTATGACGTCCAAACCCCCAAAAAGTATATCATATTTACCTGTTTGAGATGTTGCCAAACACGTAAAAATTACCTTAGATCTGGGTTGGGTTAATTTAATCTAAATTCAAAATAAATTTGTTGGTTGACACAATTTATAATATAATAAATAATTGTTTATTTAATACGACAAGAAGTAATTTGGTTTTAATGACATAAATGAATTGAATAATTGAGTTTGATGCATTTATGTTGAGTGTATATGTATTAATTGCTGTGAATCAATCTTAGTGTATGTGAATTGAATCTTGTGCCTTTTTGCAATTGTGATTTGTTTAACTTTGTTTGTAGTTATTTATGATGAAGTATTGAGTCAATCTAATGTAAATGAATTGTAACTGAATTTTAATATTGAACTGAATTCTCACGCCACGTGGGCTATGCCGCACAGGTTAAAGAAGCACTTGGTGAAATTACCTTATAGTAAATTATTGAATTGTCACTAATTATCATTAATTGAACTGAGTTAATTAACTGATTTGAAACTTAAATGTCAATGAAGTTGAATTTAATAATGAATTTCGATACTTAGACAAAATACACCGAAATGAAAAAAGATCACACGTGCGCACGTTGCAAAGCGAGTCGAACAGTAAAAGATGGCTGACCAGAAGCGTCGAACAGCGGTGATGAGAGTGAACATATCTTGTTTGCCATAATTCCAGCGAATAGATGCGCGTAAGTGCATGGCGCAACAAGTGGTGCACCAGCGCTATACTTTGTTAGAATTAATTTTGGATAGCGGAACACTTGCACCGTCAAGTGCTGCCGCTACGTTATCCTTTTCTCAAACATTACCAGTTATCAATTTCAACCTTCTGTCAATCCGTTCCAAGAGTTCCGCTCCGACCATACTAACTTCATCAATTATAATTAAACGAATGTGTTGAAATAGCGATCGGAATTGTTGTAACGCCTCCGAACTCAAACCATGATCTCCTTTGATAGATAATGACAGAGCAGTATAAATAGTAGTACCGTCGATTGCTACTGCAGCTTTTCCAGTTGATGCACAGGTGAGGTATGCGTTGCAATGTGCATTGGTGGTTGCATATTTATTATAAATTTCCATGATGAGCCGAATCACGAAAGTTTTTCCACATCCAGCTGGGCCTGTCAGGAATATCAACAATGGCTGAAGTTTTTCTGATGTTAAATGATGAATGATTTGTAGTAAAATCGATCGTTGATCAATATTGGTCAATCGCATAAGTTTACAAAATTCTTCATTCGGCATTATATTTTCTCTTCTCTTCGCAATCGCTTGTAGTCTGCTCAAAGTTGCTAAGCGAAGGTCATCGTTGACATTTGAATCAGGATCTGCATACATGTCGTTGAACGGTGGTGGCTCCGGGATTGCCTCCGGAACATTTGGATTGTTTTGCTGTATCAGATTTTCTTCTTCACGATACAATTGTTCACATAATTTCATGGTTTCTTCGATGTTGATGTTGGACTCAAATTCTTTGCGACGTTCTGAGATGATATTCTCATTGTCAGCATAAATTTGAAGAAATTTTGACTCAGAAAGAAATTCTATCTCTTCGTTGCGGAAAGGAATGTGCAGCAAAACCATTTCTCTTCTATATTCTTCGAATTGAGTTGTCATATTATAATTTATGTATCTTATAATATGTTGAATAGATAATTTCTTGTATTCGTTGTTAGTGTTACATTTATATCGCGCACAAAATAGAGCAAGAGTGAGATCATTTAATTCCTCAGGTCGTTGTTCATATTTGTCGATGAGATTATTTTTCCAAATGTCAGTGGACTCATCATTCAGCTCTGCCAATTCCTTACGTGTTTTTTTTAATCTTTGCCAATCTGTAGGCCATGATGTTGGGATGAATATTACCGATTTAGATGCTTGTGACATCGGTTTACGGAGCAACCACCAAGCTGCTTCTTGGCTTGAAATTTCCACGGAATTCAATAAATCGACACTCATTTTCCAAGTGATTTCAACCACTCCAAAATCCGGATATTTTTCGGTTATATCAATAATTTGTCTTTGTAAGCTACTGATCCCTCGATTTGATTTATTAACGTAGTCCACTACGTACATCGCACAAGAATATTCGTCCAATATAAATTGCAAATCCATGTTTGATTTTAGAATATTGAACACAAATGGATTGAATGGATTATACCATTTTTCGGATGGTTCTCGTTTTAAAAAAATCCGTGGTCGATTGATTCCCGCCGAAATTATGTTATAATAATGTTCATCTGATTTTATATTATTGCCTTGATAAAAATCATCAATATGGTTGTAATTAGTGATTTCGTATTGAAATTTAATTTTCTTGTAATTTTCGGCGTAACTGGCAAAATTCAGCTCTTCTTTATTCATCGGAAGAAGTATTTGAGTTGATCGAGAGGGCAGAAAAGGTGCTTCAAATCGACATTTTTGAGGTTGGTTACCTCTTATCTTTTTATAACACGTAAATGTATGTTTATGAGTTTGGAATTTAATATTATTCGATGCTTCTGATGCGGATACTGCAATCAAAGTATCGATCAAAGAAATCGCGTTTTCTTTGTCTTCGGCCAATGGATTGTTCGGTGCGTTTTCCAACCAGAGTAAAATATGTGCGTGAGGACTCCCACGATGTTGAAATTCGATTCGTTTAAAGAAGTCTTTCACTCTATATTTTCCAAATGGACAAGACTCTTTGGTTTGTAAAAGAGCCATTAACGTGTTCACTAACTTGTCGAAATAGATAGCACATGTGACAGCGTCTTCATTGATAAGTGTACTTTTTTGTAACCAATGTAATTCAATAGCTTCATCCTCAGAGATAATTTTCTCATCCTTCATTCTCTGCAGCAGTTGCAGCAGTGGGATCCATCCAATTTCATTTACGCTCATTGTGAGAAATAGAGTGGACTTGCCTAGTTGCCGAATCATGGCAAAGAGATCTTTTTTGCGCTGTGACCAGTAATATACAGAATTGGGTATCGATTTCAAAAATGCTAGATTTGTCTCAAGGCACTTAGTAATATACGGTTCGGATTGAATTTGTTGTTTCGTCACTCTTGTATTACTGCCAATAAATTTGAAGGCAATAGTTAATGATGAAGCAACGCGAAGTCTCATATTTTTCGCAGCCATGTACAGCAAATGACGGGGAGTAACCCCTCGTCGATCTACTCGTCTTATTTCACTAGTTGCCATTTGAAAAGGTGTAATTGATAGTCCATCTCGGAATGCTCTCATGTGATTAAGATATATTCCTGGAAATGATAATTCCTCAGCATATTCATCAAATAATAGACTTTTTGGGAGTTGATTTTCTCCAGGTGCAAGTTGCAAATATTTATCTTCGTCCCATAACAGCGTTTGTTGCTGAGCAACAAGACTATCTTCTATTGTAATCTCTTCACTTATTTCGTCATTTTGTATTTCCCCATCGGTTACAGGCGCATTTAGAAATGTCTGATCAAATTCAATATTCTGGTATAGTGGAGTATCTTTGAGGAAATTTAACCATGCTCGGACTGTCCTTTTATTAACCAAGCCTTGAACATAGCTTGATATGTGAATTTTCCTTTTTTTTATATGTATATTAATATCATGATCATCACTGATGTTACGTGGCAGGTGTTTCACCATCGTATTCACATTCCCAGGCACATTTATTATCTGTCCATACACACCGTATTGACCGTGAAGATGTCTTAAACGTTTTATTTGCATAAACGGTATTCGAGGTGAAATTAATCGCTCTGTTATGATATCCAATGGTGGTAGATTTCCAAGCATTGGTGGATATTTAAAACCATTGTAAACTGCATAAGTTGGTATTTTGTTGTGCCGCAACGATTGAAGACATGTTGCACACAATTTTAGATTTTTTTTTGTAACATTTGGTAAAATTGTATCCAGAATTTGTTGATCAATATTCGAAGAGAGTGCTGTTAAATCGTGTTTAAACCATAACCGATCACATATTGAGCATGCAAATTCGAAATTATTTTCTGTAAAATTGACTCTAATGTACTCATGTCCCTTCTGATTTTGATTAAACTGAGCGTATGGGAGTTATGCATTATTTGCATTATTATCCGTGGAGGTATTATCGATATTTTCATTCAAATTCTCGGTTGAATTTTCGTTGATAGTCGTAGATAGTGCCGCCCTCCTCGCGAATTTCTGTTTTTCTCTCACCCGTGCTCTATAATCATGTTGATATTCTGCAGTTGTTTTTCTCCTATTTGGATTCATAGAACCAACATGAGTACTCGCAGTGATTCGTGAAATAATAACCGTCGATGAATCAGCAGTAGTAGATTCCCCAGTTGAAGTAGATGGACCAGCAATTGCCAAATCATCTAAAAGTCTATCTCGTTTCATCTTCTTACGTATTCGGTATTCTCCCTGATATTCTGCAGCTGTTTTCCTTTTTTTCGATGAATTTGATCCAACAATAATGCTTGTAGAATTATGAATATTTGCAGATGACTGTGCAGCTGTAGATGGATCGTCAGTCATCGTATTCCGCAATTCTCTCTATGGCTCTATTTGATTTTCGTGTTCTGTATTGATGGTAATATACCGCCCTTCCTCCTTTTCCTCTGTTGAAGCAGTGTAAGTAATCAGAGTTGTCCTGCCGTTTCTCTCAAGAAAATTTGTTTGATACGATTTAGGAAATTATTGCCAATCAAATACATGTAATTTTATTTCAAAAGTCATTTAGAAGGAAAATACCCAAGAGACGAATGATATTGAAATCCTACGTATTTTCATATATTCCTGAATTAATAACGTGAACCGTAATATTATTACCCATCAATTTAATTTTTTCCTCCATTTAACATCTACTCAATATCATTGAGTTTAATATATTACACAAAAGAAATTTTATTTAAAAAAATATTAAGAAATATTTAAATAGAACAATAAACACCATAGATTTCGATTTGACTTTAACAAATGAATCTACATAAACATCTTTATGTACTATTACATTACGCCTACTATTTTATTATACTATATGAAAACGCACATGAATCTTCATTTCGTTCACTATCTCTGTTTCACTTAATTTTCTGGCGCACAGCAGCCAATGTTTTGAGGCGCTCTGCAGCCTTTTTTTATGGCGCACAGCAGCCAATGTTTTGAGGCGCTCTGCAGCCTTTTTTTATGGTGCACAACCAATTTTTTGAGGCGCTCTGCAGCCTTCTCTTTATAGTGCAACGTAGCTAATTTTTTAGAGCGCGCAGCAGCTCATTCTTAATAGCGCACAGCAGCTTCAATAAAAAAATAAAATAAAATATAAAAAAACAAAAAAATACTTACCTTCCGGCTGGCTTCCACTGTACTGTGCTGCTTGATCCACGAAGACCTTCATAATGTGAACATTTAATTATCAACTTGTCATCAAGGTTACGCAACTAATAAAGAGTATCATAACTCCCTAGGAATATGTTGGCGATAATAAAGGTAATTATAAGAATCCATAATTTTTTTTTATATAATATCAAGCTATTGAGAACAAATGACAGTTTATAAACAAGTCATACAACAATTATAATTTCTATAATTTACGATGTAATTACGTGCGATGGCACTATGAATGTTGATTGATACTCTGATTAGAAATGAAATTTTTATATATCAAGATAGTAAATGAGTCTCAATTATCTTGGACAATTTTGATCCCTCGGGCGGTAAATTTTTCCTTAGTCAATTCAGACTCTAATAATCTTTTTGATACATGAATAACTATAAATTACATGATTGTTTTTGGAAAAATATCAAAATTATGATCTTGAATCATATTATATCGTAGTGAATAGTCTATAGTTATAGTTAATGATTACGGGGTGGAAAATACGCTCAAAATTGTATTCAAATTTTTTCTATTTATTTTTCAATATGAAGATGATTTTGATTTATTAGATTCATCATGTGACATCAATTGACTCCAATACTATGTTGAATACTCCCAAATGAATAAATTTAAAATATACTTTCATAGAAAGAAATTGAGATTAGATCTAACATTAAATATTACTCATTATTTGCAAAATTATTTTTCATCTTCAACACATATTTTCATGATATAAAATTTTTTAATTAAAAAGTATAAAATTTCTTAAATTTTGTTTATCCATATATAATTTCATTCAAGTAACTATACTCAGTATATTTTATATTCAAAAATAGATTAGAATTTGATGACAATTTGTTCAAAATATAACTAATATAATTATTTTCAGTCGCACATCAGTGAAGCAAAAAATATTTATTGTACGTAAAATGAACATTATAATTTGTGTTAAATACTTTCAAAAAATTTTGAAATATTTTTGGTGTAGATTGCATATAGTATAAGATACAATCAAAAGTATTATTCAATCATATGCAATCTACACCAAAAATATTTCAAAATGTTTTGAAAGGGTTCAACATTTCACTGAAGTTGATTCTAACCAAATATGTTGTAATGTTTTAAATTTATGTAAAACATTATGAATATTGTCATTTTTATGTTTTTTTCTACAGAATATCACACTAATTTATGTAGGAATGATCTGATTATACCTTGAAATGAACAACTGGATTTATTCCCTTTGCAATCCTTTGGAAATTTTAAATAGTTCACATACACAATTACTGTAAAAGTATAGAAATTAATTTTTTATTTCAAAGGAAAAAATTTAATTTTTTGACACAACTGTTTGGTTGAAAATGATTTAATTATATACCTTGGAATAAACAGCTTTATTCATTTATATTCATCTTAAAAATTTCAGAACTCCAGAACGATTAAACACAATCATTATGTTAAAAGGTTATGAAGAAATTCGAATCGTCACAATTATTATTTTAAAAGTGCAATTTATTATTTTAATATTTAACAAATGCAAAAAACGTCAATGAATTATTTAAGCATTTATCTTTTATAATATAATTGAATGGTTATGAGACCTTATTCAATATA
Source organism: Microctonus brassicae (assembly GCA_918226075.1). Lineage (NCBI taxonomy): Eukaryota > Metazoa > Arthropoda > Insecta > Hymenoptera > Braconidae > Microctonus > Microctonus brassicae. The sequence continues at coordinate 15,356,256 of OW445482.1, forward strand.
TCTCCGATACTATAATTTGTAATGAGAAATCTCTGCATAAAAAACTAGATTATCGACCGAAACATGCATATGAATCTTATCTCACATGATACTATATTGATTCATAGATGTCATGAATATGATTGAGTTTTCAATTATGATAAATGAGTTATGATCTTTTTTTACAAATAGCTATGTTCATATTGCGTGTTCTTTTTTATATATTAAAGATTTTATGACAGTTATAATTTTAATAAGTAAAAAAGCATTCTGTTTTATCTACAATTAAAATAAAAAGTAAGATTATTTATTTTTTTTTTACTAAATATATAATTATATTATTATTTTTATAATTAACTCTTTGTATTAATTTATATAATTTTTTTCAGGAAAGATGAATAATAAACAAATAAATATTAAAATATTAGAAGAGGTGAAAAAAAAAATTTACATGATGATGGAACTTATTAAAAGCTCATCTGGTCCAGAAAATTTATCATCAGCATCATTACCACCACCATCACCACCACCACCATTACCCCCACTATCACCACTGGCTTCACCACCAGCATCAATACCATCTGTACCATCATTAACTTCAGAAATGCGTAAGTATTATTATAAAATATGATATTATAAATTTATATGAAAAAATAAGTATAATAAATAATTAATAATAATTGAACAAATAAATAAAATGAAATGTATTTTTTTTCCAGCGAAAAGATGGTTTCGGGGTCGTGGTCGAGGCAGAACGAATCCTTTTGGAAATTGGCGTGGTAAACGCGGAGGGCGCGGCGGACGTGGCAGGGGCAATGCCCAATTTGTAGTGTTTAATAATAGTTATTATTGAAAAAAAATGAGTTTTTTTTTATATTGTTTTCAAGTTATTTGTTATTATAATGTTTTTGTTCATTCTTTTTCTTTGTTTAGATTATGATTTTGTTCAATTCCCTATTTATAATTTAGTTTAATTATTTTTTAATAAATTTTTTTAATAAAAATCATAATCAATAATAATAATACAATATGATTGATCTTATTTTAATATGAATTCATTAGATTAATTCGTCTAAGAAGTTTTGAATTATCAGAAATTATTTTAAATGAAGATGGTGTTGATAAAATTAAAAGATTGCTATGTCATTCAATATTTGTAATTGGATGTGAAAATATTTTAATTTGTGGATCTATCGGAAATAATTGATTGGTGTGTTGCTATATATATACAGTAAATATATATATTGTGATTTTGTGACGTCACAATATATATACATATATTGTAATGAGGTGGCTTGCCACTCATCACTTTTATTTGCGTCTTAGCGTGTGTATCTGTATGTATGCGTAAAAATGGTAAGAAAGAGTAAATGTGTGCGAAGTGAGTGCGGAAAAGCGGTGGTCAACATCGCCAATCAACAGCAGTGGTCATCACCGTCAAAGAAGAGCCCCGGAATATAGCCGAATATTATTCCAGTTGATATAAAAGTGGGGCAATGGAATTTATAAACAATGGAAAGGGCAATAGGCTGAGAATGACGCTGCCGTAATTTTGCACTTCACTTCCGACTGAAACGGGATAAAGTAAGGATAAATGCGTGCTATGTGTACTGGAGGGCGAGGACATGGTTATTACTGAACCATGGTGCGGCGAAGTTTACACCGTCCGGAGATTGGAGGACAGACTAGAGTGATTAACCATGAGGGCATAAGAAGTCGCGAGGAATGCGGCGAGGTGTCAGGTAATCTGATGTTTGTTGATGTCGACGTGATGAGTAAACGCCTAGAGACATGTAAGGTAATTTCATCTGATTCGCGCAACAGTATATTCACACGAGGTCGGAAAGTCAATGGATGTGTGTGAATGGACAATATAAAGCACTGCTTCTGATTTCACCGTTCTACCAACACGTGTGTCAGGTGTGCGTTCTTGTGTGCCACGGCGAAGCCGCAACCGAAGGATGGAGTCGAGAGGAAAAGGGGAGGTCACCCGGATAAGGAGTGATTGTAACATTTGCGAATGTTATGATCGGGCTGATTTGGCGAAGTAATGACCAAATAGTTAGAGGAAAATCGGCAGGGTGAATACCCTAACAGACTACTTCGGAGGTTCCAGCCAGCAGCAGAGCATGTAACCACGTGCGGAGTCGGCGAGTTAAGTGTGTGCAGTGTGTAAGAGTGCGAGTATGGGCTATGTGAGTATGGAAAATGTTGAGTGTATTTCATAAAGAATGAGTAAATGAAACGAATGTAATTGTATGAAGTCAAAATCGGGTCTTGTAGACCCATCCGGTGAACGCCACGCATAGAAAAATAGCGTCAAAGAGACAAAAAGAGAATTAAATGAAATAAAGTAGAAGCAAGTAAATTGTATAGAGAATTTAGAGTCATTGAAGAAAGAAATAATATTGTATTCAAAATATATTGGTTTGGCCCTTAGAAAAGGTCAAACCAATATCAACTTATTATTATCATTCTCATTTATATTATATTTTACATTTAAAATCATTCCGGACAATTAATAAATATTCAAGGTCATTTTCATATCAATTAAATTACAGTATCTAAATTATTCGTCTTAATATTATTTGAGCATGCAATATTATTTTCAGAGCCTTGAGAATTTCCCCAGGATTCTTTCAGGTTAATGTAACTGGGGTGGCATCCCTTGTAAAAGAGTAAGTTGACGGTAACCCCGGAATAAAAGGTAAAATAGATGGATTCTAGCCTTTTTGAGGAAAGGCGACCGTCACAATATATATATATATATATAATTTGTGATTTTGTGACGTCACAATATATATATGTAGGATGCCGATATAACGAGTAATAAATAAGACATTAGAAGTTCTAAATTATTTCATTCTAAATAATTGTTAAAAACATATTTGTTAATAGCTTCATTTGTAGTTATGTTGATTGAGCAGTCGTTAGAATCTCATTTGTTAATTGTCCATAACTGATAGGTTTGCTAAATTACATTATATTAACATTTGAGAAAAGAATCAGTTTGCACATAGGCTAATGGCCTAGTAATTTATTAATAATTAAGAAGTAATTAAGTAAATTCAAGAAGTAATTAGAACTGTGTCCGGGAGTGAGACAAGGACACACAATCTGAAAACTAATATAAAAGGACGCCAAACATTTTGGGAGGCAGTTCGTTTTCTATAATCGAAAGATTCGGTCGTAAAGTCGGAGTATATCCTGTATGATACATTATATTTTAGAATCTAATAAACAACTACATTTTCTTTGCCTTTACCTTATTCGTTATATAATTTTTGTAAATTCGATCCCTATATATATATATATATATATATATATATATATATATTGTGACGTCATATACATATATAATTTGTGATTTTGTGACGTCACAATATATATATAAAATTTGTGATTTTGTGACGTCATACATATATATGTGATTTGTGACGTCATATATATATATATATATTATATATATATATATATATCATTTAACGTTTAACGTTTAACGTTTAATGCTTCCGAAGTCGATTAAGAAGTTTCACTTTAAAAAATGTATGAATTGAAACAGTAATTACCATTTAAAAAAATCAATTACAGAATATATATTCAAATGAAAAAGATGACAAATTAAATAATTTAGATAATTATTTCTTTATAACTTACTAGCTTTCGCAATTATGGTTACGGGATATGATGACCAATTTCCTTTGGGAACTCGTAGATCCTTTACTCATTCTTCAACTTTGTCATAGTCCCTTTTGAAAGGATAATAACAACTGCTATCATCATCAAATAACCAAGAAATTGGTAACAACTCCACGCACTTTTTTCATTGACTAATTCGTCAAACTCCACCACGACATACAAAACGTCAGAATCCGACATTATTATCAGTCTCTACCGGTAGACTTATAACGAGATATTATTTTAAAAACACTGATGTTCGATTTTAAATGGATTGTTTTATAATATATTTTTTCAATAATTATAATCATATTAATTTCAAAATTAAAAGTATTAATCAATTTTTTATGAGAGTTCAAAAAAACTGACGAGCTAGAGACACTTCACGGTTTGAGACTGAACTGATGACTGAAAATTGTACCACTAAATATCCAATAGAAAAAACAAAACACCAACAAGTCCGAACACGTTGCGTTTCACGAAACGTATGGTTCGTACGCGTGTGTGCTATTAGAGAATGATACATCGTCCGTTTGTTTACTTTTTTTGTCTCTAGGACTGAAAGTAAAGCAAAGACTATATTTGAATAAAAAAAAAAAATACATATGATATTGATTTTGTAAAATAGATAAAATAAAATTTTAGCATAAAAAATATGAAGGAATAAATGTTATAAAATATTTTTAATCGAAATAAAATTTTTTTCAATATAACGTAATACAAACTTGTTGGAATATACAATATTCAAATAAATGTCACACTCAAAATAGTAGTATATATGTATCTATATGTAATGTGGCGCAACAGTCTATAATAACTGCAAATCAAGATTGATCGATGGCGCTAGTATACAGAAAGTAATAAGCGTAAGTGATTGGTCGAGTAAGAAGTCACAGTTATAATAAGAAAGTCGCTTTCAAAAATAGATAGGTTGTGTTCGTCGTCATATGTATATGATAAGAAGTCTACTAAAATTTAAGCCAGTCCAAATGTTTAAAACTACAATTATAATAAATAAATATATGCATAAATAAACTGCAATATATGTGTAAAAGACTGTATTAATAATCGGACCTTTCCCAACAGGTTATGGGCCCAGATGGGTTTGGATACAGTTTTGAAAAATGTGAGGTTAAACGTTGTAGTTACAAACTGAGCACGTTGTCGAAAATTGTTATAAAAGCTATTATCAATTTCTTTTTCAATTCTTTCTTATGAGATCATATAGAAAAATATTTGGGAAAACCGAATAAATATGAGTGGGAATATTAAGTTTGATAAATTAGACAAGAATAATTACGACACATGGAGACTGCAAATGAAGTCTATGCTGATCAAGGATGGCTTGTGGGAATATGTAAATGGCACAGAATGTTTGCCTGAGGAGACTCCAACAAATTCAACACAGATTGCGAAATGGACAAGAAATGATGAAAAAGCTTTGGCTGATATCATATTATCGGTGAGTGCATCGGAACTACTACACATCAAAAATGTGAAGACGTCTAGAGAAGCCTGGTTGAAGTTTGAGTCAATCTACCAGTCAAGAGCCCCAGCGCGAAAAGCGTTATTAATGCAAAAAATCGTACTTATGAAAATGAAAGAGGATGATGATTCAAGAACATACCTTTCTGAATATTTCGATAATGTCGACAAATTGAATGAAGTTGGTATAAACATTAATGATGAACTACTGTCAATTCTACTTTTACATAGCCTACCTCCAACTTTTGAAACATTCAAACGAGCAATAATGACTCGTGACGAAATATTGAAACCTGAAATACTGAGATTGAAAATAATCGAAGACAGCGATTCAAATAAAAATAACAAAAATGAACATGACACGAATATAAATGCAATGTTCACCAGTAACACGTCAAAGCCCAAAAATAATAATTCTAGATACGGCGGTCGGCAAAATCAAACAAATAATTATAAGCCGAATAGATCGTCAGAATCAGAAGAAAATAGGCGTAAGAGAATCAAGTGCTTCAGATGTAAGAAAAATGGACATATCGCAAAAGATTGTCGTGTAAACATAAACAGTATTTATAGAAACCAAAACAATGAAAATGGTAATTATGGAAATTTTGTTTCTGACGATGAAATTGCATTATTCAATGTATATGGAGCAAATAAACGAGAAGAGAGGCTATGGTGCCTAGACAGTGGTAGTTCCTCACATATGGTATCTGATAAAAATATGATAGAGAATTTCACACCAATTGAGAAATCGTTAAACTTGGCTAATAATAAAACAACAAAAATAGAAGGAGTTGGTCAGGTAAAAATAATGGTCAAAGATAAAAACAAACCGAAAAAGATAAAATTGAACAAAGTATATTTCGTTTCAGATCTTCGTACCAATCTGTTGTCAGTGTCAAAAATGACAAATAATAATTATGAGGTCTTGTTTCGAAAGGATGATGCCTTGATACGAAATGAAAATCAACAGATAGTAATGAAAGCAGTAAGAAAAGGTGATTTATATTACTTAAGTGATGAACACGAAGAGTGTAAAATATCACAAGTGTCAAATGTATGGAAACCTCGAAATGAAATGGAAATGTGGCATTGTAGACTTGGCCATGTGAATGAACAGACAATGAAACAAATGATAAATGAAAATAAAGTGTATGGTATGAACATTAAAAACATTGATAAGTTACCAAATTGTGAAATTTGTGCCATGGAAAAAAGCACTAGAGTACCGTTCAAGAAGATAACAGAGAAAAGAACAAATGATTTATTGGAGCTTATACACACAGATGTGTGGGGACCGTCCCGGCAACTGTCAATAGCTGGATCACGATATTATGTTATTTTTATTGACGATTATTCACGTTGGTGCGACGTAACATTCATAAAGAATAAAACAGAAGTACTCGAAGCATTCAAAAATTATAAAGCGAGAGTTGAACGACAAACGAGTCGTAAAATAAAATACTTACAGAGTGACAATGGAAGGGAATTTGTCAACAATGAATTTGATAATTTCTTAAAGAGAGAAGGAATTCAACGGAGATTAACTGCACCACATACACCTCAGCAGAATGGGATAGCTGAAAGATCAAACCGCACGATAATAGAGATGGCAAAATGTTTATTGAAGCAAGGTAATATGGAATTAAAATTCTGGGCAGAAGCCGTAAATACAGCGGTGTATATTAGGAATCGATGTTCAAGTAAGTCGATAAATGGACAAATTCCATATACAATCTGGTCCGGTAAGATTCCATCATTATTCTACTTTAAAAATTTTGGTTGTAAAGCGTATGTAATAGACAAGATGAAACCTGGTGGAAAATGGTCATCAAATGCTATATGTTGTATGTTAGTAGGTTATTCAAATGTCTCAAAGGCCTATAGGTTATGGTCACCTCAAAAGGGAAAAATTATAGTCAGTCGAGATGTCAAATTTCTAGATGAACCTAGACCAATAAAAAATGACTGTGAATATCAATTAAAAATAAATTCCATGGGGAATAATGAGGATGATACGATGAAAGAAACTGAAAACAGCGAACAAAAATTGACTGAAACTCCACGTCAATCAAATAATCATGATGTGATAAACCGTCGTGAGGTCAGAGGTAGAGGTAGACCAAAAATTGTTCGTGATGGACAAAGGGGAAGACCCAGAAAGCTGTATAACACCGTGAATGCTGAAACTGAAAAAGAAATTGAAAATACAGAAATTGTTGTCGATGAAAATATAACAGAGGACACCGATGATGAAATTTATGCACAGATTATTGCCGACGATACTCCAGAAAATTGGGAAGACGTTGAAACCGGCGAAGAATCTGATGAATGGTTGGTAGCCCTAGAAAATGAATATTTGGCTCTGATAAAAAATCAAACATGGGAGATAGTCAATAGGCCAAAAGATCGAAAAGTAATTGGAAATAGATTAGTATTGCAACAAAAAGTCGATGGTACAAAAACTAAAAAGAAAGTACGTCTTGTCGCTAAGGGATGCGCCCAACGATTTGGCGAGGATTATATTGAGACGTATTCACCAGTGGTAAAAATGACATCCGTCCGTTTATTATCGGCATTAGCAGCTGAATTAAATCTAATCATTCACCAAATGGACGTAGAAACAGCGTATTTAAATAGTGGATTGGATGAAATGGTGTATATGGAGATACCAAAACACTTAAATAAAATACTCAATAAAATAACAACATCAAAACCCATTGGAGATAAACGTGAGATCATCACAGATAAAAATATAATAAGTACGGCGAAAAATTGGTCTGAATCATTGAAAGACAAAAATGATGCTGTATGCTTATTAAAAAGAGCATTATATGGATTAAAACAATCCGGCGCTCAATGGTATAAAACTCTAAGAGACAAATTGCTGAAATTCAATTTAAAAGCGTTCGACCAAGATAAATGTCTATTTCACAAACAAGAAAACGATAACATATTATTATTAGCAGTGTACGTTGATGATTTATTAATTGCATCAAATAATGAAAATTGGGTAAAAGAACTTAAAAAATATCTAATGAACAGTTTTCCAATGAAGGATCTTGGATTGGTCAAAACTTGTCTCGGAATCGAATTTGAACAAGATATTAAAAGACATGAAATTCGATTAGTGCAACAAAATTATGTCAACAAACTGTTGAGCCGATTCGGTATGAGTGAATGTAAACCAGCATCCACACCAATCGAAATAAAAAGTGATCTACCGGCAAAACAAGATGAGAAAGAAAAAGACGATCGAATTCCATACCAACGACTAATTGGCGGATTATTATACTTGGCGATATCCACTAGACCTGACATATCATATGCCGTGAGTTATCTAAGCCAGTTCAACACATGCTATCAAGAAGAGCACTGGAAAGCAGCAAAAAGAGTTTTGCGTTACCTAAAAGGGACATCCAACTATGGCTTAAAATACACAAAAACGGGTGAAAAATTGTTAATAATGGTCGACGCAGATTGGGGAGGCAATTTAATAGACCGTCGATCGTTTACAGGCTACACATTTATTTTTGCTGGAGCACCTATAATATGGGAAGCCAAGAAGCAAAAAACAGTAGCGTTATCAAGCACTGAAGCTGAATATATGGCGATGGCTGAAGCAGCCAGAGAATTCAAACATATCAGCAGTTTCATGAATGAATTAAAAATTGATTGTAAAAATATAACAATGCAAAATGATAGTCAAAGTGCGCAAAAGGCTATTTACAACAATACTACACAATCAAGGTCAAAACATATTGACGTTCGTCACCACTTTATTCGAGACATTGTGACAGAGGGATTAATTGACATCAAATACGTTCCAACCGATCAGATGGCTGCAGATGTTCTAACCAAAGGTTTAAGTGCACCGAAGCACATCAACTGCCTGATGAGAATGGGCATGAATTTGTCAACGTAATATAAACTATTAATTTCTTCCTGATACATTTTTTGAAGTCATGAATGAATGAGTGTAACATTGATGGGGAGGTGTTGGAATATACAATATTCAAATAAATGTCACACTCAAAATAGTAGTATATATGTATCTATATGTAATGTGGCGCAACAGTCTATAATAACTGCAAATCAAGATTGATCGATGGCGCTAGTATACAGAAAGTAATAAGCGTAAGTGATTGGTCGAGTAAGAAGTCACAGTTATAATAAGAAAGTCGCTTTCAAAAATAGATAGGTTGTGTTCGTCGTCATATGTATATGATAAGAAGTCTACTAAAATTTAAGCCAGTCCAAATGTTTAAAACTACAATTATAATAAATAAATATATGCATAAATAAACTGCAATATATGTGTAAAAGACTGTATTAATAATCGGACCTTTCCCAACAAAACTTTTGAGTAAAAAAATAATTTTATTCCATATTCAAATATTTTATGTTACTTGAATACTATAATAAAACATAATAAAATTTTCAAAGTGACGTCAAATTTTCAAATGAAATTTCTTCTTAATTCAATGATGTTCCAAAATATTTACTTTTTTTTCCGTCGCTAATCAACTTATATATGTAGCAATGTTGATATGTATTGACAGTTGTTTACATTAGAAAGCATACATTTTCGATGGACGTATTGAATTTCAAACAGTATTTTATTTTTTTCCCAAGAAACTATTTCCATGACACCAACTATTTATTTGATATTTTTAAAAAGAGAAAAAATTATATAATTCAAATTTAACTATAACTCAACTTTTCTTCTTGACATTAATGTAGATAATTATTTCCTATGTAAGTTAAAATTAATAATTGACAGTGACGATAAAAAATAATAATAATAATTTTCAATCTCGATTTATTCATACTATCATTTGTTTCTTATAAAAAACAACATCTACTCAGTTTTGGTTATCCATAACTAACCCAAGATTGGGCCAACATTTGATAACCGAGGTTCAGTTTTCTAGAGCAGGCTCAAGCTTGGGCTAGCATCAAATAGCCGAGGCTCGGCTACTCAAGGACTGGCCCAAGCTCGGACCATCATCGAATAGCCGAGGTTTGGTTTTTTGAGGCTGGTCCGAGCTTAAGCCAACATAAAAAAAAGTTGCTCAAGGTCGACCCAGGCCTGGGCCAGCATTGAACAGCCGAGGCTCGGTTGCCCAGAGTTGGTCCAAACTTGGTCCCATCGTTCAAGACTAGGAGTTCCTACATGGGTTAGTACAGTACAACAAGTATACTTTTCAGATCACTATTTTTCACGTGAATTACATGAACAAACAGGAGTTAGAATTCGGGGAGTGGAGGTGTAGAAAATAGAGATTTATGGGAGTAGAGCCAGTAGAGGTATTCAGGAGTATAGTGATGTGAAAGTAGTAATATAAGTTTAGGCTGGAATCGTGAAAAGTAGAGATCTGAAAAGCATAGTTGTTGTACTGCCTTTTTGAACGTTAATAAAGGCCGGGATTTCATAAGGATGTCTTTTGTCTATTTTTTAAAATCTAAAAATTCATTATAGTTCTAAAATTTTTATAACTCTTATCGAAAATCAACAAAACACTAAAATTAAAACTTTTCTCTCGGATAATGGTGGAGAATTCGTTGGGCATAATTTCGAAAAATTTGTCCAATCTGATGGAATAGTCCATCAAAAATTAAAGTCATACATGTCGGAGCAAAATGGAATGTCTGAAAGACTAAACCGCAGCATTTCAAGAAAAGCAAAATGCATGATCTAACTTTGACAAAAAATATTCGGTGGAACCAGTAAATACTGCGGTATATGTCGGAAATGAATACACAGTATCTGGTTTAGAGGATAAAAAATTCTTACGAATTATGGCATGAAAAAAATTTAATATTAGCCACTTTAGAATTTGTGGCAGTGCAGTAATGATACATGTCCCCAAAGAAGAACGTGTGAAATTGAATAAAAAATCTCAGAAGAAATAATCGTTGGATACAGCGAAGATATAAAAGGTTACAGAGTTTATGATCATGAAAAGAATTCAAACAGTACTAATAGAGATGTAATTAATATTATTTTTGACCCTGATACTATAAGCATATATCATCATAGTTACGCGACTAATGAAGGTCATGACCACTTTGGAATATTATTGACAGTAAAGGGAATTATGAATTTTCATTCATAATTCTCTCTTATATGAAATTGAAAAAAAAACGACAGTTCATGAACAAATCATATAGCAACCATTACTCCTATGATTTGCAATGTAAATACGTATGGCGGACGATATAAGCTTATCATATTCGGGCCAGAAATAAAATTGTCTGGGTATCACGCGAATTATTGGGTCTCAATTACCTCGGGCAATTTCTATCCCTTGGGCGAAAAATTTTGTTCTCGGTAACTAAGACTTTCACAATTCCCTTGACACATAAATAACTATTGATTCCATTTTTGACTCATTCCTTCTATATTTGAACAACCTCCATTTATTACAGTATAGTTCATTTATTTTATAGGTGCTGAAAAAAATAATGGCATAATAGTAAGGTATAATGGACGTAGAGCGGCGGGCATTTTAGCACAACCAAGGGTAGGAAGAACAGATGATATGTCAAACTTTGCAAAACTCGACGGCATTGCGGACCTCATACATTGTCCCCGAGTTGGTAGATCGGGTTTTTTAACATCCGTTAATAGTATACAAGAAAATAATCCTATTGGGCTTGAAAAAATAATTGAGCTGTCGAATGGACGCGGAGTGAATATAATATCTTTAGTGAATCTTAAAATTCAAAGTTCGTATCAAGAAAGGTTTTGAGATTCTTTTTATCCCGTATATGCTCATATATAGTTCAAATGAGTTATACATTATAGAACATCCATATAACGATGATACACCAGGACAACAGCAGTTTGGGACTTCAAAAAAAAATGGACGAACAAATGACTTTGCTCAATCACGTCATGGAGCAACGAGGAGAGATCAACATCATTCACGATTGGATCAGTGCATTAATCGCGCAGAAAATGGGTTTAAGTCCTTATTATTCGCAGCGTCAAAAGGTTCTGTATATTAATTTAATCATATTAATATAATGTGATTTAAACAAGATTTTATTATAATCTTAGATTTCGTTGAGTTGGGAAGAGAACCGATCCGCAATCATGTGCCAAGGCTCACTGGGGATATCGATCATGCTCAACAGAATATTGTACCGTAAGCCATCTCGAATTTCCGGAGGAACCCCATAAATGACTGCAGCAAATTATATGGTCCTTCCACGAAAGGAATCACCGATTCAAAATAATTTCAAAAAAATTCTATCAAGTAAAACAGCTTAGAGTCATCTTCGAGACTCATAAAGTCGTTCATTCCGCACCTTCATGATGTAATTATTTCTATCTAAATATCAAGACCGCTCTATCGTACTTATTTACGTATCAAGCGAATTATAAAGGTCTTATCGAGAACATAGTTTCTCCCCCGAGAAACAGCAACTACCCGAGGCAAATAAAGCTTGATAATTCCCGTTTCAAATAGTTAATTTTTATTTCTGACCGAGAAATCATTAGCTTGCATCGTCTGGTATACGTATTTGCATTAAGAATCAGAAGTTATAGTTGCTATATGACTTGTTTATGAACTGGCATTTGTTATCAATCGTATGATTTCATATTAGAGAGAATTTATTGCGTAACCAAGACGATATAAGCTAATAATATCACGATCAAAAATAAGGGAATTCAATTCGGCATTCATCTGCATTCATATACAACAAATTCTCTTAGTCCATCACGTCGAAAAACTCAAATTTGTTTGATATAATAATAAAAGAATGAATAACAAATATATGAGCATAATTCAAATTTCACTTTATTAATTGACAAAGCGTTCATAATAAATACTAATGTCGATGTAATTGTATCATTTACGCACTCGTCAAGATATCACGTTCTTCCATACACTATTTTCTTTCATGTCGTACATATGATGCATGCACGATATATAACAATTATATACATGGATAGATTTAACAAACTAATGATACTTTGGAGAACGATTGTGGAAAGTATATAATATGATTTAGTGTATTTAAAATGTCTTGAGAAGTACTCATTGTGTATTTATTTGTTTCAATCATGCCAGTAACCTTAATAATGAAATGAAGTAATACCTATATTGTGAAATATTTACATTATGAGTTTTCTGTTCTAATTTCTTCGACATTGATTTGTGTATGAACTCGGTCGAGCTATAGATAGATGAATCGATTTTTTTCATTACTTGTTGAAGACTACACTCCTTCACGATCACACTTTAATAATCAGAACGAAAATATTAATATCATGGATCATTCATACGATTTAAATAGACAGACAACCATGTACAGATTTAGGTATATTTTTTTTCTTTTCCAATATTCTTTCTCAGTTATAACATTGGAACTTTTCAGAGTGACACAAATTCAACTGGTGGTTTGAAAAATCGTGGTGGTGGTGGAGGCGAAAGTCGAAGATCATCGGTAAGAGAAAAAGTCGAGCTGCCTGTCGCAGTCACCCGCGGACCCATGTTATCGTACGGCGACCCTACGTTATTTGTTCGTAGTGCTCTCCTTGGAAGAGTGGCGACACTTGATATTGAATTGGCTGGTAAAGAATTCATCACATTATGTTTATCAATAACCAATGATGCATGAACTGGAATATCAAGCAAATCTGGATAGCAACGGTCCACATCTTGTGGCATTGCTACTGAAATGAATATATTGCCAAAAATGCCAGATGGCATGACACCGCCCGTAAATTCTGGTGGTGGTGGTGGAAATTCAGTGCATGGAATGTTTCTCAGTGTTGAAACAATTCCGCATTCTGATCTGAATCGTTCAACTGTGACAGTGGTGGCGTCACAAATAGAGACTCGTTCAGCAAGTTCGAATTCACCTGGACTACATGTATCTGCTAAGCTTCCGTGTCTGCTCGTTCGTTCCGTAACATTACTACTTGTACCATTTGTCGTTGTTACCGAAAGATCTAACAGCTTTTTTTCTTGATCACCAAAACTTATGCTATCTTGAAGTTTGACTTTTTCATGGCGACTGCGTCTTCGCGATCCACCACATAAACAAACTGTTAAAAGGACAGCGGAAATGAACACGCAAAGGGCTGCAGCACCACTCACTAGACTTATCCAAAGTAACCAATTGTCCTCTTGTGAGAGAGTAGGCGCGGTGGAAATTTTTGGCATTGCGATATTCACAGTGTCTTTCGTCACACCTGCAATGTTTTTTGCGTAACATGTATATTCACCAGCATCAGTATAACTTGTATTGTAGATAGTAATATTGTCCCATTGTTCGTATATTTTTTCATCTGAATATTGATGAATGCTATTGTTAATTATAGATGAAATAGTGATCATAAGTGAGTTTCCAGACCCAGATAAACTTTGATCTGAACGACTTGTATTGAGGGGAGCACCATTAAGTTGCCACGAGAATTCGGGTAGTGGGTCTCCGAAGATATGACAAGAAAGACTGAGGTTACCATTGACTTCTTTTTTCATAGTATTCACATACAGCTTGACTTGAGGTGCACATGCAAAATCAGATGGTTTAACATCTTCCCAATAACGCCCCTTTAGCCTCATTGGTTCACTGCATATTTGCGATACAGAGTAAAGTGTTCTTGGTATTTCAGATATTAACCATGTCCGAAAGTTTTTAAGTCTGCAGTCACAAGACCAATTATTTCCATCGAGAGTGAGCGTTTTGAGATTTGGTAGTGTCGAGATTATTCTTTGCTCTAAATATGTTAACTGATTACTGTCGAGTTTCAAGGATTCTAATCCATTTAGACTAACGAATGCTAAACCATGTATTTCAGATAGTGCACATCGTTGCAATTCAAGATTTCGTAAGTGTTGCAAAATTGGAAATTGATTACTTTTCAGAGTTACCAAGGGATTGCCACTAAGTATGAGTACTCGGAGTCTTTCATTGCCGAGAAACGTATTTGGTACCAAACTTACTACGTAATTATCAGAAAGATCTACTTCTACTAGTATTCGCATATCTTTAAAAGCATCTGCGTGGATCTCGTGTATACCTGCATTACGAAGAAACACTTTCTGGAGATTGACAAGTCCAGCACGCTTGAAAATCTCAAATTGTAAAGCAGGTATTTTATTACCAGATAAATCAAGCACTTGCATATCTGGATCAAGTGAAGCTGGTAATGATGTCAATCCAGCATCTGGACAAAATGCCGATTTTTTCCCTGACGTCCATTTACAACTGCATACGGCAGGACAATCAGTCCAATCAGGAAAGGCAGCCGCTCGTGATAGTAAAATGCAACCACTATTCAATACGAAGAAAGCGAATAACATGCGCCCTCCAAGCGGGTGCGTTCTTGCTTGCAACATACCACTGTTCTAATGTATCATTTACACCGGTCGTTTGATTCTATTATGCTCCAAGTTCGTCTCAAATCACGGACTGCAACTGTTATTTTACTTTTTCAATGTCGCTCATTTTATCCGTTCTGTCAAATCCTGTCATTTTCGATTACGGCCGAAGTGTAATAGTTTGAGACCTGCAAATTATTAAAATGCACTGTCATTCGATACAAGAAAAAATATTCAGTATTAAACGTAATATAATTTATACAATCTTAATTGTTTGCTTGTAATTTCATTATTCCTACATAAAAAAATTGAATGAAACATAGAATTCCACGTCAAACTCAAAAAAGAATGCTTAATGAGATGTAATCCTTTCAGTCAAGATTCCTATTGCTTGATAACCTGCGGAAATCCTGATCATAGTATACTCTGCCAAGTAGAATTTTCCCGTATTCGAACTTATAAGGATTTGATTAGAATGCCACAGTTGGACAAGCTCTATTGATACCCGATCAGATCTATATACGACATGAATAATTACATAAATTTTCTCTAATTGGACTTGAGGGTGTGTCTTACCTCGTTGGTCCTCTATTGCTCATTCAGCTCTGTGTCCATGTCAACTACTTTCAAGTAAAGTTTATCGATTCTTTTGTTTATGAAGTCTTAATAATTCATTGCCGGCATTCCATTTAACCATTTTATGGATTATTGGTCGTTAATTTGTTTTGTCTTTCCATCTCATCAGATTCACCATATGTTTCTATTTATCTGTAATTGGAAGCAATGGTAATAATTTTTTAATAAAGAGATTGTACACAATTTTTCAATAAAAATACTAGCCCAAATCATACATCTGTTCCTCAGAGCCGAACGGTGATAATTCACAAAAGAAATTCATGGATTTGATACATTATTCAATTCAGAGATATAAATTAATATGTACATAGATAATTTAATTTAAAACAAGATATTATCATCTCGAGTCGAAATTTACGTCCTACTTTCATGCTACATTTCTACAGTAGGCACACAATATAATTTAGATTCTCTTTTACTCCTTTAAGGAGGCAAAAATTTGGATTTCTTCGACTTGCAGGCGCAAAGAATGAGCTCGTAGGAGTTAGGAGAATCATATGAGGTTCAAAGAGCTTCTATAAGCATCGAAGTAGGACATAAATTTCGACTCGGGATTTCATAGTCGCTATCACCCATATTGATACAAATATATTATTCAATAATGGAAATAAACTATATATAATTATATCTGCATGAATTGATTATTATAAGACGATAGGTACACCAAGTCATCAACGTCAAAAAATTTTTTCTTTGGTTTATTATCATTTTTTTTTCTAGTAGGATATCAAAAAAATATTATCTGTAAGTTTTACACGGATCGTTCGATAATTGACGAAATTATTATAGTTTAAAAGAAGTTTCATATATTGCATTGAACGAATTTACTTAGTCGAGCAACAATCGCTAGAAAATACAAAAGAATACGTCATCGACAAGAGTAAATTAATATCCGAAAAGCTCGAATATCTGATCAATATTCAGCATATGACTCTGAAGTCTATGATTCATATACATCAGGTGAGAATTATTTTTTATATTGCTTTTCTTTCAATCTGATTTTTCACACTCAAAATTTCAAACTTGTTCTTTTTAGAATTATTTTTTCTGCAGAATCATATGGCGGTGAACAGATGAGCAAGATATCTCGAGAATCAATTCTGATGAAATTTTGCACATATCTTTTCTAGATAAATTGCATTTATTTGACCGAGAACTAGAAACTTTATCATGAATTAGATTTTTAACTGACTAGTAAAAGTCGAATGCAGTATCATTGTTTCATTCGCGTTTTGTTCATATAAATACCTTTTCATGATATGAAAAAATTTTTTTTAACCTTGTTTAATCGTACTTATCGTAGAGTCTCTCAAAAGAGGGCAGGGGAGTGACAAGTATAGCGCGGCCATTTTCCATTTTATTTCTGTCAAAACCTCACTCATTATTTTCCAAAGTATGCGTTATTATATGAAACCGAAACCAGATTCAAATAATCAATGGTTTCGCTGAAAAAATTCCTGACAAACGCTTTTGTTGCAGTCATAACTAGATACCCTGAAAAGAAATAGTTTATTTCATTACATAAAAACATGAAAAATACAAAAGTTGAATTCACATGAAGAATGTTCTTGATGAAAATTTATTGAATCTAATGAATTTTTCGACGGAGATCGCATTTCGTTGAATATGAGAAGTGGTACACTTATTAGTTGGATTTGCGGAAAACATGACATAAAAACATGAAAAATAAACAAATGATTAGGCAAGTAGACTTGCCCGGTACTTTTCATCACTATCGTTGTTTGATAGTATGAATCATTCCAATAATAAACAGTGAGAATTATTTTTATATTTTTTTCGAATTTTCATCCATGAAAAGGGATTCTCGGAAGTACGAAACTCTAGCAAGGTTTGCTGACATCGGTGACGTTACGCGTCATCAGAATGCGATGTACGTACTTTTATATATAATTTTCCCACAATACATATAAACGTCATTTTCTCACGATGTAAACATTCGATCGAAATGAGCCATAGCAACTTATGGTCCCCCGAACATTCTTATGCTATGTTCAAACTTTCAGACTTTTTTATCAAGCCACTCCTGAAATCACGTGGCTTCTATTATTATTGCATGTGGTACTTAAACAAGAAACACGTATTTGTTATCTCCGGTCAAACCGAAAGTCATATCGAATTATGACGCCACCATTTATAACACCCCCCCCCCCCCCTCTGGTACCCAAATGCTATGTACAAAATTTCAGATATTTTGGACCAGCCACTCCTGAGATCACGTGGCTTCTATGCTTTTCGTCACATAAATTCTATAAAATATTCGTGTTCCGATCAAAAACGCATATAATTGTTATTTTACAGTGAACGACAAGTCGAAACAAAATTTAACATAACAATTTATTGTTAGCTCGATAACAATCAACTCCCTATAAATTTTTAATTTGTTTGGTCCAGCAACTTTCAAGATACTCCCACTATATAAATAAAATATTCGTTTATACGCCCGCTGAAAAACACGTTTTTCATGTACGTGACCTTCAAAAAGATGAAATTTTTTTTTATATTATTCAAAGAGACAATTCATTGAACATGAATATTAAGTTTTTTTATCCGTTATTCCAGTTATTATTGTTGAAAAATGCGATTACATGCGTTATTTTGGCGTTTTCAAATCGTACGAAAGCAATACTTTCTTATCACTAAATGATGAAAAGTAAAAAACATAATCAGAAGTAAACTTCTTTCTTCCACTTTTTTAGGATTTTTTCAGTTCATCAGAGACTTTTCCTGAACATAAAATACACAATTCACTTTCTAGTATAATGGAAGGCACATTAATTTCAGACTGATTATAGAACTCATGTGACTACTCTTAATGATTTACGTACTCCAATATAATGAATTTTATAATATCAGCCCAAACTTTTCAGTTCCTAGTATAAGCAATACGATATTCATTGTCATGTTTTCCGCGAATGCAACTAATAAGTGTACCACTTCTAATATTCAACGAAATGTGAACTTCATTGGAAAATTCATTGGATTGAATAAATTTTCTCTCAGAACATTCATCATTCTTAAATGTTCCAATGGAACACTTTCTTTTCTCCACGATTAATAATCTTTTACAACAAGAAACATTCAATGTATGAGGCAAAAGAGGATATTATTCACAAATTTACTGAGCAGTAAATGGTATTGTTTACTAGTAAATAACAGTGATATTTGGAAGTATAACACGTACTACTATTGTGGGAAACAGAACCTCTGATTGCAGATCTCCGAAGGTAATTATCAAGAAAAACTTTAGTAGTAGAAACAAAGATAACAGAATGTGACACATCTTTATTATTGAGATTTTTTATTTATCACTATACGAATTCAACTTTTATTGTTTTTTCATGTTTTTATGTTATAAAATAAATCTCTTAAGATCATTCGAAGGTATTGTAATAAAAAATTTGAGCCCGAAATTTCGTGTCGCACTATGATTTTGACGATTTTTAAAAATTCAAAATTCTATAAAACTTTCATTTTTTTAAATTTTTTCTCAAGACATTTTTTTGAATCGCCTCCAGGGTTTCCTTCGAAACAAACAAATGACCGTTCCTGTATCTATGATAGTTTTCGAGATGTTTAAAAAATAAAATTGGAAAAGCGAAAAAATAGTGAAGTTTTTAATTTTGAGTAACTTTCGAAAAAAAATTTTTTTTTTTTTTTTCAACTGACAAATCTTTGTTTTATTGTATAAAAAAGGTCTTGATCAAAATTCATCTTAATCGAACATAGTCGATTCCAACTATTAATCGATTCGACATGAAATGACCCATCTATATTTTTTTGATTATTGCAACTATCTGTCTTTAGTTGAATCAAAAATTTGTATAATTACCTAGATTGACTGAAATCAACTAGGTTTTTTTCTTTCGGTGTATATCTTTGAAATATTAGATAC
Source organism: Microctonus brassicae (assembly GCA_918226075.1). Lineage (NCBI taxonomy): Eukaryota > Metazoa > Arthropoda > Insecta > Hymenoptera > Braconidae > Microctonus > Microctonus brassicae. Next base: position 15,376,290 of record OW445482.1, read on the forward strand.
GTCATGTAGCCATAATATAGTCATACTAATACACGGAGTTGAGTTCGGAATTAATATTTCTACACTGTAATATTCAGTGCTATGTGAAACTCTCCCAATCAATTATATTGTAAGCACTATTCCTTCGACAAAACTATGTACCTTTAAGTGAATTGAATTCTGAAATTTTCAATCATTCTATCAAGAAACGATCCATTGCGAGTATCATAAAGGCAGGATTTTACACTGAGTACATTCGTTTGAGCCAAGAATATATTAATTTTTCTTCATTCAAAAAAGCTAGTTGGCAAATTCGGAATTGTAAAATTATGGCAAGCAGGCTGAATGTATTCTATCGTTTCTTTCTGACAAATAGTCGAATTGTAAGTTAATTTAAATCAAATGATTCTGGTAAATTCGAAAATGTCAAACCAATAATAAAAAATTGATTATGTATTTGAGCGCATATGAAAGTATAGTTTGAATGGTGGGATGGGTATATTACGTTCAATATGTGTATATATACGTGTGGAGGTCGATATGTCAGAATTAATTCAGAAGCGAGGTATGATGACTCGAGTACAATATTCATTGATAGTTAGCTCAACAAGCGCGCGTGCGCCTGGGTAAAATGTAAAATGAAAGCAATGGGGTATGGCCGGGTGCACGCTAGACGAACGAAGGCGAAAGAATTTGTTCGGATAAATTCACGAGAATTTGTATGACGTTCGGTGTGAAATTTGAATCGTCACATTGCAACGAACAAATGCAAACAAATCCTTTCATCGTCGTTTGTTTATTTTCGTCGAAATCGCAGGTGCATTCCCGAGTCGAAATTTATGTTCTACTTCGATGCTCATAGAAGCTCTTTGAACCTCATATAATACTCCTAACTCCTGCGAGCCCCTTCTTTGCGCCTGCAAGTGAGAGGAATCCAAATTTCTGCCACCTTACAGGAGTAAAAGAGGATAAAAATTACATTGTGTGCCTACTATAAAAATGTAGCATGAAAGTAGGACGTAAATTCCGTTTCGGGTTATAATGAATTGCCTAACATTCATATTCTCAATATAAATCGATATAATTTAAACAAATAGAGTAGGTCCAGTCCATGATTCAAATCACAAATGAAAATAATCAGTTAATGTATTTACGCATGATGTAGGATTGTTGTACTGCGCTAAAAACCGTACACACTAAAAAATAGGCCGAATTTTTTTCAATGTATCGCCTGGTGAGTGAACCATTGGTAACGCGAACAAAAACGTCCGATGGAGTTTGTCAGTACGTCCACAATCACCAAACGTATTTGTTTGCAACTATACGTTCACCTTCGTTCGCTTAGTGTGTACCCGGCCTAAGACAGCATGGAGAAGGACGAATCATGCAACTAACAGACAATGCATTTTGCGAGACTGATCAACAAATGCACTATAAATCTCAAAAATCTCTGCATGAATTATTAATGATAAATAAAGTAAACATAACAATGATTAAATACATATCAATAAATAGGTAATAATACACATTTCGCATATTAATCAGTTTAAGATAGTGCAAAAATCTGGTGTTCATAATTGTGTTTATCTCATTCGACAATAATTCATTCATTGATCTGTTCACCCTATATTGCACAGACAAGGCCCTCATACGTTACTTCAACATAGCTGAGAAGATGACGAATATTTACGAGTAATTTGTTCATTTTCAAGTGTTTGAATATAATACTGCTGCTCTTCACTTTTATGGATTCAAGTGAAGTAGTATGTAAATATAAAATTAGAAACTTAAAAAAGTAAATAAACATTAAAATAACAGGTTAACACATGGGAGAACCGAAAAAATTGGTGTGTATTTTGTTATAAGATGCGTATCGTGTTATGTTCCGGATGTTTTTTGAGTTAAGTCTTTCATTGTTACGAGTGTGTAGTTATGGGAGTCACTGAGATTTTTGATTTACCCATCAGAGAGAATTTATATATTACAAACTGCCAGCGGTATTGATGATTGACTGAATTTCAATGGAAAAATTATTTCCCTTGGCGAGAAAAGTAAATTGTTGCTAATATGAAGGTCTGATGGGATGGAAGTATTATATTTTCTTATGAATATGAACAATCATTTATAATTAAACATACTCCTAGCATTTCACATAAGTCTTCTTAGCAGCCAAAACTAATGAGAGGATATGAGAGAAAAATTGAGTCACAAATAAAAAGAAATGCTAAACATTTTATGTACGAATATCTCCATTTTGTTCGTTTTTCTAAATCCATGTTTTCCTGCATATATGTATAGCAAATACGATAATTAGTTTTGCCACTTATTCCCACACAACATAACTATTCGTTTTTCATGAAAATTTGACAACAATAATGATAGTCAATGTATGATTTCAAACGTTGCATATTTTCATCAATAAAATTGTTGCGCACAAATACACGTAAATGCTCAAAGTAATCAAATCGACAAATAAACTGTTTGTATTAATCGGAAAAAATAAATAGCACCCTAATCCAGGCCGGGTGCTATCTATCACACACCGAATATTATATTTTTCGGATTTTTGCACTAAAGTTTTTGATAGTTGTTGAATTCAGTTTATCTTTGAGGGCACACCATTCTCTTGAATTGTTATACAAGGCCTACGTAACAATATGTTCGCCTGTCACACTTACCACGGCGATAGATTCACCAATTCGTAATCTTTTCCTCTGTTTGCCACTCACTTTTCCTGTCATCGCGCGCACCCTTCTTGCTCAATTTCTTTCATTTGCAAAACGACGTTTACAGCAGCACTGTCGAATTCTAGTATATCGCTCAAGGTAAACAACTGCTGTAGCGACGGGAAAAGGGTGGACTGCTATCCTTTCTTTACTAAATAGCTCAGGGTGAAAACTTACGAATCCAAAAAATCATTACTTCAAGGCCCGGTAGAACTGAATTGTATGGGGCGCTTTTTCGATCTTTTTACATTGAAATTTTTGACACAAATAACGGCTATACCAAAGTATCAACTTCATAATTTTTTTATTGAAATTAAAGATAAAAATGTTCTACATGACGCTATGATTTCCAAATTTTGATTTAATCTATCATAAGCATTATATTGACGTAAGTAATTAGGGAAATTCATCATCTGAATCTCGCGGGCTACAATCCCATGGAAAAAAGCAAATAGAAGCGAATGCAGGGGTTTTTTGCGAATTCTAAAATCATAGCGCCACAGTATTTTTCATCCCGAATCTGAAAAACACTAGTTTATTGCACAATTTTTCATAAATTATGCGTTATTTGAGTCAAAAGATTTGCATCATTTTGACATGATTTGTAGTTTTTTTTCCCCAACAGATGTTACTACCACCTCTCTCAACCTGGCGACTGGAAATTATTATTTATTATTTTTTTTGAACAAATCGTTTGTTCATCATTTGTTCTTATTTGTTCGTCAAAAACTATTATTTGTTCGATTATAGTTTATTTTTAAAAAATTAAACAAAATTTTTTTATAAGTTGGCGTAATGTGTCTCTAATTTAACTTTTTTTTTTTTAATCGAAAGATTTTTTTTTTATCATTTGTTCGATTAATTAAATTGTTTGTTTGAGTGTCGTTTTATTTTTATTCATTTTTTTTCATAATTAATTTATATATTTTTAATAGTTACAGCGCATGCGTCAATATGGAGTATAACGTATAATATATGTTGTACACTATTTACGTGTAACACTTATCCACATACTTAGCACAAATGGATTAATAAATTAAAGGTCTTACACGAAAATATTTTATTACATTGTCTTTTTATTTGAATAATCATGAGTGTTTCGTAATGTTTTTTGAAATAATGATAAATTTTAACTAATTTAATGATTATTTTTTCTAATCTAGCTAATTGCCTGACTGTACACAGTCCTGGTCTAAATCCAAACTAGGCTTTATTTATTTGTTTATTAGTATTCAAGTGTTTATTAATTTTGTTGTATATTATTCTTTCGTATATTTTGGAGAATGAGTTTAATAAGCTTATTGGTCTGTAATTTTGTGGGAATAGAGGATCTTTATTTGGTTTGGGTATTGGTAATATTTTTGCAACTTTCCAGATCTTGGGGAAATAGTTACTATTGAGACATTGATTATATGTATAAATCAATTGAGCAATTATTTTGCATGGGAGGTTTTTAATTTGCATGTTTGTTATTCCATCTATTCCCGGTGATTTTTTATTTTTAAGTTTTTTGATTATATCTTTGATATCTTTTGAATATATTATACTACATTTAGGATTATTATTACTTTGGCAATTAATAATTTTGGAATATTTATTTTTAATGAAATTATTATGTTTAGGGTAACCACTATCTCTTGTTAAATTATGTACGTTTTCAAAGTGATTTGCAAAAATATTAGCTATTGCTGTTTTATTAAATTCAATTCCGTTAGGACCATGTATTTTGTTTTTGATTTTATTTCTATTTCCGTTAGCAACCTTATTAAATTTCAACGCATTCCATAAAGTTCCATTCTTAATGTTGAGTTCTTTTAAATATTTATCATATTGTCTATTTCTGTACTTAGCTAATTCATACTTAATTCTATTACTGTGAATATTATATTCCCTTTTACACTGTTCACAGCCTTTTTTTTGGAACTTATTTCTAGCCTTGTTTCTCATTTTAATTAGTTCCTTCAGTTTGGGATTTATATCATTATAACTATTTTTGTTTTCCCATCTGGGAGTAGCAGCTACAAGTGCATGTTTCATAGAGTTTGTTAAGTTTACAATAGTTTCGTCAATGTTTGTCTTATTATTAAATTTTTTAACAATTGTCCATTGTTCATTCAGCTCGTTTCTATATTTGACCCAGTTTGTTTTATTAAAATTAAGTTTAGTATTATTATTGTTATCATTAAGCTGTCCATTCAATGAAATAGACATTGTAATGGGTAAGTGATCCGATGATAGCTCATTATATGCTATCGGATTGTTTGCATTTATGTTTTTAACAATAAATATGTCAATGATGGAGCCATTGCCGCCCGTCGTTGGATAGCGAGTCGGTTCATTTGTATACTTAATTTCACAATTGTTATTTTTATTCTTAATTATATAATTGAACATAATATTGCCTGATCTATTATTGTTATAATTGCCCCAGGCTTGATGCTTGGCATTAAAATCTCCCCCAAATATTATTCTTCGACCAATACTCATTATAGTTTTAATTTCGTTACATTCAATTTTAGCTTGAGGTCGAGCATACGCAACTATACATATATTATTTCATCCAATTCAACAGCTATTGTTTCGATTGTTTTTAGTTTATTAGTTATATTGGAGCTGATACACCTTTCTCTTGAGTTGAATTTTTTATTAAAAAGCAGCATGACTCCACCATTACATCTATTATCAGGTCTATCATTTCGATAGCAATTAAAATTGTCAAATTTTATCATTTTCTTATAGTTTAGCCGTGTTTCTGTAACAAAACAGACATCAATAGACCTTCTAAACATAAGCTCTTCCAGTTCATTTTTTTTATTAAGGATGCCATTCGCATTCCAATTTAGTATTTTAATTTGTTTATTTCTATCCATAGTTTCTATTTTTCTTGTCAATACCTTTACTGATTTTATCATTACCTTTGGTGATTTTAGTTATTTTATATTCAAGATTAGTTTTGGTTTTTGTTTTGTTATTGTTACTGTTACTAGTGACTTTAGTCTTTTCATTGATTTTATCTATCAATTTATTTGTTTTTGAAACTGGAAGTCTTATCAGTTGATCATTGACATCCCCTTCGCTACTTTTGCAGTTATCAGTATTACTAGTTTTAGAGTTATTAGTAATATTTGTTGGATTATCTTTATTTAAATGATTCTTATTATCTAGATTGAGTAATTTACTCAACTGATCACTTTTCGCCGTTTCGTTAATTAAACTTTTAATTATTTTTAGAATTTCTACAATTTTATTTAGTGATTCAAGTGAATATTCGCACAGTTCATCCACTATATTACGAACTTGACCTTGATTATTTATTTTATTTATATTATTCACAGCACCATTCACATATTCAGGAATAATTGATTGCTTCACTGTTGTCACTTGATGATTAAATTCCACCGAACTCGTTGTTGATTGGACACATCGGCAATTACCTGTCGTCTTGACTGCAGCAGCGTATGAGCCAGGGCTCGTTTTGTGTGTATTGCACACACCAGTAGTTGAGTTGTGATTAATTGATTTATTTTTATTTTTATTGTCTCTGTTATTGATATAGCTAATGTACACAGGACAGTTAGCGTCGTTTACCATATGATTTTCACCACAATTATTGCATTTAATTAATGCTATATTATTGTCCAAAGTATACATAGTTTGGTTTCATGTTCACCTGCACATTTCATACATGCAGCCTTTCGATGACAATTATTTTTCCCATGACCAAACTTTTGGCAATTAAAACATTGAGTTGTTTTTTGCCTTTTTATAAATTTCTCCCATTTAATTACTATTTTAGAGATGTGTTTGATTTTTGTGATTTCTTTCAGCACTTCTATACTTTCAATCGTTATCAAGTAAGTGGCTAAGTTCAAATTTGAGTTATTTTTTGACCTAAGCATGTAAATGCTTGTTGCTTTTATGTTATGTTCTTGTAATTCGTTGTCAATTACTTCTACAGGTAGCACCGGTAAGCCTTTTAGTACAAGTTTCGGCTTAATTTCACTTTTCTTAGCGTAAGAGTGGAATTCAGAACCCTCACTGATTAAAACTTCACTGATTTTATTGTGACCATTCGAATCAATTGGAACAATAGCTACATATTTCCCATTACACTTGTATGTAACTTCTACCTTTAGATTATTTATTATTGATTTTATTTGGAGAAATGTATGTTTATTGGTTATAGGGTCACAACTATAGGGGGTTGTTTAATTTTACTTACAGAATGCTCATGTTTATTTTCATTGTTGTGATACACAATTTCGTCTTCTGAGGTAACACTACTTGTGTCTGTTTCAGTATTGTTGTCTGAGTAAATTTCCTCATCGTCATTATGAGCTTTCCTTTTATGTTTGGATAAATGTTTTTCACTTGGTAAGTTACATTCTCTTTTTCTTTTATTTGGACCTTCTAGTTTAGGATGTACTTGCTTCATTACATTATTGTCACTCACTTTGTTTTGTGTGTTCGCTACAATGTTATTGTTTGAGGGAGTCTCAACAGACCCCATGAGTATTTTTGTCACTAATAGGTAGGATTTTAATATTCAGATTGTACGAACTGAAAATGTGAATGGAAGTTACTTCAACGAAGAGTTGATGCGAACTGATGGGTTTTCCATTCGTTTAGAATGTATTTATTAATCAATTCAAAAATGTAATACAAGGTGTACATGTATGAGTCTTATATATATATGTATAGCGATGCCTAGTATAATATTTACATTCAACTTTATTCGCATTGATGTGGTAAAATAATATTCAAGTCGGTTTTTCAATCTTAATATAAACAATTACAGGAAAAATGTTTGAAAAAAAACCTGTGTATAACCATTCTGAGACCAGCCCAGTTACAATTTACTACTCGCACCATTACTTTTACAATACTTTAATTGTTATATCTTATTATAATATTAAGTTTAATTATTAAATATATATTACTTGCATTCACAAGTTGTAGCGTCAATTATATATTTAATTCAAGTCATATACATGATGTAGTTCACGCAAAATTAGATTAGATTAATTGATTATTTTAATAGTTATATTTTTGGTGCGGATAACACCTTCTGTCCCATTGCAGATTAACAATACTACTACCTTTATTTTTAAGTATGTCAATTTTGTGCACGCGATGTTCGTAAAATTTAATAGACAATCTTTCAATAATTTGCTCAATATATTCCATGTTAGCGACTTCATGGCATTCATTTATTTTTAAGAAATTGGCATTTGCTCTGAAATTTCTTAGGATAATGTTCAGACATTTGTTTTGAACTCTTTGCAGTCTGATATAGGGTATGTTCCAATATCTATTTGGCCGGTTGGCCGGTTAGCCTCAATTTTGTTTTTGAGATTGGTAAACTTGCCGTTTGAACCTTGCGTTCCGACTCGATAAACAAAAAACAGCTGTTCAACAGAAACGCATAAGTGTAGACGTTTGTTATAAGTAGATTGAAATTTTATAATAATTTAAAATAAATATTAAATATAAACATATAAGGATTGTTAATTGGTTATTTAATGTTTTCATATATGTATATATGTTCTTGCAGAAAAAATAATAAAATTGAAAATTCAAATAAAATAAGAAATCAGGGGCTGAAATAAAAACATTTTTTTTTTTTAAGTGAAATTATATATATTTAATTAATATTTATTCAATTATGGCAAAAATACTTTTATTAGAAGGAATGTTATCATCTTCTAGTAGTGATAGTGACAGTGATGGGTCCATTGATTTAGAAATTTGGGATGATATATTTGAAGATGATGATGAAAATCATCAATGTTGCCCTTTGCGCCCTATTCCTATAGTTGACAATTTTATGGAAAATGTAGTGGCCAGATATACTGATAAGGAGTTTCAAGAGAACTTTCGGTAATTGAAATAACTGCAATTGCAACAAAAACTTATACATGTTTTATCATATTTAATGACTTTTTATCTATTTTAATTCGAATATTCATTACTTGATTGCAGTTTGAAGCGACCTACTTTTCATTATTTATTGAATATTTTGAGAGAATATATAGATAATTTAAATGAATGTGGTCGTCCACCTATTGCACCTAAACACTGTCATACAAATTAAATGTATCATAAGAAAGTCATTCGGTCATATGATGACTTGTTTAACTAATGTTGAATAATTAGACACATCTTAAAAAAATTTTCTTTTCATTTCTTCGCTTTACAGAGAATCAGTAACCCGGCCATATCTATATGTATTTTGTACATGCATGGTTTCCTTTTATCAACTATTATTATTTATTTGTTTAGGTGATTTGTAACGAGAAACAGGAATTTATCCATTGTTATGTCGGACTACCAGGATCGGTGCATGATAACAGAGTCTTTCGATATCCTGGTGTGCAACAAAAATGCAACGATGAGTATTTTCCAGAAAACACTCATCTTTTAGGTGATAAAGCGTACACTCTACAAAAACATTTAATGACACCATTCATTGATAATGGACACTTGACTGTTGAAGAAACCCACTACAATTATATACATTCTTCAACTAGAATGACTATAGAAAGGGCCATAGGTTTATTAAAAATGCGTTGGAGATATTTTAAAGACAAGCTTCCCATGAGAAGAACCGATCTTATTCCACATTACATAATGGCAGCTTGCATCCTGCACAATGTTTGCCTTAGATGTCAAGATGACTTTGAAAGTTAATATTTTTGAAGTAATAATTAAAATGTAAAAAAAATATAACATACTACAGGGTGGTGAAGCTGACAAATCATTTTCAATGTTTGCTAAACGTACACTATTACCAGCGACTGACAATGGTTTTATCCAAGGCTTGGTGGAAAACATGTCATCTAGAATCTGAAAAGGATTGAAATATTAAATGAAATTTCAAATAACAATTTAGAAGATATAATTAACTATACAAACTCACTTCATAATAAGCACAAGTGTCTACGCCATTTCCTCATTGGTTGTTAGCGTCTTTGGTTTTTTTATAAGATTTTTTCAAATTTTCCATTTTATTCATGCATTGTTCGCGTGTTTTTTCGAATTCATGGTCTTTCATTTGTTCCATTATCAACTTCCAAAATTTTAGATGAGTAATCTGACCATTGTCATACGAGTTTTGATGTTGTCCATATGAACTTAGAAGTAGTAGTGTTTCTTCATCTCTCCAGTTGCATGACCGAGTTTTTCCTTGTGCTTTTTTCGGTAACCTTTTCTTTTTTTTTTGATTTTTCATTCAAGCCTAACTCCACATTTTCCTCTCCGGACTCAGTTGGGGTGTCATTAGCAGGCTCTTCATTTGTATTGTCATCAATGAATAAGTTGAAATATTTTTTTTTATATTCTTGAAGCAAACTCATACGAAATGCATCATCTACACATTTTTTTTAGAATATTTTCAAAAAGAAAATAATTAGTTCAAGATTTTCATTATATTAAATACCTTTATAAATTATGAATTACCAACCTTCTAAAGCCTTATTCGCTTCCTCTTCTGTAACCAACAAATTGAACACCTTTCCTTCGTCAATTAACTTTAATGGTTGTAAATTTTTTGGTGTTAGATCACTAACTATCATGTTTGATTGTTGAAAATTGGATAATTGCATTGCAATAGCATTTTTGTGTTTATCTCGCAATTGTAACGCATACAACATATCACCTGCAACAAATTTTCTTATTTACACATGTAAACTTTCTTATATTTACATACTTATTTATACCTTTTTATTTCAAAGGAGTGTTTGACTTATAGTTATTTTAAGTTTTAAAATAATAAGCTTTTCATTTGAATGGTTTTTTTTTACATAACCCAAAATTTGGATTTCCTCATTTTAGGTTATAATCAAAATTACAACAAACAAAATATTTCGAATTTAATATTCATTTTTAAATTAAATTAATATTAATATTATAAACAAATAACATTATATTTATAATAAGTATAATCAAAGTTTTGAAATTGAAAATTGTAACTTACCAATTGCCCTTTCATGCTCTTCTCTTGTCAAATATAACATAACCAATTCACCCACTTCATCTTTTAATGATAAAATGCAGTTTACTGTATTCATCGTTATATTATTAAACAAATAATTTGTTATAAATAATCGTCAAGCAGTATAAATACTTAGGATGATGAACCAACCAAATCGACAAATAGTTCTAACTGCTGAACAACTGTTTTTTGTTTCATTTGTTTTACAACAACGCAAGGTTCAAACGGCAAGTGTACCAATCTCAAAAAAAAAAAATTGAGGCTAACCGGCCAACCGGCCAAATAGATATTGGAACACAGGCTATATAATATAGCCTATATTGTGTCGGCTCGTATTACCCCATACTGGGCAAGCGTACAACAGATTAAATACATAGTTTATATAATAGTATTTTTATTTTAGTTTTAATATGTTTATTCCTTAACATTTTGTGGAGGATGCTAATTGCAACTTTTGCTTTAGTTATAGTTTGTGAAATATGATAAGTGAACGTAAGATTGGAGTCCAAATATACTCCTAAGTATTTTACATGTTTGTTATTACTAATTGAAATATCATTGCTCTTTAATACGTGTGTCACGTGTCGTCTATTATGGCTAGTTATAAGAACCTCAGTTTTGTTGTTGTTCAACTTTATTTTCCATTTGTTAAAATATTTACACACAAGTCCCAATTGTTCGCTAGATTTCATCATCAATAATTTATAGTTACCAGAATTGTTTATTATGGCAGTGTCGTCCGCAAAGAGCGCAAGTGTTCCATTTATGGGACTCGGAATGTCATTGACATAAATAATGAACAAGAGAGGTCCCAGAACTGATCCCTGAGGTACACCAGCTGTTATTTCTCTATAATCACTTCCGTGACCTTGAAAGTCAACAAAAAAATTGCGCCTGTGTAAATAGGACTGTATTAGCAATATCAACCCAGTAGGAAGATTTATTTTAGCTAATTTATAGACAAGGGCCTTATGACAGACAGTATCAAACGCCTTTTCAATGTCTAAGAATGTAATGCATGAGTGCTTGTTTCTGTTTATATTATCAGTAACAGTATAAACCAACCGCGCAAGTTGACGGACCGTACACAATCCAGGTCTAAAACCAAATTGAGCTCTATCAATGATTTTATTTTTGATTATATGTTTATTTATTTTGTCATAAATTATTTTTTCAAAAATTTTAGAAAATGAATTTAGTAGGCTTATTGGTCTATAGTTTTGAGGAAAGAGTTAATTTTTATTTGGTTTGGGTACTGGCAGTATTTTCGCCAGTTTCCAAGTTACAGGAAAATAATTAATATTGAAACATTGGTTGAAAATATGAATCAATTGCACGATGATTTTATTTGGGACATTCTTAATTTGCAGGTTGGTTATTCCGTCCATGCCTGGTGCTTTTTTATTTTTTAATTTGGCAATAATTGATTTGATCTCTACTGAGTGAATATACGTTCGATTCTGGTTTGGTGCACTTCTGAGATGACTAATTTCTCTATATTTGATTTTAATTTTATTGTTTAATTTAGAATTACCCATATCTCTTGTTAGGTTGTGGACATTTTCAAAATGATCAGCAAAAACATTAGCTATATCTATCTTATTGTATATTATACCATTAGGACTATGTATTTTATTCTTATTTGCAACTGAAGTACCGTTCATCATTTTTTTTTTTTTAATTTTAGAGCATATTCCATAGAGTTCCGTTTTTAATGTTTAACTCACTCAAGTATTTGTTATAAGATTCATTTTTAAATTTTCGCATTTCATATTTGATTCTGTTACTCAATATATTACATACTTTTTTGCAGTGTAAACAGCCACTATTTTGATAATTGTTTCGAATTTTGTTTCTACTTCTAATTATGTCATATATTTTTACATTAATACCTTTCAAATTATTATTATTTTCCCATTTGGGCGTAGCAGTCACAAGGGCTTGCTTCATTGATGTTACCAGGTCACCGATAACCACGTCAATTTCATCTTTATTATTAAACTCTTTAATAATCGTCCAATTAGAATTTAAGTTTTTTCTATATTTAGTCCAATCGGTCTTATTATAATTTAATTTAGATTTATTATCAGAGGTATTATTGTAATTACTTAAAAATACTTTCATGATTACTGGTAGGTGATCTGACGATAGCTCATTGAGAGCTGTTGGTTTATTTGTGTTGATATTTTTCGTTATATGTATTGTTAGGTCCCAAGTGACCTTTACCCTCATTTCTGACGTCACGCGCCTGCGCTCTGTCGCAGCGCGCTTATTTCAAATAAATACTCTTGCATCTCGGAACATGTTCTTATTTTAGTAATTAATCGATTCATTTATTGTATTGAATATTCTTTATATAATATAATATTTCATTTACTTTATGTAATAGTAGCTTTTACTTTAGAAATATCTATTTTTAACTGAGTATGAATACCAATGTCACATGAGAACTTCCCGTCAAAATCGCTTCTCGATGAAACAGAAGAAATTAAAACCATGAATAACTTTCTCACACTAAAATGCTTATTTCACATAACGTATAAAATTTGAAACTTAACTAAAACTTTCATTAATCCGATTCCACGATTTTTCCAAGAAACATTGTTAACTAAAATCAGCAAATTGTAAGGTATCCCTACCTATTGAACTGTTCGACCAATAAGAGTCACCCTTTCGTCACTTCCAACGAATTGTTAAATTATTAACGTAAATTCAACCAATAGAAAATAACGTTTCAAACTGCTGACAGAAATATTCAAAGCTAAGTGAAAACTTGTCTATAAAAACTGAATACGCAACAAATCTCATCAGTTCACTTTCTACATCTTTTACGACGATTACGAGTTCAAGCAAATCATCAACTAAACCAAGTTAGAAAATACTAAGTCGACAAATCAAATAGCCTGTGTGGCAAATCAAGTAGCCTTTGTGGCATTCAGTAGCCTTTGTGGCATTCAGTAGCCTTAGTGGCAATCAAATAGCCTGTGTGGCATCTTTAAGTTTTAAGTAATAAAGATAATCGACAATCAAGTTTTCAATGAAATAACATCTTAGAATCAATTAAATTCAGAATCGTCAAGTGAACTCAAAGAAGAATTAAATAGACAATAAATCTGAAAGTGTAAATTATCTGTAACAGTTTGAGTGAACATATTAATAAATATCAATTAAAATTATAATTGTTCTCCAATAAAATCATAATCATCTCTAATTCACTTCATAACATCCTTACGCTTCAGCTACGCATAGTAGTGGCAGGCAACGATCCTCTACCAAAATAAAAATATTTCTGTTTTTAAAACCCACGTCCAACAACACCTACGACGTAACAGAAAAATGGTGGCAGCGGTGGGATCGCTTGCCTGAAGTGTAAAGTGAATTAAGAACAATTAAATAGTGAGACAACTAAAAATCAAAGAACAGTTTAAACAAGTGAAAATCAATAATATTAAAACGAAACACACGAATCACCGAAGAAATAAGAACGGATAAATTAATTCAAATTCAAAAATAGAAAAGAAAACATAACAATCCATAAACACATAAATTAAATCAAAAAAAAAAAAAAAAAAAAAAATATAATAATAAAGAGGAATAACTCAGTAGAAACATCTGAAGCTAGAGACGCAAACATCAGCAAAAGTAACCGACATCAACAATTCACACCTGGCAGAGGAAAGCAGTCAACGTCATCGGAGCCTTGCCTTACACGACCTTGCAGAGACAAACACCTCATACAACACCATCAGCAAATTCTTCACTAGCTTTATATAAGTTTACATTATTGTGAGTCGTGAATATTTCTTCACTTTTATTTAACTTTCATCTTTTATTCTTTTCTTTTTCTCTTAACTTCATTATATTACACACAACATCATCATCTTCATTGAATTTCCGAAAATTTTTTTTAAAAAAAAAAAAAAAAAAAAATATTAAAATGACTGATCGCGATAACACTTTTGGGCGCTGATAATGATAGTAATCAAATAATCGGGATTCCTCCCACAACGTCTATTGCAGACATCGTTGAAATGATGCGTATACAATATCAAGACACGATTAAGTTTCGAGAAAAAATGGAGACGCAGAATCAAGAAATGTGTCAGTTTCGAGAACAAATAGAAGCAAAATTCGCGACGTTCTTGGATAGAACCAACCGCCCTAGACGACGACATAATTCCACATCTTCACTATCCTCACACGATTCAGATCATGATATTTTACGCGCAAACAGTCGTTCTCAACACATTCCAATACCTACACCAATAATACCTACACCAGTTCCACAAAATCTAACATCAATTCCACGACCACCATCACCCAATACACATATCCCAACACCCGTTCCTCAAACACAAATGATAATACATGATACAAACTATCCTTCTACTACAACTAGTTTCAGCTCACCACCTAACATAACTCGACGCAACACACCTTCACTAAGTCCAAAAGATTACACACAATCCATTCCATACTTTGACGGCACCCCTATGTGCTATGATGCAAGCGAACTCGTAATACACTGCAAAAACGCATTATCATACATACCACAATATAAATAATATGAAATTTTGGCATTATTAACGGGCAGACTGAAAGGCGAAGCACTACGACGCGCTTACAAAGCAAAATTACGTACAGTACAAGACTTAATAAATTTCATCAAGGAAAATTTTGATAAACCAAAAACATATTTTAGTCTCAGAAATCAAATCCTTAAATTAGAACAAGGAACATACGAATCCATGAATACATATATTGCACGCGCACAAGAGCTATTATCTGACTGTACTGAGTGTTTATTGACATCAAACGTACCAAATAAAGAATCAGCAAGACAGACTTTAAATGATGACATAACTAACGGTTTTGTTCATGGAACATTGAAAAAATATTTGAGACTTTTTACCATAAAAAATTTCCCAGATTTCGCGGCTGCTTGCGCTGAAGGTCGTAGAGCAGAAGGAGAATTAGCAGAATATCCACAACTAGATGACACAGATATGATAAGACAAGACTGTTTTTTATTACAAACCACGAACTCTGTCGAAGCAAACAATTACATTAACAACAATTATAGACCAATTTGCACTTTTTGTCAAAAACCAGGACACACAGTTGACATTTGCTTTAAACGCACAGCTCAGACCACTAATCGAAATTTCTCATTACAACAAAACCCAAATGTTAGAAACTATAATAACTCCAATATTCAAGTATGCAATTACTGTCAAAAACCAGGACACACACTCGACATCTGTTTTAAACGTAGAGCTCAAGAAAACAAACAAAATTTCACACCGCAACAAAATCCAAATTTTATAAACACCAACAACTTTAACACTCAAATTTGCAACTACTGTCAAAAACCGGGACATACATTTGATATTTGTTTTAAACGCAAAGCTCAAGAAAATATGCAAAAATCAATTTATCAACAAAATTCAAATATATTAAACTCTAACGATTATAATGTTAAAACTTGTCACTATTGCAAAAAAATCGGGCACTTGATTAAAGATTGTCGTAAAAGAATTTATAACAGTAACATACAAGCCACTGACGGCTTTGCGAATTCAAACAATCAGCAGTATCCGGGAAACGCGAGTGCGCCCCGACTGTCTGGCGCGACAACGGGGTTGAATTACAGCGCGCCATCTCAAACTCAGGCAAATACACAGACGAATACACAAGAAACTACATTCCAGAACCAGACATACTAAACACTGAAGAAATACGAATTTCGAGTGCTGAATGTAAAATTGCAAACACAACTTCTTATTCTTCACCATCAATTTTTATAAAAAATAACAGAATAAAAAACGATCAAGCCTGCTTTCTCATAGACACTGGATCTCAATTAAATCTTATCAAAATTAATCAACTAAAAAATATATTTAATATAGACAAAAACATTAAATACGAATTAAATGGCGTCTCAAAAACCGACAAACCAATGACACTGGGAAAAATTGATCTAATAATAAACAATACAATTAACGAATTTCATATAATACCAGCAGAATTCCCATTAAATTACTCAGGAATAATCGGTACTGAATTCATGCAGAAAAATAACGCTAAAATTGATTATGAGAATAAATTAATAATTGCTAACAATTTTGTTTACCCCTTTCACCATACGGAACGCATTTTACTACCAGCAAGACAGAAAACATTAATGATAATTCGACTATTAGACAACGGACTGAACGAAGGTTACATCGATCAAATAGACATGCCCAACGGAATTTATGCAGGAAAATCAGTAGTCACAAATGAGAACGGTAAAACTTACATTTTCGCTATTAACACACGTGAAGATGACATAACAATTGATGCTCCCGTCGTCTCATTATATCCATTTGAAACAAGTGACGAAGAAAACGGAAATAAAAATAAAAATGTAGAATCACCAACAGTAAACGCAAAGAACCGCTTAGAAAAAGTTATTAATACATTAGACCTTGACCATTTAAATGACGAAGAACGCTGCGCTGTACACAATTTAATCACAGAATATGCTGACTTATTTCATCTTTCTGGTGAACCTCTACGTTCAACAAACGTTATAACACATCGAATCATTACAACTGATGACGTACCTACTAATACAAGACAATATCGTTATCCGTTGACACAAAAAGAAGAAATAGAAAAACAAATAGAAAATTTATTGAAAATGGAAATTATTCAACCATCAGCATCTCCATACAATTCACCTTTATGGATAGTACCGAAAAAACCAGACGCACAAGGAAACAAAAAATGGCGATTAGTTATAGATTATCGGAAAATAAACGACAAAACAATTGGCGACGCATATCCACTTCCATTGATTAACGACATTCTTGATCAATTAGGCGGTGCAAAATACTTTTCTATCTTCGATCTTGCTTCAGGTTTCCATCAAATAGATATGAATGAAAATGATAAAGAAAAGACAGCTTTCACGACGCCACACGGTCATTACGAATTTAATAGAATGCCATTTGGTCTCAAAAACGCACCTGCAACATTTCAAAGATTAATGGATTTGGTATTGCGCGGATTACAGGGCAATGAGTTATTTGTATATTTAGATGATATTGTTATTTACGCTCGATCAATGGAAGAACACAACACAAAATTTATAAAACTCGCAAATAGATTAAGAAACACAAATTTAAGTCTTCAAACTGAAAAATGTCAATTTTTAAGAACAGAAGTTAAATATCTCGGACACATTATCGGTAAAGACGGCGTGAAACCCGATCCTGGAAAATTAAAATCAGTAAAAGAATTTCCAATTCCAAAAACACAGAAAAATGTCAAAGAATTTTTGGGTTTAGCAGGATATTACCGACGTTTTATTAAAGATTTTGCTGACATCGCCAAACCACTCTCAGATTTAACAAGCAAAAACAACGACTTTGAATGGAATTTTAAACACCAAGTAGCCTTTGAAACATTAAGAGATAAATTATGTGAATCTCCTATACTCATTTATCCAGACTTCAACAAGCCATTTGTAGTAACGACAGACGCATCAGGTTTCGCTGTCGGTGCAGTTTTATCTCAAGGTGAAATAGGCAAAGACTTACCAGTAGCATACGCCTCACGAGTCATGAATAAAGCTGAACAAAATTATCAAACGACGGAAAAAGAAATGCTTGCCGTAGTATTCGCACTCAAAACTTTTCGACCTTACTTATATGGAAAACAATTCACAC
This sequence comes from Microctonus brassicae, assembly GCA_918226075.1. NCBI lineage: Eukaryota > Metazoa > Arthropoda > Insecta > Hymenoptera > Braconidae > Microctonus > Microctonus brassicae. Next base: position 15,394,703 of record OW445482.1, read on the forward strand.
TTATTACTGATCATAGACCTCTTGTTTGGATTAGAAATTTTAAAGACCCCTCATCACGTGTGATGAGATGGCGCGAACGTATCAGAGAATTCGATTTTAAAATCCAATATAAACCCGGTAGAATAAACACTAATGCCGACGCACTATCAAGAAATCCAGTTGTTGAGATAGAACCAAGAGAATTATACATGGTTAACGTCACATGGAAATCAAGCAGCTCAGACTTCAGTACTGAAGATTGGATAGGCTGGCTCCCAAATACACAAAACACAAATCTCGAACGTTTAGAACATCTAAATACTTTAGTAGATTTAATCCACGAACCCCCAGAGGACATGAGAAATACAAAACAACGAAAAATAACAGATAACATAAATACAGAAATCATAAAAAATACAGAAATCATGGGAAATACAGAAATCATAGATAATAAAGAAATCATAGAAAATACAGAAATCATGGGAAATACAGAAATCATAGAAAATACAGAAATCATAGGAAATACAAATATCGCTGAAATCACAGAAAACATAGAGAATACAAATATCACTGAAATCGCAGAAAACACTGAAATCGCAGAAAATACAAAAATCGCAGAAAATACAGAATAAACAAGTAAACGCGGTCCAGGCAGACCACGAAAAAACCCACTCAAAAAACCCCCAGATAAAAAATGTACAAAACGAGGCCGAGGTAGACCTCGCAAGAAACGCATACCAAAACCTCACACCAATCCACAAGACACTATATTAACTTTTGATTCCACGGATCCAACAACTGACAAATATAATTTAAGAAGAAAGAAACCGCGCATAGAAAACAATAATACGAATGACGATAATGACGACACATCTGATTCAGAAGCATCCATATACTCCATAGAAATGGCTATAAATCCACGTATATTACACAAAATGCAATCACACAAATCCCACAGTAATACAAATGCAAGTTCCGACTCAGAGTCATCAATTTACTCAGCAGAAATAACAACTAACCCACGTATTCTACACCAAATGAAATTATACAAAAACTACAATAAAATAAATGCAACTTCTGACTCAGACGACACTCCACACCATATAGAAAAGATAATAAAAAAGAAAAATCAAAATAAACAAATTGAAACACATACATTGATACACTCACCACCATATTCATCAGATAAAAACATCAAGAAAAAGGCTAGAATAATTAGTGAATCAGAAGAAGAATTAACAAATCTCGACTCAAGCAATGATAATGAATACACACTAGAAAAAAATATTCCATTACCTCCATCACATACATCATCAGAAACAAAGACAGCAAGCGAAAATGAAAACAATAACAGAGAACATTTCCTACAGAGAATGATGAGAAATAACAATAATACACAAGAAGAATCTTTAGCTACCATAAATATCGCTGACGACAATAATCACATTTCTGACATTAATCAACAAATTTCACAAATAAATAACTCTCCAAGTTCAGAAGAAGAAATTAATAATATAATAATTGCAACAGCTGAGATATATCCGGAAGTAAACGAAAATAATGCACCACGACAATCACCTGATCATAACGAACATAGAATAAAAAGAAAACGTAATTGTAATAAGAGTAACAGTGGGTCAGGGACACGATCAGCTGACACACACATTCCATACAGGCGACCTGAGAAGATAACAAAGTGCGACGACACAACGACTTCAACGAACAGTGACTCTCCAACACGATCAGACAGAATAAACGCTATAAACACTCCACCATCAGAAACACATGACGCACACGATGAAATAATGGAAATAAAAGATACACAAATTCCACTATCACCTATTCCACAAACACAAGTAACACAACAGCAAGTTCTACCAACACAAGAACAATCAATGGTTAGAGCAAATACTCAAATTTTTACAAATGTTATTGAATCAACCGACAATTTAGACATGAGAAAAGATAATTACATCTGCTTTCTAGAAACAGACGGAGCTCCTATAGACGACGTAGGACGAAAACTAATACAAAATGGTCTTATACCACCTCCATCCGATCAAACAGGATACCAAATCTCAGACATTGCTGTAAATTTCACCAAAAGTAAAATCATATTTGGAATAATCATAGGAAAAAAGAATTCAAAAATAATAGAAGAAAATGACTTGAATAATGCTTTAAAAAATCTAGTGAATAAATTAAAAGAATTAAATGTTAAATCAGCGAGTATATCACAAGGATTGAGCGTTTTCGATATTAATTTTTGGCGTAAAATAAAAAACACACTGAGACTTACATTAATTGGCAGCAATATTAAAATTACAATTTGCAAAGAAGAAATAATAACACCAAATCCAAATCAAATTCAAAATATTATTAAAGAAAATCATGAAACTCCATTCGCAGGTCATAAAGGAGTAACAAAAACTTTCAATAGAATACGACAAAGTTATTTTTGGAAAAAAATGAAAACCGATATCGAAAATTATATTAGAAAATGTGAAAGTTGTCAAAAGAAAAAATTAGTCCGCATTAAAACAAAACAACCTATGGTTTTAACTGACACCGCTATCAACGTATTTGATAAAGTAGCACTAGACATCGTTGGACCATTAGAATTACTAGAAAATGGCAACAAATACATATTGACCATGCAAGATGATCTTTCAAAATACTGTCTAGCCGCACCCATGAAACATATCACTGCTGAATGCGTAGCAAAAACATTTGTTGATAATTTCATAACTCGCTATGGCTGCCCTAAAGCAATACTAACAGATCAGGGGACAGGATTCACAAGTTCTTTAATGCGCAATATGGCAAAACTATTCAAAATTAAACAAATAAGAACAACGTCATTTCATCCACAGTCAAACGGTGCACTTGAGCGTAGTCACCAGGTGCTAACAGATTATTTAAAACATTACGTCAGCAAAGGTAACTGGGATCAGTGGTTGCCACACGCCATGTTCGCCTATAACACAAGCAAACACGAAGCAACAAATTACACCCCACATGAAATAGTCTTTGGACAACCTGCACTCATTCCATCTGAACTCAAAACCACAAATAAATTAGGTACATATGATGATTATGTTTATGATTTAGCTTCCAGACTCACTGAAATACGAAATATCGCCAGAACAAATCAGGAAAAAGCTAAAGAAATTTCAAAAGCATATTATGACAGAAAAATAAATACAGTACCATTCCAAGTAGGACAGTACGTATACATACTAAAAAATATAAAAAGAGGGAAATTCGATGATAATTATATTGGACCATATCTTGTGACTGCTACTTTCCCTGACAAACAGAATATAGAAATACAAAAAACTCAAAATACAAAGAAAATAATACATTGTAATCAAGCGAAAATTGCACATATGACTGACGACAGCTCCAGCTCAGAATCCTCTAATGGTTAAAATTTATTCTCAACAAATCAGAAAATAAAATAAATCAAATAATATAATTAAATATAAAACAAGTATTCTACAGCTACACACTCACACCAACATCAAACGCACACTTTCTTGAATTCCGTTTTGTTCTGATCTTCGCCAACACACTCATGCCCATACGCTCAACATTATTTCACATTCCGTTTTGTGCGAATCTTCGCTGACCCAACTTCATATTCGCAGCACACGAAGTACAAAACTGCAAGACGCTATAGATATATTAAACACACACTAAACGCTATTGAACTAAATAAACAGTGGAACACTATAGATATACTACACGAAGAAACACCAGTTATAAAAAAAAAAAAAAAAAAAAAAAAAAAAAAAGAGGGAGTGGTCCCTCATATATATATAAAAAAAAAAAAAAAGATATTATAATTATAAATAATAATAATGATGAATGAATAAACAAATAAATCAATAACACAAAAAAAATATATAAAAAAAAAAAAAAAAAAAAAATATAAATAATTGAATAAATAAATACATTTCAATCTCAATCCATTGCAAACAAATACATAAGTATATATAGTTACGTCCTACACACTCGCTATTATTCATTTTCATTCTTATTCTCTACTACTTTTCTTCACCGAAATGACACATTCTAACTCAACTTCATTAGACTCTTTCATACTGAAATTGTAATCTACGGAATAAATCGATAAGATTACCATTAGAAAATAAAATAAATTTTTGTACAATAAAAATATGTTTCGATCTGCGAGCATAATAATATGACTTCATAATACCTATAAAATCTTTTTTTTTAATTTTTCGCGGGACGCTCTTGTTTTAAGGGGGGACGTGTTAGGTCCCAAGTGACCTTTTACCCTCATTTCTGACGTCACGCGCCTGCGCTCTGTCGCAGCGCGCTTATTTCAAATAAATACTCTTGCATCTCGAAACATGTTCTTATTTTAGTAATTAATCGATTCATTTATTGTATTGAATATTCTTTATATAATATAATATTTCATTTACTTTATGTAATAGTAGCTTTTACTTTAGAAATATCTATTTTTAACTGAGTATGAATACCAATGTCACATGAGAACTTCCCGTCAAAATCGCTTCTCGATGAAACAGAAGAAATTAAAACCATGAATAACTTTCTCACACTAAAATGCTTATTTCACATAACGTATAAAATTCGAAACTTAACTAAAACTTTCATTAATTCGACTCCACGATTTTTCCAAGAAATATTGTTAACTAAAATCAGCAAATTGTAAGGTATCCCTACCTATTGAACTGTTCGACCAATAAGAGTCACCCTTTCGTCACTTCCAACGAATTGTTAAATTGTTAACGTAAATTCAACCAATAGAAAATAACGTTTCAAACTGCTGACAGAAATATTCAAAGCTAAGTAAAAACTTGTCTATAAAAACTGAATACGCAACAAATCTCATCAGTTCTCACATACCACCGATACGACTAAGACAGTCTTCGATCTACAATTTACATACATCTTCAATACCAAGTGCGACTTATACGGTTTCTCGAATCAAGTTCACGAACACATTCATTCATAATTCTACGTCAGTTAATACATAAATCTCGAATTCCAGTAAATCAAGTAAATCAAGTAAATCAAGTAAAATCAGAATCTTTGTGTCAAATGTTCTTGTAATGATAATTCAAGTTTAAGTCTATAACGGTTTTCAATGCAATCACAAATTGTTTTTCAATTATACTTATAGACGTATCGAGAACTCAGTTAATAATTAATAATCGTAATTTAAGTGCATCAAAGACGTTTATAATCATTACTCAATATTGTAATTCACCAGTTCATGTGTTTAATTAATAAATCAATTAATAAGTGTTTCAAATAAAATTATAATCATCTCTAATTCACTTCATAACATCCTTACGCTTCAGCTACGCATAGTAGTGGCAGGCAACGATCCTCTACCAAAATAAAAATATTTCTGTTTTTAAAACCCACGTCCAACAACACCTACGACGTAACAGTATATATCTATAGTTGAGGCTCTGGTACCATACGCTGTGAAGCGAGTAGGTTCGTTAGAGAACTTGACTAGGCAGTTACTGTTATTATGACTAATCAAATATTTATACAATGTTTGACCTGATTTATTCATCATGTAATTCCCCCAAGCTTGATGCTTTGCGTTAATATCCCCACCAAAAATTATTTTATTACCTAAAGCCATAATTTCTTTTAGTTCATTATAGTTAATATTGATTTTAGGACTGGTATATGCTATGCTAAAATACAATTGTTTAATTCAACCGCTAATAATTCAAAAGTTTTGATATTATTTAAGGCAATAGGATTAATTTGTCTTTCCATAGCATTAAATTTTTTATTAAATAATAGCATGACACCTCCGTTGGGGTCAACTCTATCATTGCGATAGCAATTATAATTGGTGAGATTGAAAATCTTATTGCTATTTAGCCTGGTTTCGGTGACGAAGCAAACATCAATCTTTTTTCTATTCAACAAATCTTCCAGCTCATTCTTTTTATTAAAAATACCGTTCGCATTCCAATTTAATATTTTTAAATTTTCGTTTCTAGCCATTATTATTTTTTTTTAACAATTTTATCAACAGACTTTAGGGCTATACTCAGCTTACTATCTGCGCTCGATTTAATTTTATTTTTTTGTTTCTCACAATTGACTTTATTTTTAATTTTGTCGGAGCTTTTATGAGTTAAGCTGCTTTCTGAGTTTGTAGAAGCTGGAAGGTTTGTTTGTTTTACATCAATAGTTAGAATGTCGCATGTGATACTTGCTACATTAATATTCTTAGGATTACTTATATTAATTTTGTTTTTGCTATTTGTAGAGTCAGAAGCATACTCATTCGGCATATTAGTTAGTTTATTAATGATTATTTCAATTTCCACTGGGTTATTAGATAATTCGTTAATACAATTTAATATTTCTGTGATTTTTATCAATACTTCTATTGGACTTTCACATAAAGTATTCACTATTTTATGAACCTCACTTGCTACTTTAACATCACTTTTTTCAGCTAGATTTACACTTTTTTGGTAGATCACTTCAGATTATTTACTGGGAGCACTCGATTGTTGGTGATTGACAGTTCCTACATTCGGCCGTTGATGACATTGGCAAATGGAATTAGCCCTTGTGACAGCAGCGTAAGTTGGTGCACGATCGTTACATAAGATGAAGCACTCTTTGGATATGCCTTACATTCATTTATATTTACATTTGGTTTATCATTTTTCAGTTTTTGATTATTTCTTGTGCTCACGTTGTTGATGAAGTTGATGTACACAGAACATTTAGGGTCATTAGCCATGTGACCTTCACCACAATTATGACACTTATGATTTTCATTTGGCGTGGGACAATCTTTAGTTTCGTGGTTTTTAGCACATCTCATGCACACAACCATGCGATGACAATTATTCCTTCCGTGTCCAAACCTCTGACATTTGTAACACTGTGTAATTTTTTGTTTTTTGTTATATTTATCCCATTGTACCTCTATTTGAAAGATATGTTTTATTTTAGTTATTTCTTTGAGGACTGTTGGGTTGTCCAAAGTTATTAAATATGTTGCTAGATTTGGATTGACGTTGTTTTTGGCTCTTATCATGTATATACTTATTATTTTTATTTTAGAGTCCAGTAGCTCATTGGATATTACTTCCACCGGTAGCACTGGAAGACCCTTGAGTACTACTTAAGGTTTAATTTCATTCTTCCGAGAATAAGTGTGGAAGTCTGCTTTTATGTTGGATAGTATATTAATAATTTTGGTGTGATCCTCAGCAGAAGTTGTTGAAATGGAGACATATTTTCCATTACATTTGTATTTCACGTCAAGGTCACTTTTGTTTATTATTGCCTTTACTTGTAGGAATGTGTTACTAGCCGTAAGTGAGACAATAATAGGTGGCTGATTGATATCTTTTGGGGAATGCGATTGTTGCTGATTGTTTTTCATTTGATAGGTGCTTCCAATCGAAGAATCACAGCTGTCCGTTTCACTATTGTTTTCAGAGGATACTTCCTCATCGTCTTCGCACGCTTTTCTTTTACGTTGGAAGGATTGATTTATTGTGGGAATTTTACATTCCCTCTTTCTTTTATTAGCGCCTTCGTTTGATTGTTTCTCCAGGTTCACGGAGATGGTATTATTTATAACATTATTTTCACTCGCTAGGCTTTGAGGAAACCCCACAGTGTTGCTTATGGGAGTCTCAACAGACCCCATAAATATTGAACAATTATTAAATTCTATTATTATTAATTCTACTTCATTAACTAGAACCAAATATTAGTTTGACTTGCGTAATATATATAATCTCAGTTAACGATGTGACTTCTAGAGTTGCTGAGAACAGAATGAGATGGGTTTTCCAGTGACGTCAGAGTAGAAGCTATTGTGCTAGCGAAGTACGAGCGACCCAATGAGAAGCGGCCAAGTAGTGTCGAAAACTGCCTTCTCCACCACAGCAGGGGCCAATCACGAAGCAGAGGCCCAATATAAAAGCCAGACACGTCGGGTCATCGTCCTCTTCATCTGTTTCGTTACTGAAACCAAGCTAACGAAAAAAACAGATCACATTAATATTGTTAATTATAATTGCTATAGAAATGATAAAGATGCGATTAACCCTGGTGGAGGGGTTGCAATTTTTATCAACAAAAGACTTAACTCACTTGTGACTACTTGCGATGTTGATTATTCTAAGATAAAAAATACTGAGGCATTAGCTATTATGATTGGCGATATAATGTTCATAGCCGTATATAAACCGCCTCAAATTGACCTAAATTACGATGATTTTGAAATTTTATATAACCTACATGATCAAATAATAATAGGAGGTGACATAAATGCTAGACACCCAGCTTGGGGTGATACGAACATTAACAAGACAGGTAAAGCTCTAATTAACAATGTCATCACTAATAAATTCAAATTTAACATTCATCATTCGGACGAACCTACATATTACTCACCGATAACCATGAGGGGATCTAATTTCGACTTGTTTTTTACTAGAAAAATTAAAATTAAAAAACCACACACGATAAATGAGCTCTCCTCAGACCACTTACCACTTGTAACGAGAATTTCCTCTATGACTGTATATAATAACAATACTTGTAAACCTCTTGACTACTCTAAGACAGACTGGAACGCTTATAAATCTGAATTAAATAGAAATTGGAGTATTAGTAAAGAATTTTCGAGTAAAAATGAGGTTGACGAAACAATCACTAAACTAAACCATGCGATGCAAGCAGCCTTACAACAGGCTACTCCTGTATGTTTTAAATCTGATCATAAATATCCATGCAATTCTGAAATCAATAAGATAATTAAACTAAGAAACAAGACGCGGAAGTTATACCAAAAACATCGCTGTAAAATATGTAAAAAGTTAGTTAATCGTTTGAACAAACAAATCAAATATTTAATGAATGAGGACAAAAATAGTAGGATAGCCAACGCCATGAAAAATCTAAGAGTCAGCAACGGATCATTATGGAATGCCGTCATAATGAGCAAATGGAGACAAAACAAAACAAAAAAAATTCGTAAGATTCACAGTCAAAATGGAATCATTTTTGATAAAAAAGAAATTGTTGAATCCTTTGCTGACACTTTTGAGAAAATCCACCATACTACTAGTAAATTTGGCACGACTAAAACTAACAATCTAGTTAAGCACAATTTCAATGCAATCAGAGTAGACAACACTTCAAACATAAACATTCAAATACATACTCATGAAATTAAAATACTAATCAGTAAATTAAAAAATAAAAAAGCACCGGGTCTAGATAAAATAAGTAATCTTCAACTAAAAAACTCTACAAACAAAATAATCACTCAATTGTACTATATATATGACTATTGCATTAAAAACATGTGTTTCCCTAAAATATGGCGACTGGCTAAAATACTCCCAATCCCCAAGCCTGGTAAAAACCACTTATTCCCACAGAATTACCGTCCAATCAGCTTGCTCAGCACAACCTCTAAAATATTTGAAAGTCTTATTGCCAAAAGAATCAGAAAATACTTAGATAATAATAACTGCTTTAATGAAGCCCAGTATGGGTTCAGACCAGGGTTATGCACGGTTAGACAGCTCTCTGGAGTACTCTATACTATCATTGCAAACAAAAACAAAAATAAATTCTCTAGCGTACTATTGCTCGACATTGAGAAAGCATTTGACACGGTGTGTCATAGGTCGCTTATATATAAAATGACTAAGACTGGACTGCCTACTAACATCATATGTCTAATAAAATCATATATTACCGCAAGGGAATTCGTGGTGTTCCATGATGGTGTATTAAGTGAGAGTAGAGATATCGTAGCTGGCGTACCTCAGGGATCTGTGCTCGGTCCTCTGCTCTTCCTGATATTCATCAACGACATCTCTGAATATCATGATAACACCCTTGCATTGTTTGCTGATGACACGGCGGTCATTGCCAACTCTGGTAGTCTTAAATTATTAAAGCATAAAACGAGCAATCACTTTGACATGATTAATAAGTATTTTTATGATTGGAAGATTAAAATCAATCAGCAAAAAACTGAGTTATTGGTTGTAAAGCATACAAAATTTAATACTAAAATAAGCATTGAATATAATGGGCAGTTGATCAACGAATTAAATAGTGTAAAATACCTAGGCATTGTTATTGACGCGAAGTTGAAATTCAATAAACATGTCACTATACAGCTGCAACCAAAGCTAAGACGGCTATGAGTATTCTGCGTGGTCTAATCAGTAACAAAAACATATCTATTAGTAATAAGGTGACTATATATAAGACTTGCATCAGACCGATCATGACTTATGCATGCCCGGTATGGTGCAACACCAGTAAAAATAATATCAAAAAATTACAAGTAGTACAAAATAAATGTCTTAACATAATCCTAAATAATTATTACTATGAGGGCAATGATAAATATTTAAGCTCAACTGAGTGTCATGATAAAATTGGAATTGAAAAAATTGAGGACTATATTGATAAATTGGCTAAAAACTTTTATAAATATCAAGCAAAAAATGTACCAATTTTGGTTAATCGTAACAACATTGTAAATGAGGCATGGGATAAAATCCAGTTTCCCCATTAAAAGTATGTAAGTGTGTGAGAGTGGTGTGTGTGGTGTTTTTATGGGCTGGTCCCAATAGTCTTAAACAGGTTTTTGTTTTTATTTTCCTGTGTATCAACTTATACTATATTAAGAAATAACATCGTTGCAAATAATATTTAATTTCAAGAGATGAATGAAGCTAATAGCTGGGCGTCATCATACAAATGTATCCAAAATGTAAATTCAGCACGCAAAGTGCGCACATATGTATTAAAGCTTAAATAAATTACTATGAACTTGAACTCATCGTCCTCTTTCGACGTTGGTAATAAGTAAAGAACGGACCAAGGCTTAATAGAAGCGGTAGAGCCTGACCGCTAGTTCTTGAAAGTGAGACCAACCAAGCAGTAGCCCAGCAGAAGCCAAGCAGTATCCAAATTCAAGCAAAATATCAAGGCCCATTTTGGCAGACCAGCCTTATCATCAGATTTATATAAATTCTTATTTTATATTTGAAATTGCTATATTCCAATAAATAATAAATTGTTTAATAAAATAAACTAATTTCAATAATAAACAATTTCACATTCTACATATATATTATATATTATTTATTTTTATTTATAGAAGCACTACTAGATTTTTCATGAATAAAAGCTATTTTATTTTAATTTTCCACTAATTTGCAGCATGCAAAATTATAAAATAAAAATATCAGAAATATGCTGTAAAAAAGATAGAATATCCATAAAATCTTACGAAGTATCAGTCTATATAATCTATTACTATAATAGATTGCAAAAAAAAAGTGTTTATTGCATACTTTTAATATAAAGAGAACCATGGGGTAACACTTTACTGCTATCAACTGTTGATTCAGTCTTTTTCATTAGATCGTTGTAACATACCCATTGTCCAGATACCCTTCTACAATAAGCGACGTAATGAGCAAAGGAATATCCTGGCTACTACGCACAACCTAAAATTTGATAAAAAATGAACATGAATTAAAAATTTTGAAAGTACATATCAATATTCAAAATACTCTACAAAACGATAACGAAATTCCTGACTACTACCATCTTCATTCGTCACCGGTACCATTAAATAAACTGGAATCTCTCGTTATTTTCACTCGCAACCCTCTTTTTCTTAACGAGTCTTAATATCCAATTCAATATATATATAAAAGTTTGGATTTCTTCGACGTATCCTTTTGTTTCCATTACAATAGCTACAATGCATATTGTAAATAACACTGTCCCAATCTAATGTTCTTTGCAGTGAACCAAACCCACGCTGAGTGAGTGTTATGTAATCTGTAGGGAAAAGAACTACGTTTCTCGTGTTATTATTTTTACAATTTAAAGTTGGACAATCGTTTTTTTTCAAAAACACTTGGTTCATCTGCAAAAAGTCGAGTCCAGAGAGTATTTATATTATCTTGACAAAAAAACGTTCGTGATATAGGTGTAGAATCATAATTTTCTTTTTCATTTTTTGGTTGAGCTATTTCCGTCTTTTTGTAGATAGGATATAGAATTTCGAATCTCAATATTTATTTGGTTAGAAATATTTGTTGAATCCTGTCAAATATTTTGGAGCATCAAATAATTTGGTTTTGGTATTCAACTCCAAATTGCTAGCATATAATCTAACGACGATGTGTCTCGTAAATATTCAAAATTGTTATCATTACAAAAATTCAATAAATTTTTAATATATCAAAACATACTTGGAGTCTTAAAAAAATACATTATCCATGTTAATACGGATAAATAGCTATATCAATAATAAATAAATATGCCTGTACTTACATACAAAACGTGAAATATTATCTATAACAATTGTTAATCAATAAATTGAATAACTCCATTTTTCGCTCATTTGCTTCATTTTACAGATCACCAATTTTCTGGAAAATACTCCAAATCATTATTCGAGTGAGTGTAATATAGGATTCTAACTAAGAAACACTCGTGATTATTCAAACAAAAAAAAGCTGTTCAACAGAAACGCATAAGTGTAGACACTTGTCATAAGTAGATTGAAATTTTATAATAATTTAAAATAAATATTAAGTATAAACATATAAGGATTGTTAATTGGTTATTTAATGTTTTCATATATGTATATATGTTCTTGCGGAAAAAATAATAAAATTAAAAACTCAAATAAAATAAGAAATCAGTGGCTGAAATAAAAACTTTTTTTTTTTTAGTGAAATTATATAAAATTAATATTTATTCAATCATGGCAAAAATATTTTTATTAGAAGGAATGTTATCATCTTCTAGTAGTGATAGTGACAATGATGGGTCCATTGATTTGGAAAGTTGGGATGATATATTTGAAGATGATCATGAAAATCATCAATGTTACCCTTTACGTCCTATTCCTATAGTTGACAATTTCATGGAAAATGTAGTAGCCAGATATACTGATAAGGAGTTTCAAGAGAACTTTCGGTAATTGGAATAACTGCAATTGCACCAAAAACTTATATATGTTTTATCATATTTAATGACTTTTTATCTATTTTAATTCGAATATTTATTACTTGATTGCAGTTTGAAGAGAACTACTTTTTATTATTTATTGAATACTTTGAGAGAAGATATATAGATAATTCAAATGAATGTGGTCATCCACCTATTGCACCTGAAAAACAACTGTGTATAACTCTATATGTACTAGGAACTCCAGATTCTTATAGGTGAATAACTGGTAAAATTTTTTATATACTTATATTTATGATAATTGTTATGAAGAAAGTGAAAATATTCATTTTCTAGGACTGTAACAAATTTATTTGGTGTGGGAAACGCTACGGCTTGGAGAACAGTTCTAAAAGTTGTCAAAGCTCTTGGTAAATTTAGAAATTATTTTATCACTTGGCCTACACCTTTGAAAGCTCAAGAGACAGCCAATATATTGGAAGCGAGATATGGTTTTCCAGGAGTTATTGGAATGGTTGATGGAACACATATTCCAATATCCGCCCCAAAAATTGACAAACAGGCTTATATCAACCGTAAAGGATTTCCATCCATTCAATTACAAGTACCATAAACATCTAATATTATACACATATATGTAAATTTATTTATCTCTATGAGTGATTCTCTGCTACATAAAAGTGAAAAGAAAAATTTCTTTCTCTTTTTTTTTTAAAGAATACTTTGCTAAAGTCATCGTGTGACCTGAGAGACTCTTATCATACATTGGATTTGTATTACAATATTCCCTTGATTTTAGTGTACAAATATACTTTTACATGCAAATTTTCAGGGTAAAATATTGAAAATTTAACTTCTTATTTAAATTAAGGGGCAATACAGATTTTGTTTGATATTCGTTTGGATAAAAATGTATGACAAAATAATACATTTGAAAAATTATTTTAAGGATTTATAAAAAATTGAGATCTTTCGTTTATTTCTACACTAGAAAACACTGTCATACAAATTAAATGTATCATAAGAAAGTCATTCGGGTCATATGATGACTTGTTTAACTAATGTTGAATAATTAGACACATCTTAAAAAAATTTTCTTTTCATTTCTTCGATTTACAGAGAATCAGTAACCCAACCATATCTATATGTATTTTGTAAATGCATGGTTTCCTTTTATCAACTATTATTATTTATTTGTTTAGGTGATTTGTAATGAGAAACAGGAATTTATCCATTGTTATATCGGACTACCAGGATCGGTGCATGATAACGGAGTTTTTCGATATTCTGGTGTGCAACAAAAATGCAACGATGAGTATTTTCCAGAAAACACTCATCTTTTAGGTGATAAAGCATACACTCTACACAAACATTTAATGACACCATTCATTGATAATGGACACTTGACTGTTGAAGAAACCCACTACAATTATATACATTCTTCAACTAGAATGACTATAGAAAGGGCCATAGGTTTATTAAAAATGCGTTGGAGATATTTTAAAGACAAGCTTCCCATGAGAAGAACCGATCTTATTCCACATTACATAATGGCAGCTTGCATCCTGCACAATGCTTGCCTTAAACGTCAAGATTACTTTGAAAATGTAGATGAAATAATACTACCCGTTGAAGTGGATGACCTAGGACCTCTTGATGCAATAAATGAAACAAAAGCTGCTAAGAGAGAAGATTTAGTTAGAATATCAAATAGAGATGTTGAACCTTAATTAAAATAAAATGTTTTTTAATCTTTGCATATAATTTTTGTAATAATTTCTTGATAAATATGACTAAAAATAAATTTTTCAAATTATAAACAAATAATACTCATGTTCATGAATTTGAGAATATTCAGAGAAGGTTTTTGAAATCAGCTCTCTATGCGTTGGATAGGCGATACCCTGAAAGGAGTTTTCCTCAACGTGAACTACTGATGCGATTCGGTCTTCTCGATTTAAAGACACGTAGAGACATGCAGGTGTTCTTTTTTTCTTTAAATTTCTCAATCATAAAATTAAGGGTCTTCAAGTATCACATTGTTTCCACTTGCCTCCGGTTAGAACCAACGTTTTTGTAAATTTTTCGGTCCACAGAATGATCAAAACCTATCATGATGTGGCTGATAAAGTAGACATTTTTTACACGACACCAATTCAAATTAAAAAAGTGTTCCAGTCGTCCTGAATCCTGCAAAACTCCTTTGTTACAATGACTATTACAATGATTATCATAATCAATTCGAATTGTAAGTTTGAAATATCTTGTTTATTTTATTGTTCTACTACTTAATTATATTTTTATTATGTTGTGTGTTTCTGTTTGTGATTTTGTTGCTAACTTTAATTTATGAATTTAATTTTAATTTTTTTTTTTAATGTATTCGTTTTAAGTAGTTGTTTTGACCTTTATTCTCTTTGCATTTGTAATGTTATATTTCTCTATAATTGGTGCAAACTCCAGAGTAGGTATTAAAATAAATGAATAAATAACAACATTTATATTAAAATCTTTGTATTGCTATGACAATCGCACACACATTTCTTTCATTTTTTTAACCAAATTTCTGCAATACAAATCAGTCTTTGATGTGCTTTCACATAATTTTACTGTGGTTGACACATTCCAATTGTAATACAGAAATGATAAGTACACTTGAATGGTATCTGCTAATATTCTAAATATTAACTTTGAACATTTTATTAACACAGCACTTGAATGGTATCTACTAATTTTCTAAATATTAACTTTAAACATTTTTTTAACACAGCATTTGAATGGTATCTAATCATTTTTAAAATATTAAATTCTAACATTCTTTTAATATTTTTAAATTTTCAACATTTTTTAAATATAAACTTTTTATTTTTTTTACTATAATGTAATAAAAATATTTAAATAAAAAAGTAGAGAATTTGTAAACATTACAGGTTATTTTTTTAAGGATTCTGCAATTTTTTCAAAAATCTGCAATTTTCTTCCGTTATAAACAGCTTTTTCTTCTCTTTTCAGCTGTCTGTCTTCTATGGCATCCTCTAAGTAATTAATTTTTGCTTGGTTGAGAGCAACTTTCATTTTCTCTAAAATTTTTAAAATAAGTTAATATTTTTGAAGTAATATATAAACAAAATAATTAAAATGCAGAAAAAATATAAAATACTACAGGGTGGTGAAGCTGACAAATCATTTCCAAAATCAGCTAAACGTACACTATTCCCAGCCACTGACAATGGTTTTATCCAAGGCTTTGTGGAAAACATGTCATCTAAAATCTGAAAAGGATTGAAATATTAAATGAAATTTCAAATAACAATTTAGAAGATATAATTAACTATACAAACTCACTTCATAATAAGCACAAGTGTCTACGCCATTTCCTCATTGGTTGTTAGCGTCTTTGGTTTTTTTATAAGATTTTTTCAAATTTTCCATTTTATTCATGCATTGTTCGCGTGTTTTTTCGAATTCATGGTCTTTCATTTGTTCCATTATCAACTTCCAAAATTTTAGATGAGTAATCTGACCATTGTCATACGATTTTTGATATTGTCCATATGAACTCAGAAGTAGCAGTGTTTCATCATCTCTCCAGATACATGGCCTAATTTTTTCTTGTGCTTTTTTCGGAAACTTTTTCTTTTTTTTTGATTTTTCATTCAAGCTAAACTCCACATTTTCCTCTCCGGACTCAGTTGGGATGTCATTAGCAGGCTCTTCATTTGTATTGTCATCGGTGAATAAGTTGAAATATTTTTTTTTTATATTCTTGAAGCAAACTCATACGAAATGCATCATCTACATATTTTTTTACAATATTTTTAAAAAGAAAATAATTAGTTTAAGATTTTCATTATATTAAATACCTTTATAAATTATGAATTACAAACCTTCTAAAGCCTTATTCGCTTCCTCTTCTGTAACCAACAAATTGAACACCTCTCCTTCATCAGTTAACTTTAATGGTTGTAAATTTTTTGGTATTAGGTCACTAACTATCATGTTTGATTGTTGAAGATTGGATAATTGTATTGCAATAGCATTTTTGTATCTATCTAATAATTGTGACGCATACAACATATCACCTACAACAAATTTTCTTATTTACACATGTATACTTCCTCATATTTACATACCTATTTATCTCAAAGGAGTGTTTGACTTATAGTTATTTTAAGTTTTAAAATAATAAGCTTTTCATTTGAATGGTTGTTTTTTTACATAAACAAAAATTTGTATTTCCTCATTTTAGGTTATAATCAAAATTACAACAAACAAAATATTTCGAATTTAATATTCATTATTAAATTCAATTCAATATTAACATAAAATTAATATTAATATTATAAACAAATAACATTATATTCATAATCAGTATAAATAAAGTTTTGAAATTGAAAATTGTAACTTACCAATTGCCCTTTCATGCTCTTCTCTCGTCAGATATAACATAAACATTTCACCCACTTGATCTTTTAATGATAAAACGTAGTTTGCTGTATTCATCGTTATATTATTTGAAATAATAATTTGTTATTAATAATCGTCAAGCAGTAAATACTCAGGATGCTGAACCAACCAAATTGACAAATAGTTCTAACTTCTAACTGCTGAACAGCTGTTTTTTGTTTATCGATTCGGAACACAAGGCGCCGGTTGAGATGACAAGTGTACCAATTTCAAAAAAAAAATTCAGACCAACCAAATAGATGTCGGAAATTCCGCCAGAGCGCAAAACGCACTCTCGTCTCTCACATTCCATCGTCAGTACTACTGAGTACTGACTACTGAGTACTGGATTACATATTACTGCTACCAGCTCTGTAATTCCCTCGGTTAAATACCAAATGTTACGTCTTTACGGAGAAAAAATTGGCATTGTCGTAAAAAAAATTAAGATTATAAAGGAATATTTATCCCATCATGTAAATTTAAACGAACGATGTTATTCATATTTACGAATTGAAAGAGATTATTGGTGTCTTTCAACAAGAATAATCGAACATTATACATCTTTAGAGCAGAAGCTACATTCGGGAAATTCTAATTGTAGCATTCCAATATGTTATTGGAAGGAAAGTCCTTATAGCACAAATAATACGCAAAATAGAAATATCAGTAATTTGGCATTCATTTTGAGTGGTTTAGGACTGTTGATTGCTCTCTGTGAAGCGCCTGATTTCATCAAAGGTGAAATTCCATAATAATTATGTTTATAGATAGAATCAAATTAGTATAGTTAAGTCATAGAATTCAATATATTCGATTCAATTGTTGATAGAAAATAGATTTTTGAAAGCAGCACAACATGGTAATATTTCAGATTTAAAAGGGGTATGTTTAAATGTATTTCACGAATAATTAATGTGAAACTATTTGCTACATAACATAAGTATGATATAATGATGGACACATTTCACATATATGAACTTTCCTAGGCATTAGCTGATGGAGTTGATATAAATAGCCGGCATATACTTGGATGGACTGCTTTGCATTGTGCAGCTGTAAATGGCAATACTGAAGTTGTTCAATTTTTGTTGAGTCATGGAGCTGATGTGAATGCTATTGACGAATTTGTGAATGTTTATAAAACGGCGAAGGACAAACGTATCCATACTTTAGACGGTAATTATTTAAATTTTAAAATTTTATTTTTTTTTTGTCTTCATGTTTTTCATAATACACTTTTCAATGAAATATAATTATTATTAAACAGTTCTCCTCCAGCGAGAAGCGGAATTTTCCAATATATTGAATATTTTGAATAATAAAACTACATTTAAAGGATTTACTGCACTACATTATGCTGTTCTGGCTGGATCTTATGCTTGCGTCAGAGCGTTACTCGATGCTGATGCCAACCCCACAATTGAAAATGAATCTGGCCACAGAGCCGTACAATACTCCTCGAATGATGAAATTCAGAAATTACTTATTGACTACTCTGATAGATACGATGAACTTATAAGAGAGAAAGTACGTTATAGTTGATTTTTTATTAAAGAAATTGACAAGAAATATCGATTCTTAGTTTTAATACATTTAGGAGGCTGAAGAACGTCGTCGCTATCCTTTGGAACAGAGATTGAAGCAAAATATTGTCGGTCAACACGGTCCAATTTCGATTGTTGCGTCGAGTAAGATATTAAAAACGAAAGAAGAAAATTGATAGAATTAATATGTTTTTATATTTAAATTTATTATGATAATGATCAAATATAGCAATAAGGCGAAAAGAAAATGGCTGGATAGATGAGGAACATCCTATGGTATTTCTTTTCCTTGGCTCATCCGGTATTGGAAAAACAGAATTAGCTAAGCAAATTTCTGCTTATATTCACAAAAATAAAACTGATGGATTTATAAGATTGGATATGTCTGAATATCAAGAGAAACACGAAGTGTCGAAATTGATTGGTGCACCACCAGGTTACGTTGGCCATGATAGTGGCGGGCAATTGACAACACTTTTGAGAAAATGTCCAAATGCTGTTGTACTCTTTGATGAAGTTGATAAAGCACATCCTGATGTGCTCACCGTTCTCTTACAATTATTTGACGAGGTTAGGAACTGAATAATAATTCTGTACAGGGTATTTTCAAGCTTGGTACAATATTAAACTATTGAATTTCTTTTACCCATAAGGGAAGATTGACAGACGGTAAAGGAAAGACAATTGAATGCAAAAATGCCATTTTCGTGATGACTTCTAATCTCGCTAGTGAGGAAATCGCTGAACATGCTATGCAATTGAGGTCTGAATCTGAGCGTTTGTTAACACAGAGAATTGGTAATAATTCTGATGAAGATCAAGCCCCAGAACAGATTGTTATATCCCGAAATTTTAAAGATAAAGTGGTTGATATTTTGAATTTTATAGTTCATATTCAATATACAAATTTGAATGCTGATTCTGTGTTTATATTACTTAATATTTCGTATTATTATTACAGGTACGCCCGATTTTGAAAAATCATTTTCGCCGTGACGAATTTCTTGGCAGAATAAATGAGATTATTTACTTTTTGCCATTTTCACGTAGCGAACTAATCAAACTTGTGGCTCGTGAACTGGAAGCATGGGCAACTAAAGCAAAGGAGAGACATATGATCGAATTGAAATGGGATTGTGAAGTTTTATCGATTTTAGCTGATGGGTATGATATCCATTATGGGGCACGTTCTATTAAATATGAAGTTGAACGTCGAGTGGTGAATCAACTGGCTGCTGCGCATGAACGAGGGCAACTTGGTGAGAAATGGTGATTTTAATTTATATGGAAAACAAAAAATCTATTCTTTAACTTCATTGAATAATAGGTAAACAATGTTGCGTAAAACTGAAAGCTATGTGGCATGAAAATGGAGCTGCCATTGGAATATCTATTCGTCCAGCCGGTGTGAAAGATTTCATCGATATTGCAGAAACAGATACTTCAATTAAAAATGTCAACATCATTTTATAATGTCTAATGTCGACTCATTTGCAGGTGAATGCGAATAATAATTAATCAACCTGCAATTAACAATATTTATCTGCTTCACTTATGATGTGTGACTGTAAAAAATGTACATTCATCTATGCATAAATATTTATTCACAGTAAATTCTTACAAACTAAGCAAATCGCGGCAGGTTTTAATATTAGCAAAGTCGTGTACAAATCGAGTTTAGCTGCCAATTCCTCTTCTTTACCTAAAAAAGCGAGTCCGCTTAAACGCGATTGGGACATTGTACTCTCCAGAAACGTTTTTATCAATTTCAGTTTTGAAAATGAACCATTTGCTGGAGCAGAGGTAACGGGTAAGGTCGAATACAAAATAAGTGATGTGCAAACATTTGATAAATTTGAAGCTAATATTTTATAATCAACAAGTAAGAATTGAGTCAGATCACGGATGGTTTCAAAATTACGGCTTTTGATCTCTTTAGAAACCGTACATTTCAAACTTTGTATTTCATCAGACTATGGAACAAATCATTCTCATACTCGCGTTTGGATTTGTGCTATCTATATATCTGAGGACGCGTTGAACACAGAAATTTTTCATTGGGCTCTTTGAATTAAAATTCATTTGATAATCCGTCATAGAATTTTTTTACTTTTCGTTATCACTTTTGAGCGAAAGAGATATCTAACTGCCAGCTTTCAGCAATGACTTCAGCTTCTTCCACAAGAGCAGGAAAATCATCACGTAAAGTCGACAGATTGCAACTCACACATTTTAGCGAATTATACGCTTCCTCCAAAGTGAAATTAGGACTTTGAAGACTTTTCGAAACCAAATTAATATAATTTAATATTTTGCTTTGAAAAATAATCAACAATACAAACTAAAAATTGTTCATATTTTTTCGAACAATCTTTGCTTCTTCAATCTCATTTTTTTTCTTTGATCTGAGAATTATTTCAGATAAACTGTTCATCGCAGATGCGGCATTGCATTTCAAAGAAAGAACTGAATCATACTAGATTGGGCCAAAAACAATTTTTTCTCTTTCGCTACTATGAAAATGTTGTTCAAGGTGACAAAAAAATGCGCGTATGAAAAGGGCAGCTCTTAATTTTGATATTAAGAGGTGTCGCATCGTGGTTTTTGATTTCCCAATTAAATTACACAGAAAGTTTTTTTTTTTTTTTTTTTTTTTAAATTTCGTTACGTTCTAACACATTGTTTTGTTGTGAAAATCAATACATAGTCTTATAGGAAATTAGGCGATTTATAAAAAAGGTCTGATATGATTTTTCGCTAAGTCAACTCGTTGAAAAATTATTCGAGGTTGAAGTTCAACTTCAAATTGCATATGATAACCTCCACAATTTTTTATACTTAATCACACAATAATGGCCCACCAACATTAAATATCATATTTTTCGTGACCTTTTTCGTTTTTATGCTACAAATTTGTAGAGAAAAACTCATATTATTTTGCACGTCTCAAATAAAAGGCGTTGAAGAATAATTATGATGAAGTTGAAAGTATTGTAAAAATTTTCAATTTATTCATTATTTCAAAATTAATTTTAATTCGTCATTAAAAATCAAGTTATTGTAATCTTTATATTTTGCAGCTATAGAATCATTGTGGTTGTCGATTTGAGCGCTGCCTTCCTTGCATTATTTACATGTGCATAATATATTCTCTGAAAATATCTCTTTTTAGAGAAGTATCTAAACTAACAGCACGAGAAAGCAGCAGTTTGCGTCAAATATGTATTTTTCTTGTAAAGACATACATAAAAGCTTGGTTCACTCTTCTATCTGCAATCCTAGCGCCATGCAATGACTTGACCTTAATGCAAGTTTTAATTAGGTACAAGAATGTAAACAGTTCCATATCGAAAGCAGCTTGTTCGAAAATGGTTGATCATATCTGGTATTTAAGTGAACAATTCGAAATTATTTCTGTTTTTGATGATAATGTTCTCCTAACTGTCAAACAAAAAATGATTCAAACTTTGAAGAGAGATGAAAGCACTGATTAAAAACAGAAAATATTTGAAATTGACATAAAAAATGTCAATATATTGTTATCAAAAGACATGAGCGATTTCATTTCTAAAAATTCATCAACTTCATTCCTAATATTTGATTTACCCGTTGACTTTGTTATATCCCCAGCGTAGGGATATATACATATATACATAACCATATATGTTAAACATAGAATAATTAGATAATAAGAAATTAAGTTTTAAGAAATAAATATTATACTTATATCCATATAAGATACACATATATATAATAAGTTACAATAACGAGAACTACCACTGATAAAACAGAACTCTACTATTACCAGGAAATTAACTTATACCATAATTGCAATATAAAAATGAAATAAATTTATAACATTAAAATTAAAAACAATGTAATATCAAAAATATAAAAATGTATTTTCAACAAAAAAATGATAAAAACAAGTAACGCATGCGTTAGATACGATTAACAAATAGTTCGACAAATTCTTCCGCTATCCAATAGACAAATAAACCTATGTAAATAAAACAATCATTTTCTCACGCAATTCGAAAACCAAAAGAAAACTAGATAAAGTCCTCAAATAAAATGATTACGCAAGAAAACGCGTCTTATAAAAAAATCAATAAATAGAATTTCTGAGAAATGAATAAATCCAAAATAAATAGTAAAACACACATGAAGAAAATAGAATTTCTAAAATCAATAATGCATTTCCGTAGTTGATAAAAATATATAACACCTGAATAAATAAGATTAAAATATCGTTCGATTCATTATCGCATAAAAGAAACTGTATCACGATTCTTAGAAAAGTTAATGCATCAAAATGCTGGGGGTCGTCCCCAACCAATCACAGAGATGAAAATAGCCGTAAGACGAAGGACCAACCTACATGTAAAATAATAACCAATAGAAACTTATTTTTTTGAATCAGGAGGTGAAAAACCCTCCCCTAATTAAAACTTATAAAAACCCAGGAAAACTCTGAAAAGTCAGTTCTCCGACTAGACCGAAAATGAGAAGTTCTCCGACGATCATTAAAAAGAGAAGTTCTCCGACTAGACCGATTATGAGAAGTTCTCCGATAGTTAAGAAAAAGATGAGTTCTTCGACAAGATCAATTTCAATCATTAGCTGACAATTCTAAGACCAAGTATTTTCTTAAAAATAATTGTTCAACACAAGTTCTTTAATTAATTAATAAAATCGCATAGTGCCGAGTTTAAATCGAGTAGAGTACAGTTCCTACTCAGAAATACTCGAGAGCGATAATTATCCGCGACGTTCGCGAGAAAATTAATGTCGAATAAAAATATAGGAAATAATTAAACAAGTCAGAGTTCTCAATTAAAGTAAAATAAAGATAGAATAATTACCTGTAATCAAAGTAATAATTTTCATTGTCGACTCATCATTGATAACATTATAAAATAAGTGAAGTTAAATAAATAAATAAGTGTTTAAATTCAAAGTGTGTTCCAGAATACATCATTTAAATACCGCTAAACCGAACACCTTCACAATTCACAAATTCCTGCAACGAACCTATTAATCTTGGGAATAAATAAATCCCTACATTCAAATAAACATTTTATAGTAAGGTTGACATCAGTACTCCGGAGCGATCGCAGTGATTGGCCCTCAACCAATCTGGAGAAGAGGCGCTCAACCACGAATTAAGCAATTCAACCAAGGTAAGCCTCTCTCGACAAATTCGCGCACTCCAGGACGTAACAACTTCCTCGATAAAAATGTGAAATTTTGAACACAGAATGAAAGTTATTAATGACACCTATCATTGATGTGTATTCTGTTATAAATTTAGATAACTAATATAATTACATAATAAGTGTATGGATAATATAATATATAATATATGATATATAATACATAGTAAGTCCATATATAATATGTAATATATGTAATATAATACATAGTAAGTCTATATATAACCTTGTATTGTGTACTTGGCAAACAAATGACTGATATTAAATCTTTTTGCAAAGTAATTTGTTTCAAAGTAACTTTGTCGAATTAACTTTTAGCAAAGTAATTTTTTCGAAATAAATTTTCCATAGTAATTTTTGCAATTCAATTTTTTTGCCACTCATGAACTTGGCACCTTTTTTCTCTTTTTTTTTTAAAAAAGTTTGTCCTTTTTTGATATTACTTCTTTTTTTACTACAAGTACAATGAATAAAATTGAAACTTTTTGAGATGATCGATATTTTTTGATTTATACTTAATAAACATATAAGAAATTATTATAATTCATCTATATAAAAATTTATCGTAATTTGAATTTCTTCTGAAAAATAGATGAAATTCCGAATTCTCATAAAATACATATAGAAACATAAAAGTAATAACAAATATCAATCATCACATAGAAGTATATTATCAATCAATTGGATAATGATCAAATTTCACGAAACAAACTTACCAACACCCCCTTTATATTCCAAGTATTAATAAATGATATCAATTCTTTTTGTAAAGTAATTTTTTCAAAGTAACTTTTTCCAAAGTAATTTTTGCAATTAAATTTTTATGTCATGTAAGAACTTGGCGCCTTTTTTTTTTTTTAGTTTTCTCGATTCTGATATATCACTTCTTTTTTTACTGTATAAGTACAATAATTAAAATTGAAACTCTCTGAGATAATCGATATTTTCTGATTTGAACTGATAAACAAATTAATATAATTCATTCATATAAAAATCTATCGTGATTTGAATTTTCTCTAAAGAGTAAACGAAATTCAGAATTTTCATTAAATGTATGAACATAAAGGAAATAACAAATATTAATTCCCACATGGTAGTATATTATCAATCAATTGAATAATGATCAAATTTTACGAAACAAACCCACCAACACCCCCGTTATATTCCAAGTATTAATAAATGATATCAAATTTTTTTGCAAAGTAATTTTTTCAAAGTTTTATATTTTCTGATATTAATTCTGATCAGTGTTGAAGTTGGCCGCCAGAGTAGAAAAAAAGTAAAATTCTGTCATGAGAGAAAAGGATAAGCTTATAGATACAACGTGTGTTAGAGAAGGGCAGTTGTAAACTTGCAATAATAAAAGCCAAAACCATAGGAAGTTTTAGAAGTGAGAGAAAGATACTACAGTTTAGATTGAAGAGAGACAAGTTCATAGTACCATACACGCATTTAATAAGGACGCCGAACAGACGACGACGACCAAGACTGAATTTTTTTCATCATGAAAATTATCATTAAAACTCAATATATCTTCCGTAACGTAGGAAAAAAATAAAATCAGTATTATTATATAATTTGGACATGAAATTCCAATTGCGCCCATTATTTTTCCGCTAAATTGAGTGGATATATGAGATCTCATCATAGTGGTATCTTGAAACTCGGATTTCGCGTAGATGCATGGTACGTATATCTCGCTCCGCTGTGAACTTGGCGCGAGACACTACCGTGTCTCTTCATGTTAATTGCAACGTCAAATTCGAAATAACACGCATTCTCCATGAAAACCCGTGTTATTTTTGTCACTTACATTTTCATTAATTTCTGACAAAATAACTATTACAGACAAAAATGTAATTAAAATGTTTTTTCAATAAAAAATTCATTTCATTTTATATTTATATAATGTATGCCGTTGCAGCTTAACGTTTTGAATTTTCAGCTTCGACAATCAAACTTTAATATTTTTAATCCTGAATAAAAATTCAAAGTAAAATTTCATCGCTGTGCCAGTCATTCCTAGAGTTGTCCTCAATTCTCTTTATTCAAAATTTTAAAATTGATACGATAATAAAAAAATTACGCATTAATTTATGTATCTATTTCTATGGTTTCTGAAACTAGTTCGAATTACCAAGCAATATTGATAGTCCATTATGAGAGATAATTAAACTATACATATGAAAACTTCAACCATTCATTGTTGGTGAGACTCGAATCAGTATTTTTCTTATAAAACCATATACATAAGTTTATTCAGAAATTTCACTAGTAAACGATATTTTTTTGATCACACATTAAACGAAAAAAATATATCAACCTTTCAGAATAATTCAAAATATGTTGGCACGATATTAATTAACCAGTGAATAGTTGTTCAGTAACATCGCGCAGTTCCTGTCGGAACTCTCGCAATTCTTTGAGCAAGAGCGCTCTTTGATCGCGATCATAATTCCGTTGAATTTCAAATTGTTTTTCCATCCACATATGATGTTGCTTCTGCATTTGTTCTTGATGATTCATTATTTGCTTCGTAAAGGTTTTTATAGTTTCAAATATTAGGAAATCGGTAGCTGTTGACTTAGTTTGTGAAGACGTGTTTCCTAGAGAAATGGGTAACTTGTTGGCAATCAGTTTTGAGCTATCTGTCAATTTATCAGAAGACACTCTACTAACTGGCGTTGACGAAGATTCTATCTGTGAATGCGACGATTTGAATGAATTAATATTGAGTTCCTCAATCGTAGAATGAAATAGTTTATTTGGCTGTTGTTCCAACTTCATGTGTGAAGGGGTCTCCATTTTTTTCAAAATAAACGTTGATTTCCCTTTGATAACTCTTATGAATTTAGGGATTCCCGATTCAGGAATCTGTACCTTTTTTCTTTTTTTATTTACTCTTATTGAATCGATATGATTTTTCAATATGTGGTGTTCATCTTGTTTTAATTCACTTGTTGGACAGTTTACGATCGAATCGAAGCATTCACCCACACTATTTTGAATATAAGTGGTATTATTAAGACACCCATCGTTCTTAATTTCCTTAAAAGTGTTATTCTGAAATTCTTTAATATGATAAGTTTGATCTATTTTATTATTAGGTGCAGATTCCGTAGGTTCAAAAAAAGTTTCTTGATTATCTATGAAAAAATCGTTAATGATTACATTTAATGTGAATAATCATATGGATAAATCAGTAATATGTATCTAGATTTATAAATTTTACCTGTTAGCGATTGAATTGAATGCCACATAGAAACAAAAGCGTTGGATGTTTGTGTATCAGTTTTTGTTGAAAATTCGACTTTGTTCTCATAATCGTGATCAATAGGCTGTGAGAAACTAATATTATTTGTTGCTAGCAATTGTTGAAACATTTTGTCGATTTTATCATAAATTGTAGAGTTATTTATATCTTGGGGTAAGCAGCCCGCACGAATGCTTCGTAGATAATCAACGCGCATTCTTCTCATTTGTTCCATTATTTGATTGCATGTTCTATTGTAACCACATTGTTTTAATGGTTTGACGAGTTTTTGAATTGCTGATGGTGATAATCTGTATCGAAAATTAGTTACCAAATGCAACTTATCAACTAAATTCAACAAATCCATAGTTTCTTCGTCAGACCACGGTCGACTTCTTTCACTCACTACTTTTTCATTCAAAACTTGTGAGGTATTTGATATCTTTAAATCTTCACTAGCATTATCAATTGTTTTTTGACCAAAATTCAAATCAATAGATGAATTCCATATTCTGTCTAATGAATCATAGTAAAGACAAGAATCTCCACCAGAATTATTCAAACGTGATTTTTTACATTCAAGATATGACATTTTAAGACTCAACAATACAGTTTCAACTTCTTCAAAAGTTTTATGATATCCTGCCGTAAGGAGGTCATTACTTATAACCTGTATAGCAGACGGTGTAAATTTTTGAAGTGACAAATCTTTGGAAAGATCCCTCGTGTCAATTATTAAAAGGACTTTTTTCACTTCTGTATCTATCCAAACGCTGGAATTCTCAGAATTGTTATTCATATTCAATTTTATATTGAGGAATAGTATGATGCTTGCTAAAAATAATGCAGTTTGAGCAAATTACATTCAATATATCATAAAAAGTGAAACTCTATAATACTCTAACAATAGAGTTTCTCAAAAAAGATACATATCAATCTAAATTCGATGAAATAGTTTTATTGTTTTATGATCAATATTAAGCATTGGCTTTGATATATGAATATGAATAGAATTTAATTTTTTATCTCTCGTGCATAAAAATTTTAACTTTTTTAACATCAAACTGTTGACAGACCAATAGCCTGAAATAACAAAGAGGTTATCTTATACATTGCAACATCAAAATCATTATCAAATCCCAAATTCTATTGATATTTAATCAGCGATTTTCCACCATACCATAATTGTTTGAAAAGAAAAATTGAAATTGAAGAATTAATACTGTATTGTTTTGAAGAAAAGAATGAACAATCACCTTAGTTATCAACCACACAGACACTGGTGTAGTAGTTTCCAAAGAGTACAAGATAGAGGGGAAGGCTCTCATGGGCCATGAATAATGCTAAAAAAAAGTATACGATTTTCAGCGCCTCTAGTGATTGGAATCAGTCTCAAAAATGAAAAACGCGGTAAAAAAAAATACTACTCACTTCGTCGGGATTCGAACCCGAGCAGCGAACCGTCCGCGTGGCAGACTTTTCGTCGTCTACTGTTATGAATGTTTCATGATTTATTTAGAAGGTGGAATCACGAAGCCTAGATAGAAGGAGAATGATCGGGATACCCGTTTTCACCAAATTTGTGTCGTCGAAAATGAGCAAACATCGGGTACGATAATTCTCCACGAAGGCAGCGCTGATAGCTATACCATTTTTCTACTTCTCTAGTTTCCACTTTTCGACTGAAGAGATCCCATTCGGGAGGCGACGGTTATTTGAAATATTCCACTAGTACTAAAGTCAATGAATGCGCCATCTTGCGGATATAATTGTTAAACGAAATATGAAGGTCGATAAGAAAGAAAATAATTTCGACAATTACAGTTACCATAAAATTTTATTGAGCACCCATTCGAAAATTATTTTATATCTGCATGTAATAGTCTGGCACCTGGTGGACGAAATTGAAAAATGAAATACGCCATGAATCAAATCATGCATGAATGAATAAACAATTAATAATAATGATAATAATATTAATAAATAAGAGCAAATAAGAATAAATAATGATAATAATAATAATAATAATAATAATAATAATAATAATAATAATAATAATAATAATAATAATAATAATAATAATAATAATAATAATAATAATAATAATAATAATAATAATAATAATAATAATAATAATAATAATAATAATAATAATAATAATAATAATAATAATAATAATAATAATAATAATAATAATAATAATAATAATAATAATAATAATAATAATAATAATAATAATAATAATAATAACAATAAGAAATTCAATTCATCTTTTATTGCATGTAGTACGAATGATATAAGAACATTGATAGTTTAAATGATTAGGAAATATAATGCGGCGATATAATTGTTATATGACTCCCTTTGTAATATTTATTATTTGAATCGTAATAATTATTCAATAATTTATTATTATTCTATATTAATATTGTATCAAAATATGTTATATTATATATTAATATATGAATATTATATATTGATATTAAATTAAATTAAATTAAATATTAAATAAATATATTAAATGAAAAATAATAATCATTATAATTATTTAATTTATATTTGTTTTTAATTCATATCAAGTATCTTCTTAGATGAATAAATAAATAATTATTCTACACTAAAGGAAAAAATTAAAGGGTCAAAAAATTTCTCGCAATTTTTGCGTGTTTTTTGACCGACTGTATCTCAGTGACAAATGGTCGTATCGAGTTTTCAAAAAAAGCATTTTGAAGCTCCGAGTCTCTAGTTTTCAGACATTCTAGCGAAAAAATTTTAGAAGTTACGGTTATTACGTGATCCTAACGAATAGCGCAAAAAAAAAATTTGCAAATTTTGTGTCGTTTATTTTTGAGTGCACGAACTTGGGAAAATTTTTTTCAGCTAAACCATTGAATGGGTTGAATAGCTTGTTTATTCAGCTTTAATTTCATTTTTTGACAACCTCGATCCGACCATTTTTCACTGAAATATGGGACTTTTAACGGAAAATGGTCCTTTGGTCTTCAATCATCGATATCTCAGCGACAAATGCTCCTACAGAGAATCAAATGACAGTTTTGGAAACTAGGATAAATTTCCTATAAGAGACTACCACAATTTTGAGAAAAAAAAATTTTTTTTTATCCTTAACATGAATTTGAAAAAAGAGGAAAAAAAGGGTAATTTATGGTTTTTTAAAAAATTGACGGAACAATTGGAAATATCCATGAAATGACTAATGTTAAGAGTAACTTTTTGAGCTCGATATACATACAAACCCCCTGCAATTGTTCATTTTGATCGCGCAAACCGTTTCTCTGTTTCAAGCAATCAAACTTTTGAAAAAATTAAAGGGTCACGATTTTTGCGCTTAAACACGTCATGATCATGATGAAAATGGAAAAAAAAAACATTTTTTGGAAATTTTTTCACATTTTTCGAACAAACAATGTTTTGTAAGACGAAAACACAACAATCGACGAAAAAAAAAATTGCGAAAAATTTTCGAAATAATTTTCCAATTTTTTTTTTTTTTTTTTTTTTTTTTTTTTTTTTTTTTTTTTTGGAAAACCTTCGGGCCATTCAAGAGAGCAATGTCCAGTTCATTTAGTATGATTCAGATCCAAACCGCCGGCATTAGCGTTACCCAAAGCGTACCACATGGAGGTTGCACGGTCGGATTTACGCTTCTTACACCCGCGTGTGCGTGTGTGTGTGTGTGTGTGTTCATGGGTGTGTGGGTGCGTGTATGTGTTTCTGGGTGTCTGTTTGACTTGAAAATAGAGTCGTCATTAATACCGTGTATTACCACCGTGACTCTCAATAACTGTTCTCAATCGTTCGGCCATGTTAATGCATCGTGCAATTTGAATCTGCGGGATCGTGTTCCAAATTTGCTGAAGCGCACGCTCCAACACAGTCGAGTTGATCAAATTTGGATACTCTCGTCGCAAACGACGTTTCATGATGTCCCAAACGTGTTCAATTGGGTTGAGGTCGGGGCTCATTGGTGTGTGTTGCAACACAGTCATGTTATGCCGCTCGAAAAATTGTCTGGTTATCACAGCCCTATGAGCCGGTGCATTATCTTGCATGAAAATAAATGACCTTACACGCTGTCTTCTGGGCAGCACGATCGGTCTCAAAATTTGGTCGATGTAGCGCCTAGCAGTCAAATTCGCACGGATAATGACCAGAGGTGTTCTCGAGGTTCGCGAAATGCCGCCCCACACCATTATTGAACCGCCCCCGTAGGCTACCACCGGACGAACAAAATTCTGTTGAAAACGTTCCCCTCGACGGCGCCAAACTAGGGGACGTCTGTCGTTGTTGTTGTCGTTGTTGTCTTCGAGTCCACAAACGCTGCGCAATGATATTCGCGGAAAGAAAAGGTTCACGACGGACATGTCGAACGATCGCCCTATCGTCCCGACGAGTAGTCACTCGATGGCGACCTTGCCCCTGCCGTCGAGCGTATTCAGCGGTCTCGAGGTACCGCGCATATAGGCGAGATACCACGGATTGGCTGACTCCCATTTCATCACCGACTGCTCGGCGGGTATATCCCTTTTCAATGAGAGTCACCAACCGTGCAACTTCCAGCTCTGACAAATGACGTCTTGGCATGATCGATGTTAAAAAAATGAAAAATATTTTTTGACTTTTTTTTTTGTAAAGAAAGACGATGATTTTCAAAATAATTGTCTTTTGAAAGCGTAATATGGTGCACTGAACTCGATGAATGATTGGTCTTAAAGACAGGTATGAATTGAGGTCGAAATCTGGTTTGAGACATCAACTTTGGTTTTAATTGAATTAAAAATTAATAAGCAGAAACATGGGACGGAAAACGGGAATCGTGCTGAAAACAACTGGACATTGCTCTCTTGAATGGCCCGAAGGTTTTCCAAAAAAAAAAAAAAAAAAAAAAAAAAAAAAAAAAAAAAAAAATTGGAAAATTATTTCGAAAATTTTTCGCAATTTTTTTTTTCGTCGATTGTTGTGTTTTCGTCTTACAAAACATTGTTTGTTCGAAAAATGTGAAAAAATTTCCAAAAAATGTTTTTTTTTTCCATTTTCATCATGATCATGACGTGTTTAAGCGCAAAAATCGTGACCCTTTAATTTTTTCAAAAGTTTGATTGCTTGAAACAGAGAAACGGTTTGCGCGATCAAAATGAACAATTGCAGGGGGTTTGTATGTATATCGAGCTCAAAAAGTTACTCTTAACATTAGTCATTTCATGGATATTTCCAATTGTTCCGTCAATTTTTTAAAAAACCATAAATTACCCTTTTTTTCCTCTTTTTTCAAATTCATGTTAAGGATAAAAAAAAATTTTTTTTTCTCAAAATTGTGGTAGTCTCTTATAGGAAATTTATCCTAGTTTCCAAAACTGTCATTTGATTCTCTGTAGGAGCATTTGTCGCTGAGATATCGATGATTGAAGACAAAAGGACCATTTTCCGTTAAAAGTCCCATATTTCAGTGAAAAATGGTCGGATCGAGGTTGTCAAAAAATGAAATTAAAGCTGAATAAACAAGCTATTCAACCCATTCAATGGTTTAGCTGAAAAAAATTTTCCCAAGTTCGTGCACTCAAAAAAAAACGACACAAAATTTGCAAATTTTTTTTTTGCGCTATTCGTTAGGATCACGTAATAACCGTAACTTCTAAAATTTTTTCGCTAGAATGTCTGAAAACTAGAGACTCGGAGCTTCAAAATGCTTTTTTTGAAAACTCGATACGACCATTTGTCACTGAGATACAGTCGGTCAAAAAACACGCAAAAATTGCGAGAAATTTTTTGACCCTTTAATTTTTTCCTTTAGTGTATAAAATATAGATATATATATATATTCATAAATTTAATCCAATATTTTTTGGTTTCTAATGGAACTAAAACTTTTTCTTTTTTCTTTATAACAAAAATAAAACATTACTTATTCTCCTCCTCCTGGATTTTGCATAAATGATCATTTTCATTTTTTCTCGTTACTGATGTATTTGGCATACATTCACATTTGTTTAATTTTGTATTAATTTTTGTCCATAAAAATATATAATTTTTGTGCATATCGCTTAATTTCTGATAATAAAATCATCGCTTACTATTTAAACAAATTGTGTAAAATTTATATTTGTTTAAATACAATTGAATATTGTTAAAAAAAATTTTAACGTGTCTGAATGATGTATTTGTTGATTTATATAATTTATAAATTAACGATAAACAATATCTTAATGTTTCAACACAACAGGAAAATGGAAATGATTATTTATCTGTTATATATAATAACCCAGTTCTTATCTTTATCTTTCAAATCACTCATGCAGCTTAATGTGTATTGTATTTACTATGCTATAGTTACACTAAACAAAACCCAAACAATAGATGTATGCATTGAAGATGTGTTTGAGACTTATTTTAGAAATATCCATAAATATATATAATAATCATTGCGTCGTAATCCATCGATGCAAATTCACCACATGTATCCTTTATAGATTCTTAAGATAATTCTACGTGTGACAGAAAAATTTATCGCATATGTATGACTACCTATTGGGACTTCTAGAATAGCATGCGATGTTGCGGATTTTGAGCGTACTACAAAAAATGTCCGCCAGTACGTAGAATGACAGTGAGTGGTTTGACAGTACATAAATAATATTAATAAATTTTACTGATTTTTTTGTATCAATGTGATATAATTATTTTAAAATGAATATTACAAATAAAGTAGTGAAAAAGTCATTTACGCATGTTTTGAGATTGAACTTCTTTCATCCATTTTGATAAATGTTGTTTCTCTTATGTTTTTTACTTCAATCTCTGAAAAATTATGTTGATTTGTCTGTTTGAAGCAACAAAACGTTCCCCAGGGCAAGGGCTTAAACTTTTGAGTACTGGAGCCTTTCTGCTGCTTCCACAGACATTTAACATCTGTACTAGACATAACCTCCAACTGACGGATATCATTTCTGAAAAATTATGAATAATTTTTATGTTATAAATTCGATTACATATTTTGTTCTCGTTTCTAGGGTACATTTAAAGTTCTTTTCAATAAAAATTACAGTTATACATACCGATTAAGATAAAATAATATAGCTGCTATGTGTTTGCAGCTATGACTTGTTCCAGCAGGACAATCACAGTTCATAAACTTTATATTCACTTCATTGTTTAAAAATTCAATTTCACCAGTAATAAAACGAGGATCTGAAATTATTCCACTTGTTTTCAAAATAACTCCGTAAATTTTCGCACTATTTTCTGTCAATTCGGTTGTTCCACACATTATTATTAATTTCGAATTTACTAGCTGTTCGCCTTCCACAATATTACGCGAAGCAGCTGTCGAATTCAGGAATTCAAAAATCTCATATAATGCAACTGTCAACATTATCTTAGATTGTTAAAATATAAAAACACAACGAAAATAATAAATTTATAACTTTTGACAGCTACGTACTGGCGGCCATGATTGTTTTGATAAACAGCGCCGCCAACGGATCCTGGAAGTCCCAATAGTAACGGGATGTATAATTAATTCTATTGAATTTCATTTGTTTGCATTATTAATACCTGTCGCCATTTTAATCTTTCCTTCAAGTGATTCATTTGCACATTTGGTATTTAAAAATTTATCTATTTTATGTTGATCTTTAAAAAAAATACAGACGCCATTCTCCTAAAATGAAAATAATGCATAATAAGGTTAACCACAATGTGGTGGTACTTATATAAAATAAGATATTTGAAATAAATTGGCAATTACCAGTTGAAAAGCTCCTACCCAAACAAATAATGTTTAAGGATATAATGAGCCATAAATTAATTTTCAAATAATATAGAAACATTACAAGGCTTCCGAGTTGACTGTAAGAATATTTAATCATTTTTATTTTGAATAATTTTTGCATTCAAGTCGTTAGATCATGCGCAATGGTGTGCAAATTTTTTTTTTCCAGAGATCTGTATTACCTCTCATTATTTCATGATTGAAATATATATTGTTAAGTCCCAAGTGACCTTTACCCTCATTTCTGACGTCACGCGCCTGCGCTTTGTCGCAGCGCGCTTATTTCAAATAAATAATCTTGCATCTCGAAACATGTTTTTATTTTAGTAATTAATCGATTCATTTTATTGTATTGAATATTCTTTATATAATATAATATTTCATTTACTTTATATAATAGTAGCTTTTACTTTAGAAATATCTATTTTTAACTGAGTATGAATACCAATGTCATATGAGAACTTCCCGTCAAAATTGCTTCTCGATGAAACAGAAGAAATTAAACCCATGAATAACTTTCTCACACTAAAATGCTTATTTCACATAACGTATAAAATTTGAAACTTGACTAAAACTTTCATTAATTCGATTCCATGATTTTTCCAAGAAACATTGTTAACTAAAATCAGCAAATTGTAAAATATCCCTACCTATTGAACTGTTCGACCAATAAGAGTCACCCTTTCGTCACTTCCAACGAATTATTAAATTGTTAACGTAAATTCAACCAATGAAAAATAACGTTTGAAACTGCTGACAGAAATATTCAAACATAAGTAAAATTTGTCTATAAAAACTAAAACGCAACGAATCCCTAGCGGATCCGTTCATACCGATTTGACGGTATGAATGTGAATTTTCCATACCAAGTTTATACCACTTGTGTACTGGAATTTTATACGACATTTATACTGACATTTGACCAAAATAAATACCAGAATATTCTCTTGGGTGCTGCCATCTGCTGAATATAACTATAACTGAGTATATTTTTGGTATATTAAAATAATTCTAGTATGAAATTGGTATGAAAACGGTATGAAAACGGTATGGTATGAAATTGGTATGAAAATAGTATAAAAACGGTATGGTATGAAATTGGTATGAACACAGTATAAAAACGGTATGGTATGAAATTGGTATGAAAACAGTATAAAAACGGTATGGTATGAAATTGGTATGAAAATAGTATGAAAACAGTATGGTATGACATTGGCATGAAAAAAGTATGAAAACGGTATGGTAAGAAGTAGGTATGAAAGCGGTATGAAAACGGTATAATATAAATTTTGTGTATTCTCAGCTAATCGCAATTCTAGTACATTAATGGTATGAAATTATCTTACATTCAATTATTTATATTACATTTAACTATTAATATTAAATTTAATCATTATATTAATTCAATTATATATATTGTTATAAATTTTGCAATCGAATCAGAAAAATGAAATTACATTTAACTGACATATTCTTTTGGTAATGCCATTTTTCATGATAAACAAATATGCACGGACCACACGATTAATTTTATGTTCTATTTATTTAATTGATAAGATATGAACACATTTTTGCTAAATGACAACTGTCAATTTTGTTTAGCTCAACCACATCCGATTCTCATCGATATTAAAAATGATAAACACATTATTTACATTTACGGCCCAGAACCAATTACTTATTTACTATAAGATATAATTCATCTATTAAATGGAATTATTTAGTACAATATAATAATTATCATCAATAATTATACAAAGGTCATTCAATAAAATTTTAATATACGATCCGTGATTTGAAATAATCCCATTAATTCAGTTCAAAGTATATATGATGCATTCATTTCGTAAGCGGCCTTTTTGCTGCATTCACGATATGACCTTATTATACAATAAAAACTATTTCCGACATGGTGTGAAATTGGAATGATTTCAATATGAAAACGGTATGGTATGAGTTTGGTATGATTTCAGTATGAAAACGGTATGGTATGAGTTTGGTATAATTCCAGTATGAAAACAGTATGGTATGAGTTTGGTATAATTCCAGTATGAAAACGGTATGATGTGGACTAAAATGGAACTAAGAAATAAATTTCAGGTTATGTTTGTGGTATATTTTCAGTTAAGAAGCAGTATATTTTATTCACAATCATACGGTTGCTTGCTGTATAAATATAGTATTAACGGATCCGCTAGGGATCTCATCAGTTCTCAATCAACATCACAGATACGACTAAGTCAGTTACTCGATCTACAACAGCTCTCTAACTACGACGACATTAAGTGATATATCACTTCACGAATACCAAGTGTGACTTAAGAGTATTTTCTAATCAAGTTCATGAATACAGTCATTCATAATTTACGTCAGTTATAATTCATAAATCTCGAAGTCCAGTAATCCAAGTAATTCAGAAGCTGTGTGTCCATTGTTCTTGTAAAGGCAATTCAAGTTTAAGTCAATAACGGTTTCGGAACAATCATAATTTGTTTTCAATTATAATTATAGTCGTATTCAGAACTCAGTTTATAATTAATAATCGTAATTTAAGTGCATCAAAGACAATCATAATCGTTACTCAACATTGTAATTCACCAGTTTATGTGTTTAATTAATAAATCAATCAATAAGTGTTTCAAATAAAATTATAATCATTTCTAATTCACTTCATAACATCCTTACGTTTCAGCTACGCACAGTAGTGGCGGGCAACGATCCTCTACCAAAATAAAATAATATTTCTGTTCTTAAAACCCACGTCCAACAACACCTACGACGTAACAGACTTTTTGTTTGTTTTTGATGGTAAGATCGTGAATAATATGAATAAATTTATAAATTTAATTTAATATTTAATTTTTTTTATTATGTGCATCAGTTGTGAATTTTTTGTTGTTGCTATTAGGGGTGTAAATATTTATTTGGAAATTCATTTGTCGGGAGTATTTAATATACGAAGTATAATATTCATCATGCTATTTAAAAGTTTATTGAAGATACGAAAAAAAAAATAAATAAAATTACATATTTTATTTATAAATTTTTTAAAGGAGATAAATTAAATGACAATTCATTTAAATGTGTTTCATTCATTTGTTTATTCATTTATTTGTATTTTTTTCAAGTTTATTGTGTAGGTTACAATATATACTGATGAAGTATAGTACATGTAATACTTATGAACAAGTAAATATTTAGTATATATATATATTTTCTTGATTCCCCTTGGGGTTACAATGTGTCTTACAATCCTCCCACTTTCTTTTCTCCTTACACCTACAACTCACTTAACCTTGTACTCCGCCCATCTTCTCCATTACACATCTCCTCGATACACCTCTCCTCCGTTACACATCTCCTCCGATACACCTTTCCACCGATACACCTCTCCTCCGTTACACATCTCCTCCGTTACACATCTCCTCCGATACACATCTCCTCCGATACACATCTCCTCCGATACACCTCTCCACCGTTGCACCTCTACTCCGTTACGCCTCTCCTTCGATACACCTCTACTCCATTGCACCTCTACTCCGTTGCACCTCTCCACCGTTTCACCATTACACCCCTTCTTTTACCCTGATGGGCCTGCCTAATGAACGCTGGTCCTACGGGATAATATTTTTCTTCCGAAAAATATTTGGGCCCTGCCGGGATTCGAACCCGAGCCGTCCAAGTGGAAAACTTATACTCTAACCACTCGGCCGACCGACCAACTTAAGTAAATATTTAGTATATATTCAACATTTTTATGCAAATAATAAAGAGAAACAAATGGGTCTTTCATCTAGTGTATACATAAGATTATTATATGTATTGCGCAAAAAAAAAATGAAAAACTAACGAATTATTCGTATTAATAATTCATTTCATATAATAAAAAAGATGCAAACTATTTTTTCCTAAAATAAAGTAATCACAAACTGCACCCATTATGTTTTATATATCTGATCAATATTTTTCATCGGAGTAAGTAGCTGGTGATTAGTTAACAATTAGTTGGTATGAATATTAAACAAAAATATATATTATTATACAGTGATGGGCAAAGATGTGGAACCAAGTGAATATCTCTGGAATGGTTAGAGATATTGGAATGAAATTTGGAGGGTAGATATAAGAACACATTGTGATTTTGTTTTTGATTTTTTCACCATTTTTCAACTTCCGGTTTAACCGGAAGCAATGTCGATTTCAAAATTTCAAATGGCACACCCAGTATTTTATTTTAGTTTTGAATAGAGCATTTCATTACGAATACAAATGGTATGAGGTTTTATATTTTTTATTTCAATGCCTACCGAGATATTAACAAAAAAGTATCTGAAGAAAAGAAAAAACTAATGATGTATAAACAAATAAACAAATTATCAACGCAAACTAGATGAATGACAAAACACTGAAATGGAATAGAAGTACCGTGTCAATTGAAACTAAACTTAATGAATTAAATGTTCGAACTGAGCACCGTTTACTTCTTGACAATAGGCAAGTCGATTCGTAAACTCTCTTGTAACATTAGCAATTACTTCTGGAGTAATTCTCTGAATCTCTATGGTTATTTTTCCAGCCAATTCTTGCAAATTATTCGGTCTGTTGAAGTATACCTTGGACTTCAAATAACTCCATAGAATATAGTCCAGTGGGTTAAAATCGGGACTTCGCGGTGGCCATTCATAAAAACCCCTTCTTCCAATCCATCTATGATGAAACGTCCTATCTAAACGGTTCCGGACAATGCGAGCGTAATGGGGTGGTGCTTCGTCTTGTTGAAACCAGATATTATCCGGCAATTGTCCATCTACCTCCAGCGCCGGAATCACTTGTGGATCTAACAGCTCCAAATAGTTGTTTCCATTCAAATTATCTTGTAAGAAAGAAGGTCCGACGATTCTATTATTGTAAATGCCGGCCCAAACGTTCAATTTTTGTGGATGTTGTGTATGAGCCTCTTGTACCCAATAAGGATTACTTTGAAACCAATAGCGGGAATTGTGTCGATTAACCGTTCCGTTCAAACAAAATGTAGCCTCGTCTGAAATACCACATTTCTTACAAAATTATTGTCACGGTTGCAAATGTCCATCATCGTTTCGCAAAATTCTAAACGTCTGTCGAAATCATCTTCGGAAAGTTCTTGTACAAGACGAATTTTGTATGGGTGGTATTTTTCTCGCTTCAATATCCTTCCTACTGAACGACGACTGATTTCGTATCTATTGGCGAGTTCAGAAGTGGACAAATGAGGATTTTCTTCCAAAGATATGGCAATATTTTGTGCTGTATTCTCGTTCGTTGCGATTTTTTAACCGTCCAGTTTTTCGTATATTACTCACTTTTCCACTTGCGTTATACCTTTTCACAGTTTTACTCACGACTGAACGCGATATCTGCCGATTCGGATGAACATCGTTAAACAAATGACAAACCTCTTGATGCGTCCTTTTTCTGTCCCCATATCCAATCATCATCAATATTTCTATCCTTTCCCTTTCGCTCAACTCAGCCACTTTACGTTTAAATTCAAATTGAAAAAATATTAACTAAATAAATGATATGTAGTAGACTATTAGAAACAAAACCTACTTATTTTGGGAACTGTTATCACTAATCCAATGATTTTCATTTGAATAAATACATTTTGACAACTACTATCATTGTAGTGATTTGGTTGACCAAATGAAAATCATTGTGGTAGTGATTTGTTTAAACGAATGACAATCATTCTGGTAGTGATTTGTTTAAACAAATCTGTAGTAGTTGATGATATGATTATAAATTTTTTCAATCAAATACTATACATCATTAGTTTTTTCTTTTCTTCAGATACTTTTTTGTTAATATCTCGGTAGGCATTGAAATAAAAAATATAAAACCTCATACCATTTGTATTCGTAATGAAATGCTCTATTCAAAACTAAAATAAAATACTGGGTGTGCCATTTGAAATTTTGAAATCGACATTGCTTCCGGTTAAGCCGGAAGTTGAAAAATGGTGAAAAAATCAAAAACAAAATCACAATGTGTTCTTATATCTACCCTCCAAATTTCATTCCAATATCTCTAACCATTCCAGAGATATTCACTTGGTTCCACATCTTTGCCCATCACTGTATAATTGCAGATCATTACTGTTCAAATGATTATATTTCTAACTTTTTTTCTATGTGAATTAAAGACGATTTTATGTGTCCGATAAAAGACAGAATCATTTGTTTAAAATATTTCAAAAAGTCAAATATATAAAGTGAATTGTTATGTAGTGCGTTTTTTTTATCGTTAATATATACTGACGAAATAACAACAGTTTTATATTTTATACAAATGAATTTCTTATCATTCGATTATTTGTTTACATAGTGTTACGTCGTAGGTGTTGTTGGACGTGGGTTTTAAAAACAGAAATATTTTTATTTTGGTAGAGGATCGTTGCCTGCCACTACTATGCGTAGCTGAAGCGTAAGGATGTTATGAAGTGAATTAGAGAAGATTATAAATTTATTTGAAACACTTATTAATTGATTTATTAATTAAACACATGAACTGGTGAATTACAATATTGAGTAACGATTATAAATGACTTTGATGCCCTTAAATTACGATTATTAATTATTAACTGAGTTCTCGATACGTCTATAGGTATAATTGAAAAACAATTTATGATTGTATAAAAAACCGTTATTGACTTAAACTTGAATTATCATTACAAGAACAATTCACACAAAGATTCTGATTTACTTGATTTACTTGATTTACTTGATTTACTGGAATTCGAGATTTATGTATTAATACTGACGTAGAATTATGAATGAATGTGTTCGTGAACTTGATTCGAGAAAGCGTATAAGTCGCACTGGGTATTGAGGATGTAAATTGTAGATCGAAGACTGTCTTAGTCGTATCTGTGGTGTTGATTGAGAACTGAGAACTGTCTTAGACGTATCGGTGGTATGTGAGAACTGACTTAGACGTATCGGTGGTATGTGAGAACTGACTTAGACGTATCGGTGGTATGTGAGAACTGATGAGATTTGTTGCGTATTCAGTTTTTATAGACAAGTTTTTACTTAGCTTTGAATATTTCTGTCAGCAGTTTGAAACGTTATTTTCTATTGGTTGAATTTACGTTAACAATTTAACAATTCGTTGGAAGTGACGAAAGGGTGACTCTTATTGGTCGAACAGTTCAATAGGTAGGGATACCTTACAATTTGCTGATTTTAGTTAACAATATTTCTTGGAAAAATCGTGGAGTCGAATTGATGAAAGTTTTAGTTAAGTTTCAAATTTTATACGTTATGTGAAATAAGCATTTTAGTGTGAGAAAGTTATTCATGGTTTTAATTTCTTCTGTTTCATCGAGAAGCGATTTTGACGGGAAGTTCTCATGTGACATTGGTATTCATACTCAGTTAAAAATAGATATTTCTAAAGTAAAAGCTACTATTACATAAAGTAAATGAAATATTATATTATATAAAGAATATTCAATACAATGAAGTGAATCGATTAAT
Source organism: Microctonus brassicae (assembly GCA_918226075.1). Classification (NCBI taxonomy): domain Eukaryota; kingdom Metazoa; phylum Arthropoda; class Insecta; order Hymenoptera; family Braconidae; genus Microctonus; species Microctonus brassicae. Next base: position 15,437,476 of record OW445482.1, read on the forward strand.
TACTAAAATAATAACATGTTTCGAGATGCAAGATTATTTATTTGAAATAAGCGCGCTGCGACAAAGCGCAGGCGTGTGACGTCAGAAATGAGGGTAAAGGTCACTTGGGACCTAACAATAGTTATGTAAATATTGATTCTTTGAATATTTTATGATAAATAATTTTTAAAGAATTTTCTTAATATATATATTATAGATATATGACTTTTTTCTTTTGTTTTTGATGGTAAAATTGTAAATAATATAAATTTATTTCGGAATTTCATCCAACTTTATTCATTTTTATTATGCACATTTATAAATTATTTGTTTATTTATTTGTTGTTGCTATTGGGGGTGTAAATATTGATTTAGAAATTTATTTGTGAGGATTAATTTATATTCATCATGATATGTTAAAGTTCACCAAAAATACGAAAAAATAATAAATTTATCCTGTTTTTCAATTTTTGCGATAAATATTATATAACAATTCATTGATTTATTTATTTATTGATTTATATTTTTCCAAGTTAACAACAAATGAATATTCAGTATATATTCGACATTTCAGTCAATAATTTTGCTTCATCCATATCGAAATTTTATAATAATTATATTGAATATAATTTATTTATTAATCCACCTGTTTCATTCGGGTTCGCTCTATTCATTTTATTCATTGAATAATTTAAATATAATTAATTATATGGATTATTCAATTATTCATAATATGAAAAAATATGGTATATTTATTTTTTAATATTTTCATAAATATACAATATATATTTATCATTCATAGACTTATTTATTATACAATATTTATTATATTATTTATTTATATACTTAATCTATTCATTATAGAAATAATAGAATAATTATTTATTTATTCAACTAAGAAGATACTTGATATGAATTAAAAACAAATATAAATTAAATAATTATAATGATTATTATTTGTTTATGATTATTAATTTTCATTTAATATATTTATTTAATATTTAATTTAATTTAATTGAATATCAATATATAATATTCATATATTAATATATAATATAACATATTTTGATACAATATTAATATAGAATAATAATAAATTATTGAATAATTATTACGATTCAAATAATAATTATTACAAAGGGAGTCATATAACAATTATATCGCCGCATTATATTTCCTAATCATTTAAACTATCATTGTTCTTATATCATTCGTACTACATGCAATAAAAGATGAATTGAATTTCTTATTGTTATTATTATTATTATTATTATGATCATCATTATTTATTCTTATTTCCTCTTATTTATTAATATTATTATCATTATTATTAATTGTTTATTCATTCATGCATGAGTTGATTCATGGCGTATTTCATTTTTCAATTTCGTCCACCAGGTACCAGACTATTACATGCAGAAATAAAATAATTTTCGAATGGGTGCTCGATAAAATTTTATGGTAACTGTAATTGTCGAAATTATTTTTCTTTCTTATCGACCTTCATATTTCGTTTAACAATTATATCCGCAAGTTGGCGCATTCATCGACTTTAGTACTAGTGGAATATTTCAAATAACCGTCGCCTCCCGAATGGGGGCTCTTCAGTCGAAAAGTGGAAACTAGAGAAGTAGAAAAATGGTTTAGCCAACCTATTTACCGAGAAATAATGTCCCTGCAAAGCAGAATTTTTAGCTCAACTTTGAAAGGTGTCAGTGAGCGGGACATTTGAAATTGCGTCTCAGTTTGAGTAGGTAAAATTTTCGACACATAAGTTGCGTCCCGGGTAAAACGAAATTGCGTCCGGGGTAGGGTAAATACCCCAATAGATGGACGGTTAAGAAAACTCTCGTGTTCTTCTAGCAAAAGATTATAGTAATATACAGAGAAGTTGTGATAGAGTGAATTATACTTATGTAAAAATATATAATTAACTAGAAAAAAAAAAGCAAAACTTCATAAAACTTTGTAATAATTAACAAAAAACAAAAATTTAAGAAAAAGACCAAAACCCCAGTAGATGGACACATGTTTACTAGTGGTGGCGCTCTCGAAGCAAAATTGCGAGATGTCAAATTAAAATTTTTTTTTTAATCATTACTTTGAATAAAAAGTTGAAAAAAAATATTTTTCGCACTCAAAACTATATGTAGTTGTAAAAAAAAAAAATTACCGAACATTTTTGTTCTTAAAATTAATGTAATTGCTTTTGTAAATAATATTTGTCCATCTATTGGGAGGTGTCCATCTATTGGGGTATTTACCCTACAACGAAGTTGCGTCCGCAATGCAAACATTATTAATTGGCCAAAACTAAATTTATTTCGACATTGTTGCCAAACTTCCAAGTGTAACTCATCACACTCAAAATGATTATATTTTATTGTGAATCTTTCAACTCGAAGTATAACAAATAATTATTTATTTAAAATGTGTGTAGATATAGAGGCCGGTGAGCATTCAAAGTTTCCCATTTGAATAACACGTAGAAAAATCTTTTTTCATTAAAAGTATCATTACTTTTGAATGGTAAAGGGTGAAACTTTTTGCATAGCGGATTCTTGTAGAGCATAAAATTTCCTAAAAAATCATCTTTGTGACAATTTTTTGATTTTTGTGAAATTCGTATATTTAGAAGCTTTAAAAAATGAATAAAATCAAAATATGAAGTTTTAGTGTTTTTTCGATTAAGAATGTTCATATTCAATAATAAAAACTTGGATTAAAATGGAAAAAATACTTAAAATATATTGTTCATGATCTAGACTTGTCAAAAAAAACATGGTTTTTACATATATTAATTTTTTATTCCATTCAAAATCATTCATACACACTTTCCAGTTATTAATAAAATTTAATTTATTGCAATTAGGGTATTGCTGACAATGTAATTGCACTACTTGCAAGATGAATTGTTTTTGCTCTTCATTTTTCGTCAGAGTTCGATTATATTTTTGTATTAACGCAATAGCTCGTTTCAGCAACATCATTAACACATTCGATGTTTCTAACAAAATCGTAGCACGATTCGTATGAATCATTTTCTGCCCAATGTTCCGGCTCAATATTTGAAAAGTCCGGTGATAACTCCAGTTGTTCAGAATATTCTAACGATCTTTCTATGATAAAATCACTGATATCTTTCGAATTGATCGAATCAAATTCCATTTTAGTTAATATCAGTTTGTTTTCGTCAATTTTGTTCTCGTCTTTTTTCGTAGCGTTAATCATTTTCTTTTTTTAAATCCAAGCTTGTACTAGAATCAAAAAATGATATTTCTGCAAGTCTTTCTGTGAGATACCATAAGTGTCGCGAAAATGTTAATACAGTAGCATTTGAAATCTTTTCATTAATATTTTTATAGTTAATTATATTTTTCAAAAAATTCAAGTTTTGAACTGGAGCTTGTATCGGACAAGGAGCTTCGAACCATGCTTTTACATAAACAATTATACTTATAAAACTACAAACGTCACCTAATCCAAGTAATTCTTTTTTACTACGAACATTGAATTGTTTTTGGAATATGTAGATTTCAAGGCATAGATGGCCTTGGATATCCATCTCGCATGATGAGTTGCTCCAGGGGCTTTAAATGTAATAGAGTAAGTTTGCGTACCGTTTAAAAAAGTATATACTAGTTCCAAAAATTCTTTATAATCGTCACGAGAATGGTGTTCCTAAAAAAAATTCAATAATCATAGTTCAAGTATTTGAATGGTCGAAAGCTTGAATTAACTGCAACTAATTCAAGTAACTAAAAAATATTTCATACTTGTATTTGGAAAACTAGTGACAGGTTGGTTAAGAACCAACGAAAAGAGTCAATAAAAACGAAAGAAGCTAAAGTTACTTTACCGACGACTGTCAAGTGAATTATTACTTATTGATGTCTTGAAATCATTTGTATGTTGAGGAGTTTAGTTTTTTTGAATTAATAACGTTAATAATTATGAGAAAATTTTTTTGAATAATAAGGCAATTATAAAGTTTTTTCAACACAAATATATATTGTTAGTTTTGCAATAAAAAATTAACAAATGTAAAAATTCTGTTTTTTTTTTTGACAAATCTAGATTATAAACAATATATTTTAAGTATTTTCTCCACTTTAATCCAAGTTTTTATTGTTGAATATGAACATTTTTAATGAAAAAATACTAAAATTGCATATTTTAATTTTTTTCATTTTTTAAGGCTTCTAAATATACGAATTTCACAAAAATAAAAAAATCGTCACGAAGATGATTTTTTGGGAAATTTTATACTCTACAAGAATCCACTATGCAAAAAATTTTACTCTTAACCGCCCAAAAGTTATGTTATTTTCAATGAAAATTAAAGATTTTTTTTACGTGTTATTTAGATGGGAAACTTTAAATGCTCATCGACACCTTTTAAAATTGAGCTAAAAATTCTGCCTTGCAAGGACATTTTTTTCTCGGTAAATAAATTCGATTGGCTAGTTTTTTTGGCTCATCCTAATGTGGTTGGTAGAGCGCTACGAATACGTTAAAAATTTCGTGAAAGAAATATATTTGATAAAGGCTGAAATTTTATTTGTTAGCTGATGATGTTGTAAAACAATGAAAAATTATGTTCAGTTGTTGTTTTGCAAGTGGACAATGCTTCAGTCATCGACATAAACAGCGTGTAAAAAAAAAGAAAAAAAAAAGTTATTTGATAAACAATGAAAATTTTTTTACACATTATAATAACGATATGAATGAGGAAAAATTAATTCAGCTGGCTGTGAGGCGGGGGGAAGACTTTCAGTTGATGCATTGAACATCATTCGCAACGAGCGAAGCTGAATGTCCACCAATTTTTTCCTGGCATCAACTGAATAATTCGCTCTTGTATAACAACCAGTTGTCGAGTATTTTCTTCAAATACATGATAAATACTACCATATATATTCCATTTTAAACATATTATACTAAACAATATACATAAATATTTGCACAATTAATGCACGGAAGTTGATATGTTACCAAAAAAGTGGGATCGACTTTACTTCAAAATTTATTATTATAATGATTATCATTATGTAAGAATGATTAACATCAAGAGACACGGTAGTGTCTCGCGCCAAGGTCACTGCGGAGCGAGATACACGTACCGTGTATCTTTACGCGAATATCCGAGTTTCAAGAGACCACTATGATGAGATCTCATATATGCACTAAATTTAGCGGAAAAATAATGGGCGCAATCGAGAGCTCGTGTCCAAATTATATAATAAAACTGATTTTATTTTTTTCCTACATGCCGTATAATGGAAGATATATTGAGTTAAAGTTGATAAAAGTTGAAAACAGTCGATTTTCACGATGAAAAATTCAGTCTTGGTCGTCGTCGTCTGTTCGTTGTCCTTATTCAATATGTTTATGGTTACATAAGCTTGTCTCTCTCTAGTTGAATCGAAGTGTCTCCTAGTGTCCTGTTTTTTTTCGCTTTACGGCCTATGTGTTTGTCTTTTTCTAGGTCCATTTTGGAAAGTCCTTTTCTAATACACATTATCGTTATATGTTCATCCTTCTCAGTCATGACCAAACTATTATTTTTTCTCTACTCTAGCGGTCAACTTTAACACTAATCGGAATTAATATTAAGAAGCATACTACTATTATTATTATTATTATTTCTCCACTCTAGCGGTCAGTCCCAATATTAATCTGAAAATTTTTGAAGATGATGACCTACCGACGAAGTAAATAATAACTGATGATCGTTGATTATATAGTTAATTAATATTTATGAAATGAAATTTTTTTATTTTATTAAAATTATTTGTTTGATTGATTCGAAGAAGCCCGTTGTATTCTTTATACATGTTTATTTTTTATTCATACTTAGAATAGGCAGTACAACAACACTACTCTTCAGATCTCTACTTTTCATGTGATTTACATGAAAAATCAGAAGTAAGAATTTGGGGAGTGGAAGTGAGAAAGTAAAGTAGAGGTATTCGGGAGTATGTTGATTTCAAAGTAATAATTTGAGTTTAGACTTAGGCTGGAATCTTGAAAAGTAGAGATCTGGAGAGTAGTGTTGTTATACTGCCCTTAGAATATAACGAGCGTGGTGGTAGGTTTGATTATGAAACCTATAATTGTTATTCAATTAATTTATTCTTTTACATGATTTATTTATATTATTTTTTGAATAAGCCCATTGTATTTTTTATACTAATAATTGTATTGATACTTATAGTTGGAATATGACGGGGGTGGTGGTGGGTTTGTCTCGTGAAGTTTGATCATTATCCAATTGATTGATTGATAATATACTTCCATGTGGGAATTGATGACATTTGTTATTACTTTTATGTTCCTATATTTTATGAGAATTCGGAATTTCGTTTATTTTTCAGAGAAAATTTAAATTACGATAGATTTTTATATAGATGAATTATATTCATTTTCTATATGTTTATTAAGTATAAATCAGATGATGAGATAATATCGATTATCTCAGCAAGTTTCAATTTTAATCATTGTACTTGTAGTAAAAAAAGAAGTGATATCAAATAAAAAAAACTTTTTTAAAAAAAAAGAAAAAAAAGGCGCCAAGTTCATGTGTGACAAAAAAATTGAATTGCAAAAATTACTTCAAAAAAATTACTTTACAAAAAGATTTGATATCAATCATTATTGCCAAGTACACAATATAAGGTTATATATACTTACTTACTATGTAATTATATTAGTTATCTATGTTTATAACAGAATACACATCAATGATAGGTGTCATTAATTGCCATTTTCAAGAAACCTCATCATCACCTATTGTATCAATCTAGTTATATATGTCAAAAATTTTTTGCCAATATCCCACTTTTAATACGAACGTACTTGGCGCGTTCGAAATAAGTATAACTTATTATGACCGTAGAATCGTTTGTCCGTCATTTGTTCTTATTTGTTCATCAAAAACCATTATTTGTTCGATTATAGTTCATTTTTAAAAAATTAAACAAAATTTTTTTTATAAGTTGGCGTAATGTGTCTCTAATTTAACTTTTTTTTTTTTAATCGAAAGATTTTTTTTTCTTATCATTTGTTCGATTAATTAAATTGTTTGTTCGAGTGTCGTTTTATTCTTATTTATTTTTTTTCAGAATTAATTTATATATTTTTAATAGTTACAGCGCATGCGTCAATATGGAGTATAACGTATAATATATGTTGCTCACTTTTTACGTGAATACTTATCCACATACTTCGCACAAATGGATTAATAAATTAAAGGTCTTACACGAAAATATTTCATTACATTGTCTTTTTATATGAATAGTCATGAGTGTTTCTTAATTAATGTTTTTTAAAATAATGATAAATTTCAATTAATTCAATGATTATTTTTTCTAAGTTTTATATCATGGACAGTTTATTTATAGGGGGCTTTCGATGCCCTTTTACAAGTTAGATAGAAAATTAATAATGAAAAATATTGATTCTATTGATCCAAAATTTTACATCCATAATTACTTTATACTTTAATTACTTTTTTTGAAAAAAACCATGTGCTAAAGTTTACATAACAGTTGTTTATAAAATAAATTAATCTTCATCCAGTGTATGTCTGTTAATGCATGAGCTTTTGTTACGTCCCAGAAACACGCGAATTTGTCGAAAGAGACTTACCTTGGTTGAATTGCTTGGTTAGTGGTTAAACGTCTCTGCTCTAGATTGGTTGAGAGCCAATCACTGCGTCATTCAGGAGTTTTATTGCCAACCTTACTATGAAATGTTGATTGTTGTAGGGATTTATTTATTTATCGAATTTGTAGGTTCGTTGCAGGAATTAGTACGATTGTGAAGATGGATTAGCGGCAAATGATTTATGTGTTTGAGAACACTATTTGAATTTAAAAATACTTATTTATTTAACTATTTTCACTTCTCAACATTGTTCAATGATTTCATTTATTTTATAATGTTATTTTATAATAATTATTTAAGCATTATTTTGAATGATCCGTAATTGTTCATAAAAATTCGTTTTGTATTGTTTTGTTTTTTTTTTTACTGTTTATTTTCACGAAGACAAATAGTTTACATACGAATCAGCAAAGTAATAAATGAACATAATATAATCTTCAATAACTTTAATGATTTTCATTGGTTTTATAAGTTTTTACGTATATATTATAAATTATTTACTTTTATTTATAGAAGCACTACTAGATTATTTATGAATAAAAACTATTTTATTTTAATTTTCCACTAAGTTGCAGCATGCAAAATTACAAAATAAAAATATTAGAAGTATACTGGAAAAAAGATAGAATATCCATAGAATCTCACGAAGTATCAGTCTATATAGTCTATTACTATAATAGTGTCAACGTTTAAACATTGAGTAACTAATTAAATAAATAGTCATTCAAAATAAATTTGTGTTACAAAGTTAATCATTTGAAAGGCCGTTAACCTAACATCCTCACAGTTCCACTAATTTCGATATTGAACTTACTATTCTGAAGAAAAACAGATATCAACAATTTCAAATTCGGTAAGTCTGTTAGAAAACGCCGGAACATCACAGTGATTCATCCTCAACCAATCAAGAGCAGAGGCACCTATCATGGGACGCAGAATATTTCGCCCAAGTAAGTCTCTCTCACGAGTCCGCGTGTTCTCAGGACGTAACACTGACGCATGCGCTGTGACTAATAAAAATATATGAATTAATTATGAAAAAAAATAAATAAAAATAAAACGACACTCGAACAAACAATTTAATAATTCGAACAAATGATAAAAAAAAAAAATCTTTCGATTAAAAAAAAAAAAGTTAAATTAGAGACACATTACGCCAACTTATAAAAAAAATTTTGTTTAATTTTTTAAAAATAAAGTATAATCGAACAAATAATGGTTTTGGACGAACAAATAAGAACAAATCACGTACAAACGATTTGTTTATAGAATAATAATAAAAAATAACTTCCAGTCGCCAGGTTGAGAGAGGTGGTATAATATTATGAATATACAACAATGCGGATATTCATGAAAAGCTTTGGTATGGATATGTTATATCCCCAGCGTAGGGATATATACATATATATATTACTATATACGTTAAGCATAGAATAATTAGATAATAAGAAATTAAGTTTTAAGAAATGAATATTACACTTATATTCATATAAGATACACATATATGTATAAGTTACAATAACGAGAACTACCACTGATAAAACAGAACTCTACAGTTACCAGAAAATTAACTTACACCATAATTGCAATATAAAAAGAAATAAATTTATAACATTAAAATTAAAAGAAATATAATATCAAAATATAAAAATGTATTTTCAACAGAAAATGATAACGCATGCATTAGATACGTTTGACAAATAGCTCGACAAATTCCTTCGCTATCCAATAGACAAATAAACCTATGTAAATAAAACAATCATTTTCTCACGCAATTCGAAAAGCAAAAGAAAACTAGATAAAGTCCTCAAATAAAATGATTACGCAAGAAAACGCGTTTTATAAAAAAATCAATAAATAGAATTTCTGAGAAATGAATAAATCCAAAATAAATAGTAAAACACATATGAAGAAAATGGAATTTCTAAAATCAATAGTGCATTTCCGTAGTTGATAAAAATATATAACACCTGAGTAAATAAGTTTACAATATCGTTCGATTCATTATCGCATAAAAGAAATTGTATCACAGTTCTTAGAAAAGTTAATGCATCAAAATGCTGGGGGTCGTCCCCAACCAATCACAGAGATGAAAATAGCTGTAAGACGAAGGACCAACCTACATGTAAAATAATAACCAATAGAAACTTATTTTTTTGAATCAGGAGGTGAAAAACCCTCCCCTAATAAAAACTTATAAAAACCCAAATTAACTCTGAAAAGTCAGTTCTCCGACGATCATAAAAAAGAGAAGTTCTCCGGGAGACGCACATCTAGTTCTCCGACTAGATCAATCTCGAACAGATCTATTACAATTTTCAACTGACAGTTCTCTGATCAAGTATCTTCTTAAAAATGATTGTTTGATACACAAGTTTTAACTAATTAATAAAGTCGCATAGTGCCGAGTTTAAATCGAGTAGAGTACAGTTCCTACTCAGAATATACTCGAGAGCGATAATTATCCGCGACGTTCGCGAGAAAAATTACTGTCGAATAAAGATATAAGAAATAATTAAACAAGTCGGAGTTCTCGTTTAAAATTAAATAAAGATAGAATAACTAACAGAAATCAAGTTAATAATTTTTATTTGTTAATTCATCATCGATATTATTATTAAATAAGTAAGCCATTGAACAATTTTGTGAAGTGCAAATAATTAAATAAATAAGTGATTTAAATTTAAATCGTGTTTACAAACATTATTCATTTACCGCCAATCCGAACATCTTCACAATTCCACTAGTTTCCGTTTCGAATCTACATCTCTAGAAACGAACAAATCCCTATAAAATAAATTATTATAGTGAGGTTGGCATCAATTACGCTGGAGCATCGCAAAGATTGGCTCTCAACCAATCTGGAGCAGAGGCGCCCGACCACGAACAACGTAATTCAACAAGGTAAGCCTCTCTCGACGAAATCGCGCATTCCATGACGTAACAGATACATTAATGCGGATATTTTTGAAACTTTGAGGTATAAATGCAAAATAAGTGAATGCTCTGTAATTATATTATATGTATAGCGAATCCGCTATCAAAATGCATTATGCATAGAATTTTAACGATTATGAAATTCATCGACTGATCGGACGCGCCAAGTACGTTCGTATTAAAAGTGGGATATTGGCAAAAAATTTTCGACATATATAACTAGATTGATACAATAGGTGATGATGAGGTTTCTTGGAAATGGCAATTAATGACACCTATCATTGATGTGTATTCTGTTATAAACATAGATAACTAATATAATTACATAGTAAGTAAGTATATATAACCTTATATTGTGTACTTGGCAATAATGATTGATATCAAATCTTTTTGTAAAGTAATTTTTTTGAAGTTAATCATTACAAATAAATAATCTAACTTAAATTGTGGATGACTCCAGTGACTCAGAACAAGTTTCATGATCTTTATTTTTTTTTTTCAATTTTTTTCCTTAATATTTTTTAACATACAATTTTCCATTACTTGTTTTTCTCAAACTAATAAATGATTAAAATGATAAAAATGTTAAAAATAGTGTTGACTCTATGATATACATCAAATCCCAGTATATTTATGCAAAATTTCCTTTCCATCTTTGCACTCTGTTTGATACGTCAAAAAAAAAAACACTAACAAACGAACAAAACAAATAAAATTCAGTGAAGTTTCTGATTCGCGCTGTTTATTTTTCAATTTTTGAACGGCTGCACATATTTTTTCATTCTTATGCAAGATAAAATTATTCAGCCGATGCCAGGAAAACATTGGTGGATGCTCAGCTTTGCTCGTTGAGAATGATGCTCAATGCTTCAACTGAAGGTCTTCCCCCCGCCTCACAGCTGGCTAAATTAATTTTTCCTCATTTATATCGTTATTATAATGTGTAAAAAAATTTTCATTGTTCATTAAATACCTTTTTTTTTTCTGCGCCGTTTATGTCAATGACTGAAGCATTGTCCACTCGCAAAACAACGACTGAACATAATTTTACATTGTTTTACAACATCATTAGCTAACAAATAAAATTTCAGCCTTTATCAAATATATTTTTTCCCGAAATTTTTCACGCGCTCCACCATCCACGCCAACCACTACGCTCATGACTGAACGTCGTTTCCTGAGTGTACATCCCACCAACGCACTTTTTTTAATATAAAAAATGTTTATCAAATATGCGCCAAATTTGTGTCGCTGTCTCCCGGGCTAATATTTTATAAATACCATATTATTTGAACTTCATATGGCGGAGAAAATATCTCGCAATTTTATTGTATGAGTTAATTATAGATTGTTTGTTAAAAATGATAGATAATTAAACGAATAGAATAGCGTTTGCTTCACATGATGTCAAGATGGTACAGAACAATACAAATGTTTGCATAAGTATAGTAATTTTGAATGTATGTTTTTATGCATATACTTCGTAACAATATTTTTTTATATAATTATATATTTATTTAATATAAGATAGGCAGAAAATATTCATCCCGTCAAATTACAGCATGAATTTGTTTTTTTTGCTGTTTTGTAAAATGCTTTTGACTGGACACTCAATCCTTCAGATTTCGAAACTAAGTCGTCCAATTTTTCTCCTCTTTGCAGAACCGCTTGAAGAGTATCGTGCTATATTATAGAAAGCATTTTTTATGAACGTCAGCGCTATTATAAAAAAATAGTAAAATATATTTGAAGAGTATTATATAGAAACATTATGACTGTAATTATTATTTTTTTTAAATATTACCCTTGCGGAACTGGTCAATGTTCGTAACATAAAGTCAATATCAACTTATTAAAAAATCTCAACTTCAAGTTGATTCTAAATTGACATATTTGCATGTGACGGAATGAGTCAGAACATGAGGATTTTACATTGCCTTTACAGTTAACGACAAACATGTCAAGTGTTATTTCATATCGACTGCAATTGAAAATTTGTTGCAAATTCGACTTGAGAAATGAATATGATAGAACGTGATAATTATGATACTTTCCATAAAATCAACAATACATTCATGTTCAGAATCAAAAATTGATGATAACATAAGCTAAAAGTGTTGACGAGAAAATTTTTAAGAAATCAACACAAACATTAGAGTTGACCAGGTCTGCTAGGGTGTGAATGTGATAAAGCTGAAAGATTATGTGGATCGTCAACTGTCTAATCTTGCTATGTAATCGTAGCATTCTATCTATTTTTGACGCATTTAATGACACAAAGATATAAATTTCTATATTCCTTCCTTTACGTATTTATATTCTGAATGCATGTATTTTTGAATTAAAGATATTTTAAGATTTACAAAATGAAACAATTGATAGTCCATGAAAAAAATGATCAGATGTGATTTTACTTATTCATTGGTCGAAAAAAAACTATTTAGTGTGATCAATATGGTATTCTCCTAATTATTAATCATACTACTCATCCTCAATGATTGTCTGCAATACTGTATTCTATGTACTTCATTTAAATTCTTTTTGCTTAAATATAGAATGGGGTTCATTGAAGCGCATTTTATGTACATGGAATATGATTAGATCTGATCACATAAAATCGAATTTGACGTCTTGATCATTTTTTCATTTTGTGCTCGATAATTTAAATAATCATTTCGACATAATAAATAGACATGAAATCCGCCAGCTTCGAGAATTTTTGAACATTGGAAATTAACTCCATCTCATACTTTTAAATAACTACATTAAGAAGCGAAGTTTGCATATTATTTTCAATTAGTTATGAATTCCGTGTCCGTTCGCATTCGAATTCCTCATCGATCCTATATCTACATAATTCGTAATCGATTATATATGAACAAAATATGCTTGAATATAATTTTAGATTTGACCAGATCTAATCAATTTTGAATCATTAATGTCGCTTTGTTTGACACAGATTTAGGTTATGTAGCTTACAATTCAGTCTGAGTAGTATAAATTCATTTGAGAGATTATACCATGCTATATGAAACATGATTCGAATGAATTTCATGATACACGATAATTATTACTTAACTTGATTTTACTTTTTTTAAATCTTTTCCTAGAGAATGTTTTCATTTCAAAATCATACCGTCTTTAATTATGTTTAGATATAAAAAAAAACATTCACATACTTTTTGCAAAACTGAAAACATAGAACTTTTATAATCGGCCGCAATATCAAAAAATTGACGTTCAACAAATTGACGATTTTCATAATAACTTAGCCGTTAAAAAAAATATTCTGGAAAACACACTAAATTAAAACTACCCGTGTAAAATATGACAATACAAACCAATATAATTTTTGTCTCATCTAAGTCACTTTGCATTTTTGTTAAAGCATCTGCTTCCAGAGGATTCTGATATTTCACAAGATATGAATCCAGTTGCGGAAAATCACACGTAGATTCCTTTTGTACGATCCATGTACTCGAAGGATATTTGGTGGAAAATTCATCCAACACTTTGGTTATAAGTGTGTGTGAAACTCTACTCGGGTACTCGTGATCTGATATAAGTACACCTGCTAAATTATCACCTCGAACGTACACGTGACACATGTATTCTGAAAAAAACATAAAAACAGATAAATATATTGTTTTATTCTCAAGTCATTAAGGATACTTTAACAAAACCAAATTGCAGATTCGACGGGTCAAGTGCAACAACAATGCATTAGAATAGACAAATATTGAATATTATTGAAACAATAATCATTGAATCGGAAATAGATAAAGTATATTGTGCATGTACGGCACATAAGGAGGAAACAAACTGTTCAAACAACATGACTAAAATGATCAATGGACTTTTGAATAACAGCTACACACCTTAAATCACGAAAGAAAATGTCAATCATGCTAATGAAAAAATTTTCAACTGTACTGACACGATTAATTTAAATTAAATCAGTTTCTATATTATTATTGTATAAAATGTAGGGTTAGATTCACATAGATACTTTAACGATTATCGTTGAAGTAAAATCATGTAGTACCTCCTTCCTTTACACTTTGTCGTGCCGCGATCTGCGTTCTTTCTGCAACAGTTTTGCTGACGAATGCCATGAATTCTTTCACACTATTTCTTTGAAAATAAGAAAATGATTCAACGTCATAAGCACTTTTTAAGGTTATCGCTGACAATGCTTCCTTGTACAAAATTGTCAAGGCGTATAATTTAACCATTATTAACTAAACACTCATTGATGTTCAAAAAATATATCACAAAATTCCTGTCCCCCAAATTAGAGAATTTGTTTTAATGAAATTGATATGTAATTTGTTCAATCTAATAATTCAGATACAGGATATAGGTGTACAAATAAACTAGGCGTATATCAAATGCAATCAATCCAAATACTCAAATGTCGGACACGTCACTTACGACTTACCTCGTCTATGGAGTATGGAGTAATTGGACCATTAAGCGTTTCCTACATTTCCGATTTACCGGCCCTTGAAAAAAAAATTATAAAATTTTGGCCCCCTCAAGATACCCATGGGGCGCCATGGGTATCATAATAACCATATAGCAACAACTCCCTGGAAAACCATGGTGGCATTGATGTAAAGCTTCCTAAACTTGCCGCGAAATGCGAGGATGCACGCAAAACGCACTCTCCCCGCGAAGCCTAGATATAGAAGGAGAACGATCGGGATACCCGTTTCCACCACAACAGTACAAAGCAATACGTGGAATGGGGAAAACTGCGATTATGAGCGTGGTTTGTGATCGCTTAGAGGAACGCACCTATTATCAGTCTACCGGCTGGAGTGCTACAGAATTTCAGTGATGTACTGAGAGCTAATGTTGGGGCATGCGCACTAGATATCCTACAGCGCTGTGCAGCCTGTAGGGTGCAGGTGCACAGCGCTGTAAGTCGTGCATGCGCGAACATTGCCATTAGCATATTATTGTAGTAGAGATCTTTATACGTTTGTATTCTTTTGTATATCATAGTGTTTCAACATTATAAAGTACATCCATTACATAGATTTCATTAAATACTTTTTATCCATAAAAGACGCCGTTATATGCATTGATTATTCACGTTAATTGAGTGTATGTTGTGTATACACATTAATTTATTTCGTAGTTACACTGACAACACATTTTTCATCTCGTATAACCTCTTTAGCAGGTACGTTGGCTTATTTTCTAGCAAAATATAAGAAACGTTTAAATTGTGATAGTATTGAGCAGTTAATTATCAATATTTTGTCAAAAATTCGATAATGGAAGTTGTGATGAGTAATACATCAATGATGCAAATATTTTCGATAGCTTCCGAATATTACATTCACCACTAACAGAAAGATATGCATATCATAAAATACGGCAATGTTTTGTTGTCAGATTCATTTTCTGAGTATTTAAGCATCCTAAAATCAAACATGTATATATGTATTTATCATGTTTTGAGTTGTAACAATATTCACGATAAATATTCAGTTAAATCGTTTCATTCAATTCATACCTTTGTAACTTGGTTTTATTATTGTTTTCTATTCAGCTCTGAAACAGTTGAAATTAATAACATGATATATTATGAAGTTTATTTTCATAAATACGAGTTTGAATACTCTTGATCCATAATATGAAGTAGTCATATCAGTGCCATCAATTATAAGTGTGAACTATGAGTATTGAATGCTGCAAAATCCCAATTTTTCAGAATATTAAATCAATGATCGCTTCAAATGTAACTTGGCGATGAAGGTATTCATATTCATTACGTTTGTCAATTTTTCTAGAATTGTGGAATGCGATGGCCGATTCAAGTGATTTGGATCGACAAATAGAACAATTGAAGAAATGCGAAATCATAAAAGAAGCAGAAGTAAAAGCTCTATGTGCGAAAGCCCGAGAAATTCTCATTGAAGAAAGTAACGTGCAAAGGATTGATTCACCTGTTACTGTATGTACAACCAGATTTTATAGTCTTATTCATCCATTTATTATATTTTTTATGTTGGTTGATACTGATTCCACATTAGCTGCTGCAAAAATGATACGAATATCAGGGAACTATCAATAACCATCTCAACCAATGAGATTGTTATTTGGATATACTAAACACATTCAATAATGTAAAAAATTTGACATATTTTTTTTTTCATAAATAGGAATTACAAAATACCAGGAAAGCAGATATGTATATACGTGTTATATAAAGTACATTCTATATGTCTCATGCAGATCGTGTTGATTGAAAATTCATGCATTTTTCATGAGATTCTACATTAGAGTGCACTTTGTCGAGTTAATTTTTTTCCGTGCAATTTCCAAATTTTCGCGGAATCCAAAAAAAAAATAAAAAATTACTAAGTTCTTCATGTCATCATCTGATAAGGAATTGTTCCTTCCAATTTTAGCTCGCAAAATATACGATTTGTTCCGACTGGATTAGTTCATAAACAAAAATCGCACTGAAAACTTTAAATGCCTAAATCCAACGGTTAAATAGTTGTACGAATTTTGCTAAAATAAAAAGTATAAAAATGTCTATTACAGTTATGCATTTTTTTCTTGTTTCAAGCAATTTCAATCCAACGCAAAAATTGTTGAAAAGTTCATTTTGGCCTTTTTTTTTAAATAGAAAATAATTATTGATAATTGAAAAAGAAATCTACTCTTATACTATTCAAAATAAGTTGGATCCAAAAAAGGGTTTTATTTCACACATTGATCATTCAACTCATGCAAATTTTAAAAAATATGTACTACTTAGAATACAAAATAGTTATTTGTGTGCCTAGGCCTTGAAGTTGATCTTTTTTGGGTGAAATTTTGGAGGCTAAAAAAGATCATACGGCCATGGTGCACACATAATTTTTTAGGTGAGTGTCTTGAAGTATGATGTTTTAAGGATCAATAATCTATGAAATGACCGAAACAAAGTCTGTAAATAAACTGTGTAGTAACGCATGAACTGTGTATCAACGCAACTTTTTCTTTTGTTTTATGGGTAAATGAAGTAAATGTGACTAAAAAAGTGCCATTTCAGGGACTTTTGAGGCCGTGAAACGTCGTCTTTTGAGACACTTGCCTAAAACAATGTTTCCTTTACTTCGCATCTTTATTTTGAATAGAACGACATGAAGTTTGTACAGAAAAAATATATACTTTCATACAGGAATTCATAACATTTTGAAATCAGTTTGATCGAAAGTTCTACGGTGATTTGTTTGTTTACTATGAACAATAAAAGAGTGCGAAAAATTTTTCATTCCAATTATGAATAATAAGATCAAGAATAATCATACAATATTAGACGATAATTCAAATTTTAAGAGGACAAAACTCCGCATCGCATTAAGGGGTTAGGCAACTGTAGCCGCCCGAAAAAAGCGGTTTTTTTCAGGAATTTTTTTCACATTCAAATAAAAGTAGTAGCGAAAAACCTTTAGGGTATATTATAACGCAGATGTTTGACTATAATTACAGAAATTTTTATTAAAAAAAATTGAAAAATGGCGTCTGTACAGCCGATCTCCCAACGCATGTTCCGGAAAACGCGCTCCACGGCACGCAGTACAACTGGAGTAAATATTGATCTGAAACAAAACAAAATTTTTTTCCTTAATCTATATAAGTATAGCTACAGAAGTACGTAGGGGATTTTGAAAATATAAAAATTCAATATTTGACATGCATTTAAATTTGAAAGTCCATTTTGCACTGAAAAATGGCACAGTTAATTGTTTAAAAAAATTTTTCTAATTAATTAATCGAAAAACCCCTACGTACTTCTGTGTGGGAATATGATTTAAAGATCTAGTGAAAATTTCAAGTAAAAATATAAAAAATTACTAAAGTTATGCTGCGTGCCAATTTGAAAAAATGTGTTTCGAGAAAAACGTGTACAGACGCCATTTTTCAATTTTTTTTAATGAAAATTTCTGTAATTATAGTCAAACATCTGCGTTAGAATATACCCTAAAGGTTTTTCGCTACTACTTCTATTTAAATGTGAAAAAAATTCCTGAAAAAAACCGCTTTTTTCGGGCGGCTACAGTTGCCTAACCCCTTAAATGAACTCTTGTTATTTTATTCTAATGTCTGAAAAACTTGCTAATGGATCTGAAATTATTTAAATTCATGGAGTATATTTTAATGTCATGTAATTTAACAAATGATGGATGAACTTCTAATCTGAGTGACATCAGATGTTAAAAGTTCTGTTGCTTGAAAATGCTTTCAATGTGAGCCTAATAATAATGTTATGGTTATTTTCTCTTGAATTTTGACTGTTTTTTTCTTTGTCATGAAAACTAATTCTTTATACAGTAACCTTGGTAACGTTATATAAAATATAAAATATCTCACATTAGTATCTACCTATCGGTTTATAGTGCCATAGGTACTATGTGGCAGTTTATAGAAAAAATAAATATATATTATAAGTATAAATGTAGTCGTATTATTTCAGGTGTGT
This sequence comes from Microctonus brassicae, assembly GCA_918226075.1. NCBI lineage: Eukaryota > Metazoa > Arthropoda > Insecta > Hymenoptera > Braconidae > Microctonus > Microctonus brassicae. The sequence goes on from OW445482.1 coordinate 15,456,548, forward strand.
GGCGATATTCACGGTCAATTTTATGATCTCAAGGAACTATTCAAAGTTGGAGGAGATGTTCCCGAAACAAATTATCTTTTTATGGGAGACTTCGTTGATAGGGGGTTTTACAGTGTTGAAACATTTCTGCTTCTTCTCGCCTTAAAAGTAAGTCATACAAATCATTTCCATATTAATAGATGAAATCATATGATTAACAAAACAAAATATACAACATTTTTGTTTGATTCAAATCAAATCACGAAACAATAAAAGGCGACATGATTCTAGTTCATATTAAGTTAGCTACTCTTATAACAATGCGACGTTTGCCATACATATATGCATTTTTTTTTCCTACAACTGGATTCGAACCTTGATCATCTGGGTGTTAAACTAAACACGACACACAATGCTATCTCTTCCCTTTAAATACATACATACATACATACATACATACATACATACATACATACATACATACATACATACATACATACATACATACATACATACATACATACATACATACATACATACATACATACATACATACATACATACATACATACATACATACATACATACATACATACATACATACATACATACATACATACATACATACATACATACATACATACATACATACATACATACATACATACATACATACATACATACATACATACATACATACATACATACATACATACATACATACATACATACATACATACATACATACATACATACATACATACATACATACATACATACATACATACATACATACATACATACATACATACATACATACATACATACATACATACATACATACATACATACATACATACATACATACATACATACATACATACATACATACATACATACATACATACATACATACATACATACATACATACATACATACATACATACATACATACATACATACATACATACATACATACATACATACATATAATCAATGTTTAGTGTTCCAATACTGCTATTTTTACTTATATAATACATGTCATGTTGACATCATTTCTGCCAACAATTTTTCATTATCTTGAACTTAAAACTATAATATACCCATAAAATTTTCAATATTGTTGTCGGTACTCCTTGATTCCGATTGGTGATGTCATTGCAAAACCAAGCTTTATTCGGCAAAGTCTTACTTGCGTTCAGGTGGCGTAGTTTTGTGAAAATGAATTAATTGATGAAGGAAAAAGATTATCGTTAAGATGGTTGATCACCAGTGATTACTGAAAAGGTACTAATCGCTACTAGTTGGTATGAAATCACAGGTAATAAGGTGAAATAGTATATTTGTGTAACTAGGAAAGAATCGTATTGTTTTTCAATGAGTGTGAAGTTTGTAAGCCCGAGCGAAGCGAGGCCGGTATTCACACGTGGCAACACATCTTCCTTCCATAGTGCACAAAATATTCTTCAATACTCAAATAATACTTAAAAAAGGGCAATTTTTGTGCAAGTATTAAGAAAAATATTGTGTGTACTACGACATAAATCACTGTAGGCAAAATTACACATTTCTTTCCAGTTGCACAATATACTATTTTCTTTCAATAAAAATTGACTAACCTCTAAGTTGCTTACGGAACGTCAAAAATGTTTCAAAATTATGGATATGTACTATCGTAAAAATTATAATTAATAGTTTTCGAATCTATGCTCATATGAACTTTTCTCTTTATTTTGATGAGTACTATCACCTCCCGAAAGTGAGCACACTATTTTTTTTGTACCCTGTATATATGCATCCATATTTGAGAATAATATTTCGTTCATTGATAAAATCCATCATTCTAATCATCTTATTGATAATATTTATTATTTAATATATAAATAGTTATTGAATACTAATTTCCATATTATTTTTATGGCAAACAAATGTTTTTATAGGGATTGAAAAGAAAAATTTGTTTGAATACGGGGGTGATAAGCGAAAAAGGCTAGTCTATATGCAGATACAAAAAACTAATTATTTGCAGATACAAATAACAAATTATTTGTGATTATTTGCTCATTATCCAACTTTTCGAATTATTATATCAGTCTTTTTTATCGATTATTTCTTTATAATTATCTTTCGAATTGAAAATGAGTTGTTACAAATGATTGAGCTTTTCCGAACTGACTTGAATTAATAATGTGGCGCGTCGCCATGAGTCATTAATGAAAACAATGATGATGCACAAATATGGTAATGAGATTTATTTTTCGATGAAAGTGATTCGATGTAATGTCTGTTGGCCGTGAATTATTTATGAGACCACAGGCTGGTGCATTAACTTTTTGTAATTGATTCAGTAACTTCAACAAATTAATTGAGTACAAACCGTGAGTTAAACATGAGCAATTACGATGAGTAAAGATACGTCGTTTGCGCAGTTGAGTAGACCGAGCTCGGCAATGATGAATTTTAGTCGTGACAAATGCCAAGTGAGTGATTAACGCCACATAAATTCAGCAGTTGAGTAGTTCAGTGCTTTCCAAAAATACGCCGATAATAGTTGAGGTGATTGGATGGTGCTGTTACCCCACGTCAAATTACCGACTGCAAATTATTATAGGCTGATCGTTACTGAACATACAATGTTTCATGCTAATAAAGAGAAATCTGAATCAAAAAAATCTGAATCATTATAATTATGGGGATACGTATATTTTGTTTGAATATATTATATGAAATGATATGGACAATATATATAATGTATAAAATTTTATTCGAAAATGAAAACAACTCAATCGCAGTATAATAAATTATACACGTTTTCGAGCCATCCCGGCACCGTCCGAACTTTTATATTGAAGTATGTTTCTGAATAGGACTTTACTACTATTTTGTTAAAATGAAATTTCAATACATAAATAAACAAATAATTTCTTATTTTCGACTGTGTGCTAATATCATATTACAAGTCTTCTTCTTATATTACATCTCTTAGTTAGGTATTTCATGAATAACGTATCGCATTTGCTTATAATCACGTGTTTCTGAAACTCATATTATTACACGGACGACTCATAGTAATTTAGTAGATAGTACGAGCGGCTCCAAAATAATAGAAAATCAGAAGTCAACCTTACAGTGTATCGATTACATCACCTCTACCAGATCTACCAACTCTACTAACTTGATTTACTCTACCAATTCGATTTATGTTCATATAATGTAATTACGAAATCATTGTGAGAGTTTATGGGTTAGATTGCTCGGCTTCACCCTAACTTGAATGTATTTCTTGCCCAAATTTAACATAGAATGAAAAAAATTGTACTTATCAAACTATACAAGATTTATATCTTATTAAGTAAAAAATACCCGAATAACGGTAATCTTATGAGTTTATCATGCAGTTGAGTTTGAAATTGCCTTTAAAAAATTAGTCTCAGTATTCTACAACTATGAATTAAATATGAATTATTATCGATTCAGAAAATAACATAACTACTTCCTATTTCATATCCTTTTCGGACTATTTCTCAGTTATTCAAGTGATTTTCTTTAATTTTACATCTACTATAACCCAAAATTCACCACAAAATAATCCAAGCACAATTCAAATTTAGGTTATTTCACTTTACTAGGAATTACATTTTCAGTCATAAGAATTTAAGAATTGATTGATTCGAATCACACATTATGATAATTTTTGAATTTTGTACGATTTTCATAATTTTATAATCAATTTATTATTCAGGTGCGGTATCCAGATCGAATTACATTGATCCGAGGCAACCATGAATCACGACAAATTACTCAAGTGTACGGATTCTATGATGAATGTCTTCGTAAATATGGGAGTATTACGGTCTGGCGATATTGTACAGAAATTTTTGATTATCTATCCTTATCGGCAATTATTGATGGAAAAATATTCTGTGTCCATGGTGGTTTGTCACCCAGCATTCAAACTTTGGATCAAATTCGGACTATTGACAGAAAACAAGAGGTAAATATTTTTTTATACCCATTTACTTAAGTCATAATATTAAAACTATACTCTGAAAATTTGTAGTTTTTGGTAGCAAAAAAATGAAATGAGAACAATTCATTTTAATCTAAAACATTTCGTTATGGGTCTTCTTTGCGGCTTTGCATGCTGCAAATTTATGCCAGATGCTCCGAAATGTTTGTAAATAGTACCATTATCTGCAATGTGAAGAAATGAGAATGGCGGGATAGGGGAAATGTGTACTAGACAGTTTTACTATAGTAACATTTTTGTTTATAGCGCCTCTATGCCTAATCATATAATGGTACTTCAATGAATGATACTATTACTTTTATCAACACGAAGAGAATTTTATATCAAATATTATTCTGTTAACCAAAGCAAGCCTGGGGCGAACCAATCTTTGATCAAATATTACACATTTGAAGTTATTTTTTAACATGGACTGCTGCAAATATTACACAAATTGAGAATAAATTTTACTCCGCTGCTGGCTAATATATAAGAGAAGTCATTTAATATGTGAAATATGCTGAATTTTACTCAGCAGACATATAGTTTTTACAATGTTTAACGCTGAATTTTCATCTTTCAACATAAAATTTGTCCGACTGGCACTTACATGTTGTAAAAGTTACACATAATTCGAACATTTTCTATTACTAGTTGAGTCAAAATAGACATTTCAGTTCGCAATGATTCACATAAAGCTGAATTTTTGCATAGATCTTAATCATGCCATTAAAAAAAATGTGAAAAGTCCCCACCAATCTTGTGTCTGATAAGAAAGTTCTTCGCGGTCAAAAGTCGCGAAAATTGATTTATTGCGTTTTCCCCGTGAACAGTTATATTATCGCAAAAATCGCAAAAGTTTTCTACAAAAACCATTTCTAAGATATGGCAATTCTAATAATTGGAATAGTCGTATTTTACTTAATATGCACTCGTACGCGGCCTGTATACCTCATAACTCGTTCCATATAAATAAAAATATGGGAGTTTCGGTTTATGTAACTGTTAGTGAATCACGTGCAAAGAGAGATATTAAAGTCATTTGTAAACTCGCTTGATGAATTAGATCACATAATCTTTTCATCGGACAGATGAAAATGATCGGATGATGAAGGTAGCATTCATGATGTCAATTTCAATGTTCACTGAGTGAAAGCAATCTTAAATGGCCTGCGCGTATGTTTAAAACATTGCAATTACATCGAAGAATGATAGTGGGAAGGGGGCTAATTCATATTCGAAGAATTTTTTAAGTTCATCCTCAAATGTTTTGATAATACTCGTACGGTCAATTAGTAATACATCAGGGTCTATAGATACTTTATTATCATGAACTCTCATAGTGCTACTCATAGTTAAAAGAGGGAGTACTTTATCAGCGCGTTGTAATTTAAAATAATCAAACGTTTATCCAGTCATTTTAGTCATCGGGGCAATTCTAACTTCACGAGCATTATGGAAATTTTATTATCACGAATGATTCTACTAGCAATCGATATGATTTTTTTTAACCTCAGAGGAAAGATTATGAAATAAAAACCACTAAAAAAGTTAATAAATGACTCCAATATTTGTTTTCACAAATATATAAATATATTATACATCTCAACAAAAAAATCGAAAATAAGTATTTTCGTCCAGCAGTTCCAGTTTTTCAAGTGTTTTATACGTTAGTTTTTAGTGACTAAAATCAAATTTCCCTCACTAATGACTAAATTTTATATACTAGTGAAAATGAATTGGAATTTTTTTTTTTTCGATTTTTTTTCTTCAGCATGTTCACAATGCTTCAGTATTGTAAGAAATCAGTAAGTGTGTAAGAATAAGCGTAAATCCGACCATACAACCTTCACGTGGTACGCTTTGACTAACGCATAAAGCCGACGGTTTGCATCTGAACCATGCTGAAAAACTGGACATTGCGCTCTTGAATGCCCCAAAGGTTCTCCAGAATAAAAAAAAAATATGAAAATTATTCTGAAAATTTTTCGATATTTTTTGGTTTTTACGTCGATTGTTGTTTTTTCGTTTTGTGAAACATCGATTGTTAGAAAAATGTGAAAAAATTGCCAAGAAATGTTTTTTTCCATTTTTATCATGATTATGAAATGTTTAAGCGCAAAAATCGTGACCCCTCAATTTTTTCAAAAGTTTAATTGTTTGAAACAGATGAACGGTTCCCATGATCAAAATGAAAAATTACAGGGGTTTTCTGGGTATATCGAGCTCAAAAAGTTACTCTAAGCATTCATTATTTCATAGATATTTGCCATTCATTCGTCAATTTACTAAAAACCCATAAATTACCTTTTTTTCCTTTTCTTTCAAATTCATGTTAAGGATAAAAAAAAAACTTTTTTCCTCAAAATTGTGGCAGTTACTTATAGGAAATTCATCTTAGTTTCCAAAACTGTCCTTCAATTCTATGTAGGATCATTTGTCGCTGAGATATCGATGATTGAAGACAAAAGGATCCTTTTCCGTTAAAAGTCTGATATTTCAGTGAAAAGTGGTCGTATCGAGGTCTTAAAAAAACGAAATTGAAGCTAAATAAACAAGCTATTCAACCTACTCGATGGTTTAGCTGAAAAAAATTTTCCTCAGTTTGTGGACTCGAAAAAAAAGACCCAAATTTTGCAAATTTTTTTTTGCGCTATTTCTTAGGATTACATAATAAACGTTACTCGATATGACCGTTTTTCACTGAGATACAGCCTTTCGAAAAACACGGAAAAATTTTGGGAATTTTTTCGACCTTTTAATTTTTCCTTTTAGTGTAAAATGTTGATTTCCAAAAAACACGTAGCGAGAGATTTTCTTGAAAAAATTTTTTCCAAAATACTGTCACCCATACCGAAACTTTTCCTCCTAGTCCGCTAATGGGCGAATGATGTGACCTATTTTTTTCGAATTTTTAAAATTTCATGTTCAGTGAGAGGTGATGTTTTTTCTTCAATTTTCGTTCTCAGACGCAGTATTCAAAAAAAAAAAAAAAAAAAAAAAAAAAACGATACGAAATTTCCTAAATCGAATCCCCATATGATTTCCGAGCTCTGAACATTAAATGCTGATTTTTGAAAAATCGTAGTAGTCGATTTTAGGACCTATGTTATTTTGAATTCAAAAATTTTTTATTTCACTTATATATATATATATATATATATATATATATATATATATATATATATATATATATATATATATATGTATGTATGTATGTATGTATGTATGTATGTATGTATGTATGTATGTATGTATGTATGTATGTATGTATGTATGTATGTATGTATGTATGTATGTATGTATGTATGTATGTATGTATGTATGTATGTATGTATGTATGTATGTATGTATGTATGTATGTATGTATGTATGTATGTATGTATGTATGTATGTATGTATGTATGTATGTATGTATGTATGTATGTATGTATGTATGTATGTATGTATGTATGTATGTATGTATGTATGTATGTAGTATGTATGTATGTATGTATGTATGTATGTATGTATGTATGTATGTATGTATGTATGTATGTATGTATGTATGTATGTATGTATGTATGTTGTATGTATGTATGTATGTATGTATGTATGTATGTATGTATGTATGTATGTATGTATGTATGTATGTATGTATGTATGTATGTATGTATGTATGTATGTATGTATGTATGTATGTATGTATGTATGTATGTATGTATGTATGTATGTATGATGTATGTATGTATGTATGTATGTATGTATGTATGTATGTATGTATGTATGTATGTATGTATGTATGTATGTATGTATGTATGTATGTATGTATGTATGTATGTATGTATGTATGTATGTATGTATGTATCAAAAAATATTCGAAATCATGATGTTTCACATCATAGTTACTTCCGAGGACTATGTGACACGTAATAATTATTCAATAGTTTGGACATTGATTAAAAGCAAAAGAAATTGGTCGAATAAACTATGCATTATATTAGATAAATTTTTTTAATTAATTAAAATTTTCTTATACGTATGAATAACTTATCAATTCGAGAATCTGAAGGGAATGAAAATTAAAACTAAAAATTTAAAAATGTCTTCATTTTCCAAGTATCAAATACTTGTATCCAGTCATGTTGGGTTTTTACATAAATTCTACCCTTAATTTTATACGGGCACACCATATCCCGAGTCGAAATTTATGCCCTACTTTAAACCTTACAATTAGTATTTCGTGAGATTCTTCAGGAGCAAAGGAGGTTGTTTGGATATATTTTAATAGGAAATGCAACTCCTCAACACCTCGAAGTAGTCACATAATGCCAAATCTTCCATTCTAAGGCGCAAACGAGGACTTGAAAATAAACCTACATAGACCCTTCAGATCCTAATTTTTTAACTATCCTACTTTTGAGTGTAACAAATGCATTCCTGAAACTGCAAGAGGAAATAACGAAAAAAACGTCAATGATGACAAGTGGATCATAAAAATTGGGGAACATGGAAAAATAACGAGAATGAAAAAATATTCACAATTTAAATTATTGTTTTTATTACGATTCAATGATTTTTTTAAGCTATTGTATAGCTTTTATCGCGGGCTTTGAGCGCGGCGACCGAATCAAGAAATTCCGTAACGAAAAAAACCTAACGCCCCCCACTCCGACCGGCACAGCGGTGCATCGTCTAACGTCGTTTCAATTCGGCAGACTTCGGCACAGTGTTTGTGTGCGTGCGACTAGGCGTATGCGTGTAGACTAGCTAAGTGCTCATAACTGATTCTATCTCTTTTCGACACAGTGCATAAGTTGATAAAAAATGCTATGCAATAGCTTTACCGCGGCAGTCCCCGAGTGCCACAGATCATTTTTTGCTTCTTCTCATATTTCAATTCATTATTTTTTCATCGCTATCTGTCACGCGAATAATTCAAAATCTTTGCTGTATTAAAAAATTTTCACCATGTCTTTATGTGGCCTGTCAACCACCATATCAACACATATTTTGTTTTTCCACGACCCATTTTTTCGTCTTTTTTCTTCACTAATAAACAATTCACTGTGAACAAATATATTACCACAAATTTATTTATTTTGCATTTAGCTTCCGCCATCAATTGAATCTTCAGACTGCATAAAAGTATGCATCCAAGATGTCGGTGTTCGCATCACTACTACGTGAATCATTTGTTCAATAATTGAACGAGGTATTGAGAGCTAATTTTATTGAATATTATAGGAGTAAGAGGTCCTGCAGAGGTTCTGCGTCTTACGATTAGTTTATCAAAACATAAAATAAGACAACCTTGAGCTAGGTCTAAGGAGCTCTAAAGTAGATTCAAACATAGATTTATATAGGTTTTCGAGGTAGGAATGATAAGGCCGACGAGGACAATAGGATGTCTATTGGATTATTTGGAGTACTTCAGAAGGACAAAAATTTCGACTCGGGATAGGGCTCTCTACTAAGCCCGTATAGAACTATATACATAGGCAGATCATCGATCGACCTTAGCTAATGCCATGAAACTTTTATCGGCACTGTTCGCTTCATACACATCAGCTTTATGTAGTACCTATGGTTTCATATTCATCTACATATATATATATATATATATATATATATATACTAGGATGTTTCAAAAAAAGCAACATTTTTTTTTTCCCTCGGGTACATGCTTAAAAGTTTCGTTTAGGTCAGAGAATAAGCCTCTAAAAATATAAGCCCTTAATATTAATATTAAGACAATGCATACCGCATTTTTCTATTTTCCATAAGAATAATATGGGAAGAATTGTTTTTACATCTTCTGATTTTTGTAACTTGTAAACTACTAATTACACAGGAAATCGCAATACATATTTTTATCGAGAATTGAACGCTCTACAAAAAAGGTCTCTTCTCATTTTTGTAGCCCCCCTCCCCCTTTTTTTTTTTTCTTTTTTGTAGCCCAAGTAAAATTGTAACAATTTTAAAAATATTCTGAAAGCGTTCTATTTTTTTTATTAGCTAAAAATACAATTGTTTAACATTTTTCGAAAGTTAAAAATATATTAGAAGTGAAATTAATGCGTATTTTGTGAATAAAACTAACAGATTCCGGTGTTATATGCAAAAATCAGCTGAATTTATTTTTAAATATGTAGACTAATCGAAAAATGAGAAGAGACCTTTTTTGTAGAGCATTTGATTCTCAATAAAACTATGTATTGCGATTTCCTGTGTAATTAGTAGTTCACAAGTTACAAAGATCAGAAGATGTAAAAACAATTCTTCTCATGTTATTCTCATGGAAAATAGAAAAATGCGGTATGCACTATCTTAATATTAATATTAAGGGCTTATATTTCCAGAGACTTATTCTCTGACCTAAACGAAACTTTTAAGCATGTACCCGAGGGAAAAAAAAAATGTTGCTTTTTTTTGGAACACCCTAATATATACATAGATCATTTGTTTATTGACAGTTTACTGGTCACACAGTTGAAATTACAAATCACTACAGATGTAATTGAGTACAGATATCGTTTCATTGATTCAATGACACTTGATAAGAGCATTTTTTAGATAAGTTATTTTTTATCGATTGATATAATGAGCGACACTTTTGAGAAACTACTACTTGAAAAGCACTAATAAATGATTAAATCTGTTGATTTTCGGCGAGAAATTCAAGAAGATTTTTACTGAAGATTCATGATTTTGATCAATGATTTTTTTATATGAATAGGTACCTCATGATGGTCCAATGTGTGACCTCTTATGGTCTGATCCTGAAGATACTCAAGGTTGGGGTGTATCACCTAGAGGAGCTGGGTACCTCTTTGGCAGTGATGTTGTAGCACAATTCAACGCTGCAAATGATATTGATATGATTTGTCGAGCGCATCAATTGGTCATGGAAGGATATAAATGGCACTTTAACGAAACTGTGCTTACAGTTTGGTCGGCCCCTAACTATTGTTACAGGTGAGTTTTGTTTTATATTCTTTAATTTATAAACAATTAATATTCTTTGGCGTAACCTTAAAACAGTCAGTTTGTACCGTTATTTAGCGGTATCAAATACTGTACCGTTTTTTTAAATGTGTTTTGAAGTGAAAAGAGTGATAATGAAAAGATGAGCAGAAATCCGCAACATCAATTTTCATTTGTATCTATCGTAAGGGACAATATGTTATGCAGAATTACTTATCATTGTAATTAGTTCATTGAACAGTTTATTAAAATGAAATAAATGTTCATAACCAGCCAGCGTGGAATGTTGCAGGAACATTGCAGGAATGTTACAACTGCAACGTTAAACATTGCAGCGAACGTTGCTGCAACATTCTTGCAACGTTCCCATGTCCGCCTCTCTACAACGTTTAGAATGTTGCAGGAATGTTGCTCGGAACATTGCAGGAATGTTGTAAGAATATTACGAATATTACAGGAGTGTTGCAGGAATACATTGAGGATTGAAAAATTATATTTTGGATTTCATTCTGTTATATTAGTAATAATACCTTTCACTTATTATTATATTTTTCTTTTTTTCTTTTTTTTTTTATTATATGAACAGACATCAAACAACTAAAAATGATGTACAGTTAAAGAACACTTCTCAGTGAAATTTCTCAGGTTATGTAAACGACAGACGTAGATGAATATTAACTCACAATTATGAGCACTCGAAGTTTTAAGAATATTAATTGGTATTCAAAATATTTTAATTTCAAGTAAAAATTATACATTACTCTTCAATAATCAGGCATGAAATTCGACATAAAGATTCCACGATTTTCACAGTACACACGCTTCAAGAGTGCTGCAATATTCATGCAATTATATATATCATATAATAAAGCACGAGTGTTGCATGAATGTTGCAGGAACGTTGGAGGAAGGTTGCAGGAATGTTGCAGTAACATTCTCTAGCAATGTTCAATATGTTGTGAAGGAATATTGCTTAATAATTATGAATGCAATTTCGAGTTGAATTATATAAAAATATATCATAATTATGATACAGTGCTACAATATTCATGCAAATCTATTTCAGAAAAATTCCTTCAATATTCATAACCAGTTCGCAAAACTGTACTAAAACTCAAATGAAAAACTTAACCATCATCAAATTTAATATATATATTGTGACGAAATTCGTCCGTGCGAGAAAGGGGGATAGGTATATTTGCACCTACCTCTACAATAATTTTGGGTGACAAAGCGAACGACACTGTCGATCAGAGTTGCACCGTGTGAAGACGTGCCAAGCCAGTGTAATAGGCCGTAGCAACGTAGTAAGTGAGGCGATGAGAGTATCGCCGAACTGAACGTGGCGGTAATTCTATGGAGGTTGAAGGAGTTGCTGTAGTTGATGAGGTGCTGAAGCTGTGGAAGAAAGTGTGTAGTGGAGGCATTCAGTGTGAATGGAGTGCGTGTGAGAGCCCCTGTAGATCCCCTATCCCGCGTGTAAAATAAATTTACAAAAAGATTTGATATCAATCATTATTGCCAAGTACACAATATAAGGTTATATATACTTACTTACTATGTAATTATATTAGTTATCTATGTTTATAACAGAATACACATCAATGATAGGTGTCATTAATTGCCATTTCCAAGAAACCTCATCATCACCTATTGTATCAATCTAGTTATATATGTCAAAAATTTTTTGCCAATATCCCACTTTTAATACGAACGTACTTGGCGCGTCCGATCAGTCGATGAATTTCATAATCGTTAAAATTTTATGCATAATTCATTTTGATAGCGGATTCGCTATACATATAATATAATTACAGAGCATTCACTTATTTTGCATTTATACCTCAAAGTTTCAAAAATATCCGCATTAATGTATCCATACCAAAGCTTTTCATGAATATCCGCATTGTTGTATATTCATAATATTATACCACTGTCTTTCATGAATATCAGCATTAAGAATTCAACAGACATATCAGCCACACAGCGCATGCGTCAACATATTCTACGGTCATGATAAGTTATACTTATTTCGAACGCGCCAAGTACGTTCGTATTAAAAGTGAGATATTGGCAAAAAATTTTTGACATATATAACTAGATTGATACAATAGGTGATGATGAGGTTTCTTGGAAATGGCAATTAATGACACCTATCATTGATGTGTATTCTGTTATAAACATAGATAACTAATATAATTACATAGTAAGTAAGTATATATAACCTTATATTGTGTACTTGGCAATAATGATTGATATCAAATCTTTTTGTAAAGTAATTTTTTTGAAGTAATTTTTGCAATTCAATTTTTTTGTCACACATGAACTTGGCGCCTTTTTTTTTTTTTTAAAAAAAGTTTTTTTTATTTGATATCACTTCTTTTTTTACTACAAGTACAATGATTAAAATTGAAACTTGCTGAGATAATCGATATTATCTCATCATCTGATTTATACTTAATAAACATATAGAAAATGAATATAATTCATCTATATAAAAATCTATCGTAATTTAAATTTTCTCTGAAAAATAAACGAAATTCCGAATCCTCATAAAATATAGGAACATAAAAGTAATAACAAATGTCATCAATTCCCACATAGAAGTATATTATCAATCAATCAATTGGATAATGATCAAACTTCACGAGACAAACCCACCACCACCCCCGTCATATTCCAACTATAAGTATCAATACAATTATTAGTATAAAAAATACAATGGGCTTATTCAAAAAATAATATAAATAAATCATGTAAAAGAATAAATTAATTGAATAACAATTATAGGTTTCATAATCAAACCTACCACCACGCCCGTTATATTCTAAGTATAAATAAAAAATAAACATGTATAAAGAATACAACGGGCTTCTTCGAAACAATCAAACAAATAATTTTAATAAAATAAAAAAATTTCATTTCATAAATATTAATTAACTATATAATCAACGATCATCAGTTATTATTTACTTCGTCGGTAGGTCATCATCTTCAAAAATTTTCAGATTAATATTGGGACTGACCGCTAGAGTGGAGAAATAATAATAATAGTAGTATGCTTCTTAATATTAATTCCGATTAGTGTTAAAGTTGACCGCTAGAGTAGAGAAAAAATAATAGTTTGGTCATGACTGAGAAGGATGAACATATAACGATAATGTGTAGTAGAAAAGGACTTTCCAAAATGGACCTAGAAAAAGACAAACACATAGGCCGTAAAGCGAGAAAAAACAGGACACTAGGGGACACTTCGATTCAACTAGAGAGAGACAAGCTTATGTAACCATAAACATATTGAATAAGGACAACGAACAGACGACGACGACCAAGACATATGAGTATTTTTTTTTAGCTTTACAAAAATATAAGCACATTAAAACCAGTTTTTTGAATAAAAATAATTTCAAACACAATAATGAACTCATTAGTATCGATTTAATGACAAAAAAAATCAAAATTTCATACATTTCGAACTTTGGGTTTGAATATCTCCAGAATGACTGTTTCTATGTAAGAAGTGTAAGAGACCTTTTTTGTAGAGCGTTCGATTCCCTATGAGACCATGTTCTCGGCTTATCTCTATGTTGCGCCAATGCCGAGCTACAAAAATAAAAAAATAAAATTTTTATTTCACATGTTATTCAAACGGAAAATGGAAAATCACAATCCGCCACCTCTAAATATCAATATTAAGAGCTCCGCTTTGAACAGGCTTCTTTTTTCATCGTCCAGTAAGTTTTCAGCCTGTTCCTTTGATGAAAAAAAAGGTTGCCTAAAAATGGCACACCCTAATATACATATATATAGTTGAAAGAACACGATGCAATTGCGTCACTTAATAAGTGATCATTTAATAAGGAAATGGCCATAGTCCGCAATGTTCCAGCAACATTCCTGCAACATTGTGACTGGAATGATGCAGGAATGTTGCAGCAACGTTCGGGATGTTGTGCAAGGTTCGGAACATTGCTGCAACATTCCACGCTGACTGGGTAAGTTAGAGATTACATCGCGTGACAGCATCCACGTTGACTCATATGCTCAGTATAAAAAGTTTACGGCAATATGCTCGTTTGTTTCACCCTGACATGCACTAAATGTATCTACATATGGGAAAATTAATGTCGTGAAATGGTTTGAGAAATTTAATCTATAAAATGAGTTTCCAAGGATTCAAGCCCATAATTTGTCGTTATGTAATATTATAAAAGATATGGGCTATTCTTGTGCAAACCGCACCAATGTCAGGAGAAAAAACCTTGACTTCTTCAAGTGCGATCAAATTTCTTTTTTCGCTTTTTTCAACGAATTTAGTTGACACATATTTCACGATTTTGCTGGAATACATTTTATTTTGCGAAAATATATACATATGAATTTTCCATAATTTGATGAATTCCCTTTGATCTTCTTGTATTCAAAATTCAGTATCTTCATTTCTACTGATCCGATTGTAGTCAATTTCTTTGCATTTTTTACCATTTTTATATTGGCTTTTGTATTGTATTAGTGAAACAATATATTTCGAACAAATTGAAGATTATAATAATTGAGTTGTTTGAATAGTTTTTCATGCTCGCACTCCACTCAAAATTAATTACAAAAAAATACCATTTTATTCTTCATACTCTTATTTATAAAACCCATTTTTTAGAAAAATGGCATTTACATTGGATCATAAGTTATTAAATATTTTTGAGTGCAAGTCACGCAGCGCGCTGTACATGTGTTAGAGATCTTGCGTCTTGCATGATTTTCTCCAATTCTTTCATACTCAAAATTTATTATCTTGAGTTCCACTAATCCGATTCAAGTCTTTTTTTCTTCATTTTTCACTTTATGATAGCAGTTATCAGAATTCAGTGGAAAAAAATCATTATGAAGAAATGAAAGATAGTAACAATTTAATTGTTTGAGTAGTTCTTACATGCTCGCGCTCCATTTAAAATTAATTTGAAATGGATACCATTTTTCAGAAAAGTGGCATTCGTATTGCATCCGGAGCAATTGAATATTTTCGAGCGCAAGTCACGTAATGTCAGATATCTAAGACACTTGTACCTATTCTTCATTTGTGAATGTTTACTACACTTCTCGCAAAAATTGAAGGAACAAAAAAAATTACCAATTTTTTTGGTCATTTTTGACGGGCTATATTTCAGTGAAAAATGATCGTAGCAACAATTTTAATTTTTAGTCAATTGAAAAAAATTACTTTTTTTTGAAAATTTTCGAAATTTTTCAAAACTGACCTTTACAGTCGAAATCAACCTGTAACAGATATGGGGTAGTCTAAACAGTAGAGGAAAAATGATTTTTTTCATTTTTATGAAGATTACGTTGAGATTAGGTACGAAAACCTTGTTCCTTTAATTTTTTCCAAATTTTGATTAATCGCTCCAGAAAAACCGTTCAATCGATCGATCTGAAAATTTATAGGCTCATTAAGGATACATTGGGCTGAAGAATTTTCTTTGAAGCTTAGCATTCCCCCGTGTCAGCAAAAATACAGTCGATTTACCATAACAAAGGAAAATGTCACTTTTTTGTACTTTTTTCAACTGAACGTTTGGGATGAAAAAAAATTTTTTTTTCAAAACAACATGACAGAACCTTGTAGAAAATTTTGTCCAGATTTCAAAACGGCCCTTTTATTTTTTGTACGACTAGTAGTTGTGTCAATATCGGTAATTGAATGAAAAAGGATCTTTTTGCATTCAAAACTCGATATCTCGAAAACAAAAGGTCGTAACGGTAGTCTTCAAAAAAGGAAATTAAAGCTGAATAAACAGGCTATCCGACATGGTAGACCATGTCATCGGTTGACCGAGATAAGATGAAAAGAGTTGGCATAGATAGCCGTCCTATGGAGGGATATTTGGAAAATTTCATCTGTTGCAAAACGAGAAGAGCATCTAATACTCTCTCGTTTTTTCTCCAGTATATCCTCTAAGTACTCAGGTGAAGAACCATGTAAAACTTTGAACACAGTGACGCACATAAAATAAGCTCTTCTATTGGTAACATTCAACCAGCCCAATCTGTGTCGCAAAGGAGTAATGTGTTCATCACGTTTCAAATTGAATATGAATCTAATAGTACTATTTACCAGTCGTTGCAATTTAACATTTAGTTTACTAGACAAATCATCATAAACCACACAGCAGTAATCTATAATAGGGAAAACCAATGTCGACACTAACTTAATTCTGAGCTCAGTTGAAAGAGAATTCTTATGGAGTTTCAATCTATGCAAAGTACCATGGACTCTTCTGGAGATATCAGCCACATACTTTTTCCATGACAAATTAGATGGTATTATTATTCCTAGATTTCTTGCTTCTCTTACAAACTAAATAAGGATTCCATCAACTTGCATATCTGGCAATCCATTATGATCAATAGCATTGATGTACGCAGCACCACCAAAAATTATAATTTTCGACTTAGATATATTCAGCTTCAGATGATTGAGAGTGGCATATCGAGTAACATAATCAATATCATCTCGTAATTTTGTCAGTGTTGAATTGAGGTCTGATGGTAGACAATCTATCTAAATTTGCACATCATCCGCAAACACAATGTGTTTGGTGAACTTCAAACCATTAGAAATATCATTAATATATAACGAGAAAAGCAACGGTCCAAGCACCGAGCCCTGGGGAACTCCCATATCCGTTTTTAACCACTTCGACTTTTTTCCATTTACACGATCAACGACACATTGAGTTCTACCTATCAAGTATGAGTAAAACCACTTAAGAGTAACTCTCGAGAAACCCAATAAAGGTAATTTTCTTAATAAGCATGTAGGAGAAACCATATCAAACGCCTTACTGAAATCGAACAGCACAAGTACGGTAATCCTTCTTACATCAACTGATTAACGCACATCGTGACACAACTTCAGTAAAGCTGTTTGTGTACTATAAGACGTGCGATAGCCTGATTGAAACTTATCTTGCACGTTGTTTTCGTGAAGAAACTGAATTAACTGCTTATGTACTAATCTCTCGAACACCTTAGACAACTCACTTAAATTTGCAATAGGTCTTGTATCTGACGGTGACTTCGGTAGATTTATTTTAGATAGTGTCCTAATAAACGTTGCCTTCCATGTGTCTGGGAATAAAGAGTTTTGAAGAAAATAAATGAACAAAAGCATAAGAATTGGAGATAGCGTTGGTGCAAGTAACTTGATCATGTATGGTGATGAACCATCAGGACCCACAGAATGTGAATTGGAGACAGTTGACATAATAATTTGGCGCACGTCTAAGACATCAATCTGTAGGAAGTCGAATTTTGGACCGTCATCAGGAATCAACAATATAGCACAATCAAGATCTTCATTGGTGAGAGGTTGAGTATTGGCATATAACGACGAATGATGTTCAGCTAGTTGATCAGGTGTAAGAAAATTGAACGGTGATAAGTTAGTATGCTTAGCCAATCCTAGCGACGACAGTTCACGCCACAAAACAAATAAAGATGATGAGTGTTTGAAATGTTTGTACAAACGATCACGTTGTTTTATTCTATCTTTTAAGCATTCAGTGAGTCAAGGTACTCTGCGTCTCTTAATTTTGGACGTTTGTAGTGGCGCTAGTTGTTCCAGAGAACCAACGTTGAATCTCCCAATATTCAATACCATTGAATCAACGTCATGAGTTAGCACTGTGTCAGATGACAATAGTTCATGAATTGATCTCAAGTCCATCCGTACCGCATGATTGAAAGTTGTGATATCCAGATCACGATAGTTTTTCCATTTAATATTCCTATGCGATGTGATAGACATTTTGACCTTGTACGTTAATTGTAGGAGAGCATGTCCCGCTATAAATGGTTCATCAGACTTAGTGTGATTGATTACTTTGGTTGGATCATCAACCAATATTAGATCAAGCAAAGTATTTGATGAAGCAGTGTGATGAGTGGGCTCAGAAGTAATAATTCCAAGAGACAACGAGCTGGCAATATCTCGAAAATAGTCAGCTTCAAAATTACGACTCATCAAGTCACAGTTCATATCACCTGCCAATATCACATTTTGAGAGTGTGGATAGTATTTACTGAACTCCGAGATGAATGTATTGAAAAGTAACCCTTTAGGCCTCCTATAAATATACGAAAATGGCAAATTGTCTTGCAAAGCAGTTGAAAATTTTATAATTTTAAATTCAGGCTCATCAATTGTGGTATTGCACGATAAGCTTAAGATATTAGTAGTTAACGACTTATGAACGTAGCACGCAACACCTCCACCCATGCATAACGTTCTATCATTATGCAGTAGATAGAAACCATCAACATTGACAAGACTGTTTGGAATCGAAGGTTTAAGCCACGTTTCTGCTATAGAAATAATATGATAATTATTTTTGTATATATGTTCTCTTATAATGTTAATGTGACCCACGAGGGAGTTGGCATTAAATTGGCAAATCTTGATGCGATGTGCAGACAAATTGTTGACCGAAGCATCTCTATCTATTAACAGTTGTGGTAGTAATTGTCAATCAGACTGAATTAATTCAAGATCATTTAATGATTGCACATTAATCTTAACAGTACCATCATCTCAGCGAACAAATATTTTTCCGTCAGCAATCCACACATACTTCCATTTGTGATTTTTAACACAATCTTTGGTTTTCATGTACAAATCGTGCATAGTGGAACTTAGAAACTCATTTACATATATTACAGCTGTTATGCTCGTCTCAACGAGCTGGTTGAGCATAAGCTTACCTATACGCCTCTTACTATTTATAACATGTCTTGCTATATGCTCTGATTTGAACTTGACAATGAGCGAAGATATTGATGATTGATTAGGATTTGTAGATCCTCTCTCAGACACTTTTCGAATATCAAGTATGTCAGTGACTAATTGTGGAACATTGAGAGCATTTAAAATTTTTTCAACAAAGGCATGGAGGTTATCCAAAAATTGCATTGGTATGCCTGAAATGATAATTTCTGTTGATGGACTCAGTGAAGATTGAATAATGAAGTTCAATGGAAATATCGTACAAATAAACAAATAAATGTATGAAATATTGTATAATTTACTCATTTATACAATTGAATCTGTTAAGAGTAATTAATTAATTACTGTCAATGTGCACAGATGTCACTCTACTTATATGACTAGAATATAATAGAATATTCTAGAGGAATCAATATATATATACATAAGAGTGTATAGACAATACTCTATCACCGTTATAGTCTCAGTCTTAGTCAGTCAGTCTGTTGGTCACGATATTGTCGAGTAAATAAAGAGCATTGTAATAATAATTAATAAATACTTCAAATATATGTACAATATATATTTGCGTGTCATCTCTATTTCCACACTACTTTATTCATAATCCTAACAGAATCAATAAATAACTAGATAAACTATTGCGTTCTAAAAACTGACACTATTTATAGTTATCATGCAGGAAGGTATAGAGGAAATGATAAAAGTTTATAAGTTTAATATTTAATCAAATTATTTTTATTTAAACAAATATATATTATATTTTCAATAAAAAATTCCTATGTTTCACTAAAAATATTTTTAGAGTTTTGTAAGTATTTAAATATTTTTTCTATAACTTTGGAACTTTTGGTAACTAAAACTACATTATTTTCATTTTTTCCTCATAGACTTTTAAGACCAATGTACTTATAGGCATCACATATCTTGTTTCTTGTAATATCAGCTTCTATAATTTTTTTTTTTTACATTATACGAAGTACATTCTTTTATAAAATCTAAACTTTTTATCACAGTGTGTAATTTTTCATTAAATATTTGTTTTTTCACAGCATCTGACCATTTTAGGCAAACATTTACAATACTCATTTTTGGCACATTTAACTTGTCTAATATCTTTCCTAACATAATCACATCGTTAATAGCATTATGCGCTTGACTAGCTTCAATTCCTAATTTTTCCACTAATGTCTCTAATTTGTTTGCACCTTTACCTTCAAACCCATTCACATTTTTAATAATAGGCAGTGTGTCCGAAAACTCAAAAAGAACAGATGCAAAATACTTTTCCATGTAAGTTTTTTTCATAGCCTTCATTATTCTCGGGTAATCAAAGTTGCAATTGTGGGCTGTTAATATGCATTTCCTACCGAGATTATATAAAAATTGGTAAAATGCTAACATCCCATCAGACAGAGATAGAGTTGAAATTATTTGCCCATGCAATTGCAAATTTCCCTCGACAAATTGCAAACACTGCTTGCATCTTCTTTGATGTTCAGAGTAGATTTCAAATACACTGAAAATTCAAAATCCGTATACTTTGCTGCTATTTGTAATATATCAGCATTTTTGCTGAAGCCTCCAGTTTCCAAATCAAAGAAAACAACAATTGTATCGAAGCCTTCATCTACGGCTGCAAGAGGAATATTACACTCTTCTGGGTCTAAAAGTGCAATATCGGACGCATAGGTTGTACCTCTTGAGAGCTCTTTTCTGTTTCTCAAGTCTGACTTTTTTTTTTTTCTTTTTTTTTTTCAGAAACAAAAGTTGTTTTTTGAAAACAGTCGTTTTTGTTCTGGCGTACCTTCCTTTTGACCTTCTGTCCAATTCATGACTATACTTAAGTGTATATTTTCCTGGAGATAGTTGAAGTTGCTTTGCTGCATTGGCGATATACTGTTCTCCATCATTTTTTTTATTGACAGGCGACAGCGCATGCTATTCTGATGTTATAAGAAGATGAATTCCCATACGTTCTATTTTTTGGTGCTTTACTGCAGCAAGATCCATTAAAACTTTCGTTTGGGTTACTTGATGCAGCAGCAGAAAAATAAGAAGTCTTATCTGCCATAGCACCAGAAATATTGTTTAAGTCTATAAATAAGCGTTTATCATGAAATCCATCACCAATTACAGCGTGTTCATATGTTTCAAGATTTTTTGAGTAACGACGTCCGTGTCCACAGTTCTTATGGTCATTACAAGCATGCAAACGGTATATTTTGAATCGCATTAGACAATGCAACACTATCCCTTGCATTTTGGTTCACAGCATAATTCAAACACTTCTTTAAATATGCTGTTGAAGTTGAATTAAGTTCTTTATGATTATTTTTCTTTTTGTACAATACTCCTGTAATTCCTTTGCTAGTATGATTTATATCGTCCTGTTTGACTATTTCACGATTAATACAACCACGAGCAGCACTTATAGCAGAACTGTCATTGTCATCGATCAATATGCCTATTTGAACATTGCATTTTAAAAATATAGGATTATTTTTAACTAACATGGTTGCTGCTTTTGGCTCCATGGCCTTGACGCTCTCTTCAAAATTCAACCTGTAATCATGGTCGTTTTTACCACAGCCAAGATCACAGGAATAGCATTTTCTATTTAAAACAACTTGTGATAGCACTTTTCCATTAAAATAACCCATCAAACTAGCGGTACCAGAGAGGCTATCATAACTCCTGCCAGAGCCTTTTGTTGTCCAACCAGTGTCAAATGATGCTGCTATTCTAACTATGTTTTCACTTGATATACTGTTATTATGATCATCTTCTGTAAACAAATCAGGAAATATAAAACCATTTTTCAAGCGATCAGGGCTGTAAAGAGTGTAGATAAAAATTAACCATCATGAATGTTTATTAGTTTTATAGTTTATTGAAAAATCGATTGTAAATGAATAGTTATAAAGCATTATAAGTGGACAAATTCATATATCAAAATAATAATTATCATTTTCGTCAATAATATTAGATAAAATTCGATACGCATATGTACAATTTTGGTATTTACAATTCATTAACATACTGACTTTATAATATTTTATGACTATATATACTACAATTAATTTTGTCACATTAGTTTTAGGTTTTCTGAGAAGTTAGTTTACAGCTTTTTTTTCATCTTTTCCACGTTTGCAATTATTAGCTATCTTTCTTCGAGGGTTGCTCTTTCACAGCTTTGGCGAGTCATGTCCTCTATGACTTTTCCCACTTCTGTTTCATATGACATAAATTTTCCAGTTCATTTCTGGAATATTCAGTGCAGCTAATATCTTATTGAGATGAGAGTGGCCCATTTCCGCATTCAAAACACCTGTAATAATTTTAAAACAATTACATATAATACTTTGATTAATTCATCACTTTTTTATAAGAATATTATTTAATTTAATTACCCATAACAATTTTGGTGTTTGTATCAAAATGCATTTTATTTTTTGACACTTGATGTATTTTGTCTGGATAAACTTCGTTAGTCTGGTCACACCCTCGACATGTAATGTTGAATATAGAACTGATACTAATTTTATATTCTTGTATTATATCACATAAAGAAAACAGATTTGCATTTTTTACAGAATAATTTTTTGCCTAAGGTACTCAAATGCACGATTCTTCTGCCTTCATCAGTCAAATCAAGATCACTGTTAGAAGATTCCTGTGTGTTGAGGTTATATGTGCTGCATTTCTCATGCCGTATTTATCTCGGAGTTTTTTTTTTCAAATTTTTTGTTGTTTTTCACGCAGTTTATAAATTTTACCTGAAACGCGTTTTCCTTTCCAAAAATACTTATAGTACGGGAGGTAGCGTCACTTTTTAGACAGGAATTTCATACCGAATGAGTTATATTTTTTATAGTTGATCAATATCCGATACTCAATAAAATGGGCGTCAGTCGCCGCACCCCGGCTGGACCTGCAGGTGACGGCAGGTAAAAGTTGTTAAAAAAAATTGTTTTTCAAATATTTTCATACCGTGTCAAAATTCATGGGATGATTTTTGACATCATATTGAAGGAAAAAATGATCGTCAGCTGTATTGAATCGGCTGGATTATACGTCAGCCACGTTAATGAACCACATGAAAAATGTTGAAAATTAAAGTCATTTCATACTTTATGAAATTTTTGCCATAGTAGGATTTCTATACTTTTTAAATGATAAAAAAAATCGTCAGCTGCATTTATAAGGTTGGAAAGTTAGCGTCATAAACGTGATCCGCTCTTGGTGCATCTGAGCGTTGTATATTCACTTTGACGGAAGAACTGACAATCTTTACAGCCACTAACATTCAGATAATGACGTTTTTTATTCGTTCTTAACAATAAAATAATTCTATATATCAATTTCGATGAGTATTGTATTAATTCAATAAAAGTAATGCCACTTCATGCTGAAAATAACGAGTATGCAATGAATTTTTCATGGCAATGAGATTCGTGCCGGTTTTAAATTACATAAAAAATACACCTGTATCATAATCTATAGATACTATAGTAATATAGATTCAAGGAACCTCAAACTGCAAATTCCATCCCCCCCCCTTACGGCCTTTCGCCCCTCCAGAAAATGATTTTCGAAAACCCCAGGTAAAATGCCAAGTCACATGATGTATCGAATCTGGCATCTCTATTCTCTGGCCAAGCGGTATAAATGTATGATTCAGTTTCAACCGTACTGTGAAGCTGTCAACACGTGCAGTATTCAAAATGTCTCAAAAAAGCAACGCATTTTGTGTATTTTGTTTGAAAAAAAAACGAATCGCTTCATTTGTTTATTCCGAGCTATTTAAAGAAGTGTAAAAATATTCTACATATGCGGAAAACCCATAATTTATATATGAAAGATGCTGAAGTGCCAGTGGAAATGAACTATCTGGAAAAATATCATTCGAAGTGCTATAGATAATTCACTGCATTACTAAAAAAATATCGTTCAGGTACTCTATCTGAGACATCACTTCATGAATCAAGGTAAGTTAAAATAATTCATTCATGATAGTTCGTAATTATTCATCGAATATTATTGATAACTCGCAAAATTGAATACCAAAGCAAAGTACAGCTTCCCTCTTGACACAAGCACATGTTTAAATTATACAGAAAATATGACGAAAATATAGTTATTCTGACCTGTGTGTATACTTCGTTTATTTCGAGAGAATTCTTCATTGTGAGTAGAAAAGAGAACAATATCCTGAGTAGTGTGCAGACAAATTCACAATTTCGCTTATTACTCTCAATAACTACATGAATTTTTTTTATAATTTGCAACTCTGGAAATATTCAATTTTTTCAATATAATGAATTTTAACAATTGTAAAAAATGTAATAAAAAAACCTTATTGTTAGTTGTCGGATGAATTTGGAAGGAAAAAATTTAAACTTACCGTCTTCTTTTCAGTTTTCGTGACGATGCTGAAAGTAATGACAACAATATCACAGTCGCCGAGATTAACGCGCCTGATACTGCTTGTGATGACAATATACGAGCTAGCACGAGTTGTCAGGCTGGCACAAATGAAGAATTCTCAACGAAAGTTACATCCGATACTTATGAAGAGGCAACTGATACACATAACATTGTAGAAGATGAAATAGTAGAGCCGGAGACAGATAAAGTAGCAGACCGCGAGGATTCCAGTGATGAGGGAATGAAATGTATTATTTGCGATAAACAACGAAAAACATTACATAAAAGAGAACAACCGTTGCAGACTTGCGTAACACAAGAAACTATAAATCTTTTGAAAACTCAAGCCAATGAAATGGGTGATACCAATTTATTGAACAAAATCAATGTCAAATATACGAATAATGCAACGATTTTTTATTATAGACACAGCAAACAACATTATGAAAATGCTTTACAGTCGGAAATCGGTAGTGTAGGAACCGAAAACAGTGAATGGCATTAATCTCGAACCATGCATAAAAAAGCTTTCGATGCAGTATGTAATTTTGTATTAACCAACGTCATTGGAAAAAACAAATGTTTCTACACATTTTATTCAGAGTCAATGTTCATCGAATTTACCAAGAACTATGCAACGGACCCCGCAGTAAATGTAGAACCATATAATTTAGAAAAAAGATTATTGGAAAAGTTCCCGAAAAAAATCACTATTGTCACTGTCGGAGTTCACGGCACGGTTTTTAACTTAATTATTTGTTGAATATTAGATAATCAGCTATTTTAATGAATATTATTCATGAATATTACTTATAAATCAAATAGTCATTTAATAATATATTTTTAATATTACTAAATTTTTTCATATAAATTATATGTAATGAAATGAAATGAATTATTTCAAGCATGTTTTCATTACGATTTCATAAAGGACAATTGTATTTTATTTTGGGATAATATGAATTGATGTTTTCACAGACTCCAAATTTTGGCAAATATACGGTTTCTCTGGCGCTGTCAAATGACATTTAATTTTTGTAGAACTCGACCAAAAAGACGTTTTTGAAGAATGAAAATTTTCGATATATCGCTCAGTTTTCGAGATATCGAAACTTCAAAAAAATTTTTTTTTCATCTTTATTTCTTTATTATATTTGATATTTTTTGACGAAATAAGACTTTGTTAAGTCTCATTTCGTCGAGGAAAGTATTGATGTAAACAAAGAATCTGTATGTACGCCTCAAAACAAATTTTACCGTCACAGTCGCACTAGGAAATGGAATTCAAATTATAAATGTAAGGAGACACAAGATTCCTGGAATTAAAAATTTTGTGTTTACATATAATTTGTTTACATTTAGGAATCTTATACTCCAAGTGTGGGGAATCTTATACCTCACTTGGATACCGGAAGAATATGAAGAGAAGACGCACTACGTACACGATTTGTTTACATTTATATTCATATTTGATATTTTGTATCATTATAGTATTATCTTCAATAACATTTAGTGGTCTATCTATAAAAAAGGACAAACTTTTTTAAAAAAAAAGAAAAAAAAGCGCCAAGTTCATGTGTGGCAAAAAAATTGAATCACAAAAATTACTTTGCAAAAAGTTTATATGAAAAAGTTACTTTACAAAAAGATTTGATATCAGTCATTACATAATTGTTATACATTGTATATTATATATTATATATGGACTTACTATGTATTATATAATATATAATATATAATACATAGTAAGTATCTATATATGTATATGTATAACCTTATATTGTGTACTTGGTAAACAAATGACTGATATCAAATCTTTTTGTGAAGTAACTTTTTCATATAAACTCTTTGCAAAGTAATTTTTGTTATTCAATTTTTTTGCCACACATGAACTTGGCGCCTTTTTTTTCTTTTTTTTTTTAAAAAAGTTTGTCCTTTTTTGATATTACTTCTTTTTTTACTACAAGTACAATAATTAAAATTGAAACTTTTGAAGATAATCGATATTTTCTGATTTATACTTAATAAACATATAGAAAATGAATATAATTCATCTATATAAAAATCTATCGTAATTTGAAGTTCTTCTGAAAAATAGACAAAATTCCGAATTCTCATAAAATATAGGAACATAAAAGTAATAACAAATATCATCAATTACCACGGCCCATTCGAAATTGCGTTCCGAAAAGGGTATTTTTACCTGTACCGGAAAAGGTCATTTATTTACAATCGAATTGCGTCCAAATCGAAAAAGGTCGGCTTGTGGTCAGATGGACAAGTACAGGTATAAAATAAAGAGCAACGTTGCCACTGCAGACAGTAATAATAATAGAGCTTTTTGGAAAAATATATCATTAATGTAATCAACACTTACAAAACTAATATTACATATTCATTAAAATTGCAACAAACCCGAAAATGACTGTATGAACAGTATGTACAGTACAATTATAAAATTATAACTTAATATTTACAGAATTTCTCTGTTATTATCACTGCAAGTTTGGCAACAATTTCTAATCTTATTTTTGAAATAGATTTCTGGAGATTTAGATCATTTGTTTTTGTAACATACTATTTCTTCACATTTATTCAATCCCCCCCCAAGCTTCGACCCTGGACCCCACTCTATATCTACACACATCTAAACAAATAATTATCAAGAGACACGGTAGTGTCTCGCGCCAAGGTCACTGTCACTGCGGAGCGAGATACACGTACCGTATCTTTACGCGAATATCCGAGTTTCAAGAGACCACTATATATCAAATAAAAAAAACTTTTAAAAAAAAAAAAAAAAGGCGCCAAGTTCATGTGTGACAAAGGAATTGAATTGCAAAAATTACTTCAAAAAAATTACTTTACAAAAAAATTTGATATCAATCATTATTGCCAAGTACACAATATAAGGTTATATATACTTACTTACTATGTAATTATATTAGTTATCTATGTTTATAACAGAATACATATCAATGATAGGTGTCATTAATTGCCATTTCCAAGAAACCTCATCATCACCTATTGTATCAATCTAGTTATATATGTCAAAAATTTTTTGCCAATATCCCACTTTTAATACGAACGTACTTGGCGCGTTCGAAATAAGTATAACTTATCATGACCGTAGAATATGTTGACGCATGCGCTGTGTGGCTGATATGTCTGTTGAATTCTTAATGCTGATATTCATGAAAGACAGTGGTATAATATTATGAATATACAACAATGCGGATATTCATGAAAAGCTTTGGTATGGATACATTAATGCGGATATTTTTGAAACTTTGAGGTATAAATGCAAAATAAGTGAATGCTCTGTAATTATATTATATGTATAGCGAATCCGCTATCAAAATGAATTATGCATAAAATTTTAACGATTATGAAATTCATCGACTGATCGGACGCGCCAAGTGATAGATATTATATTGTTTATGGTGGTCATCCACATAGCATAGTGGTGCCATCTGTGTGTTTTATGTCTTACTCTTGTGTGTAATTCCTTCTTTTATTTTCTCTTACTTTTGCGTCTTATTCTTCTTTATTGGTGTTACTTTAATGGACGCAGAAAGCTTCAATTATATTTTAAATAAAGTATTAACATAATTATAAAACGAATGATGCCTCTTATCATTTCAACATCACCCATATAATTTATCAGGTTATGGGCCCAGTCTCGTGGCAATCTCGGGTGATTTAAGAGGGCACAAACGTGCTAAAACGTAATATTCTTTGTAATTGTAAAACAAAGTAAAGTAAAATGTCGGGACTGTCCAACATTGCTGTTCCAATCTTAGAAGCAAACAATTTCAATAACTGGTGGTTCAGAATTGAAATAATCTTGAAGCGAGAACAGTGCAATGATGTCTTAGAAACGGACTTCCAGAGTTTAGCATCAGAAGCTGAGAAAACGGCTTGGATGATAAAGGACGCCAAGGCACAATCAGTCATAGTTCAGGGTTTGGCTGATAAGCATTTAGACATAATCAAGGAGAGTAAGACTGCCAAAGCCCAAAGAGATGCTTTGAAAGGTATATTCGCCAGGTCTAGTTCCTTCACCAAATTATCTACATGGCGGAAACTTATAAATCTAAAAACAGAACCGGGGGAAAAACTTGAAGATCACTTCAGTAGATTTGAAGCAATACTAAGAGAGCTTAAAGAGCACGGAACTACATTGGACGAAAGTGATAAAGTGTGCCACTTATTTTTGTCGATGCCCCAGAAATATAACACAGTTGTGACAGCCCTTGAAACAGTCGATAAATTGACTATGGATTTTGCAAAAGCCAGATTACTGGATGAGGAGTTAAAATTGGTGTCCCAAGATAATAAATATGATGAAGAGACAAGTTTTGAAATAAGTGATAAAAAAGCATGTTTTAAATGTGGATCTTTCACACATTTCATCGGACAGTGTCCTAAAAGAACTAGAGGCCGAGCTAGAGGCAGATCAAATTATAGAGGACATCGAGAAGGTTATAGTAATAACAGTCAGCAGCAACAAGCAAATGAAGCTGATGAAAGACAAAATGAGGCTGAAATACAACTATACGCTGCAAACTTATGTAGTGTGAAGGATAAGGTATACTTTGTTATAGACTCTGGAGCTAGTAACCACTTTGTGACAGAAAAAGTCGGTAAATATATGTCAGATATAAAGACGTTATCTAAAGATGTGACAATACAGATTGCAAATGGTGAAAATTTAAAAACAAATAATAAAGGCACGTTAAAGTTCCAATGCCAAGGACAAAATGTGTCCATAGAAGCTCTAATAGTACCAAACATGCAGCATAATCTACTTTCTGCATCAAAAATGACAGAAAAGGGAAGAAAAATAATAATGGAGAAAAACAAGATGGAAATACAAGGTACAGATTTTCTTCTAAACTGCGAATACAAAAACGGATTGTTCATCTTAGTGGCTGACAAAATAACCGAAAATAAAAATGAAAACAGCAACATGGCATGTGATTTATGGCATAGAAGATTGGGACATCCTAGCAGAGAAGTCTTGACAGAGCTTGGGTTACCAAATAGTGACAAAAAATGTTCCATATGTGTCGAGGGGAAAGGCACAAGATTACCTTTTAAAGAATCTCAAAGAAAAAGTAAACAAATTGGTGATTTGATACACAGTGATGTATGTGGCCCGCTAAATCCAGTAGCATATAATGGATCACGGTATTTTCAGACAATAATTGATGATTTTTCACACTTTGTTACGGTAAGATTATTGAGAACAAAAGACCAGGCCAGTCAAAATCTGATGGATTATATTCAAAATTTGGAAAGGCAACAGAACATTAAAGTAAAAGCTGTAAGAGTGGACAATGGTGGTGAATACACTACAAATGATTTCAAAGAATATTGCAGAAAAAAGGGTATCAAGTTAGAGTACACAATCCCATATACGCCTCAAGAAAATGGTACTGCTGAGAGGATGAATAGAACGCTTCTAAATAAATTACGAACAAAACTTATAGATTCAGGAGTGCCCAAAGAATTATGGTGTGAAGCTTTACAGTGTTCAGTTTATGAGTTAAATAGATTACCGACAAAAAGTTTGCCCAAAGGCCAAACACCTGCAAAAATTTTTCTTGGAAAGAGTGAGATCGATAAAATAAAAATCTTTGGAAGTTGTGTGTGGCATACAGTGCTCCCAAAACAGAATAAACTAGAGAAAAGAGCAGAAAAAGGAGTACTTGTTGGCTACTGTGGTGGTGGCTATCGAGTTTGGCTGCCAGGTGAAAGGAAAGTGATTAGGTCAAGAGACGTACGGATAGATGAAAGCACGATGGAGTATATGAAGTCAAGTAATAACACAATAGTAAATCAAACGACAGAAAATCAGCCAACTTATACGACTATTAGCTTTCCAAAAGGAAGTGAACAAGCTGAGCGTGAAGAAGGAAATAAAAGGAATGAACAAGTAAATAGGGATAGTGAGAATGACAGCACTTCAAGTTCGAGTGATGAATATGAAGAAAGTTCATCAGATCAAAATGTGACTAGGTCAGGTAGGAACATAAAATTACCTCAACATCTAAATGATTATGAAATATACGAAGCTTATTGTTTCCTATCAAAACTGGAACTGGAACCAAAAACATTCAACGAAGCAAGCAAAATACCTGATTGGCAGGAAGCTATTGACAAAGAATTAAGTTCACATGAAAAATTAAAAACTTGGCAACCTGCAAAACTACCAGATAATCAGAAGGCTATTGACACTAGATGGGTATTCAAAATTAAAGAGGATGGGACCAAAAAGGCACGATTGGTAGCAAAGGGCTTTCAAGTGCCATACAACAAATCCGATGATTTTATTTATGCTCCAGTTTGTAGGCTATCAACAATTCGAATGATCCTATCAATGTCAGTACAGAAAAACTGGAATTTGTATCAAATCGATGTACCAACTGCATTTTTGAATGGTACAATGGATACAGAGGTGTACATAAAAGCACCTGAAGGATTAAAAACACAATCAAAATACATGAAACTAAATCGTGCATTATATGGCTTAAGAAATGCACCCAAGTGTTGGAACATCAAATTCAACCAAGTAATGGAAAAGCTCGAATTTATGCGCTCCGAGTACGACTATTGTTTATACAACAAAACTGATGTTTACATGGTACTATTCGTGGATGATGCGCTCATCACAGGTCCTAAAAATCAAGTACAAGATTTATTAAGTAAGTTGCAAAAGGAATTTAACATAAAGAAAATGACAGAAGTAAAAACCTTTCTTGGCATGGAAATCGATCGAAACGATAAAGGAGTGAAAGTCACACAAAACAAAATGATTAATAAGTTACTCAAAGAGTTCTCAATGGAAGAGACTCGAAATATTGCTACACCTATGGAAGTTAATTTTCAAATAAACGAAGAAGAACAAATAATCGAAAATGTACCGTATAGAAGGCTTATATGCAGTCTTATGTATCTTTCGTTAGTAAGTAGACCAGATATTTGTTATAGTGTTGGCTACTTAAGCAGATTCTTGGACAGACCAACAAAGAGAACATGGGAAGCTGCTAAAAGAATTCTACGTTATCTGAACAGTACAAAAGATTATGGCTTACAATTTAAGGTCGGAAATATGCAGGAAATGATTGGTATATGTGACGCTGATTGGGCAGGAGATCGAAAAACTCGAAAAAGTGTTAGTGGTTTTATATGCTTTCATGCCGGAAATCCTATTGCGTGGCATTCCAGAAAACAAGCATGTGTGGCACAATCTTCAATGGAAGCTGAATACATATCTGCCGGTATTGCTGCTCAAGAACTTATGAACATAAAAGGCATTTTAAGTGAGTTCAAGCTGTGTCAACCAGTATTGCTAAAAATTGACAATTTAAGTGCAATTTCTTTAATTCAAAATTTTGAAAATTCAAAACGTTCCAAGCATATCGATATAAAATATCACTTCATCAAAGATTTATGTTTACGAGGAGAAATTGTTCTGCAATATGTACCTTCGAATGAAAATGTATCAGATATGTTTACTAAATCATTGAACAAGGAAAAATTTTTAAGATGTAGGTTAAGTATATTGAATAAGTGAATAACTTTGTGCAATTTCAATTTCTCTTACATTTAAATTGAGAAGGGGTGATAGATATTATATTGTTTATGGTGGTCATCCACATAGCATAGTGGTGCCATCTGTGTGTTTTATGTCTTACTCTTGTGTGTAATTCCTTCTTTTATTTTCTCTTACTTTTGCGTCTTATTCTTCTTTATTGGTGTTACTTTAATGGACGCAGAAAGCTTCAATTATATTTTAAATAAAGTATTAACATAATTATAAAACGAATGATGCCTCTTATCATTTCAACATCACCCATATAATTTATCACCAAGTACGTTCGTATTAAAAGTGGGATATTGGCAAAAAATTTTTGACATATATAACTAGATTGATACAATAGGTGATGATGAGGTTTCTTGGAAATGGTAATTAATGACACCTATCATTGATGTGTATTCTGTTATAAACATAGATAACTAATATAATTACATAGTAAGTAAGTATATATAACCTTATATTGTGTACTTGGCAATAATGATTGATATCAAATCCTTTTGTAAAGTAATTTTTTTGAAGTAATTTTTGCAATTCAATTTTTTTGTCACAGATGAACTTGGCGCCTTTTTTTTCTTTTTTTTTCAAAATTTGTTATACTTCGAGTTGAAAGATTCACAATAAAATATTTGGAGTGTGATGAGTTACACTTGGAAGTTTGGCAACAATGTCGAAATGAATTCAGTTTTGGCCATTGCGGACGCAATTTCGTTGTACCCGGGACGCAGCTTATGTGTCGAAAATTTTACCTACTCAAACTGGGACGCAATTTCAAATGTGCCATCTCCGAAGTAATACCCGGGTCTATGAGTTCACACATTTGAGACAGAAATACTAAATTTCTTTTCTACGTAAAATACAATCATTCTTAATGAAATTAGAATGACTCTTTTTATCGCATTAGATTGGACCAGTGAGAAGCTTTCATTTCTAATGGGAATGCTATATTCAAGTGCCAAAGTTCTAGGTTATACATAAGAAACGAAAAATTGTCGCAAATAACAACCAATGAGTAGAGGAGAGTTTTCTACTAGTAATTTTTCTTTTGTTTTTTGAGAGCCAGATCTACGTCGTTATGAATCCATAACACATACGATAAGGCAGTCTTAGACAATTCATATAATATATTGTATTATGCTCTCGAAATAGTCAAGTCAAATTTCATTCGAGTCAAAATTTTACGAAAAAAATTTTCTCTTTTTTCATTCAAGTTTATTGCTTTTGTTTATTTGTTCATTTGTTTGAGACAAAATTTGTAGAAAATTTTATGCTCTACAACTTTCATAATGAAAGCGAATACGATTCAAGGCAAAGAAAGCGAGATATTTCCAAAAAACTGATTTCCGTGACATTTGACCTTGAATATCTACCGACACTCACACGTGACCATAAGGGACTTTCGAGATAATATTTAGAATGCCAAAATAAAGGTTTTCACAAAAATGCAGCTTGTTCCGTTTGATTTCATGGTTGACCTCTTTTTTTAGTTCAAATTACTGGGCTATCAGTCTAGTTTCATCAAAAAAAAAGTTTGATTTCGTGAATTCATTTCAGTCGAATCCTGATGTTGTAACCTTTCGAATGAATAATAAAAACAGCTCGAATCGTATTTATTGTGAGGCGTTTCGATCAAAAATAAATTTCTGAAATTAGAAATTTTCATGATTTAATAAAAGCTTAATCATTTTCAGGTGCGGTAATGTTGCCGCTATATTAGAACTCAATGAACACCTTCAACGGGACTTCACAATATTTGAAGCTGCTCCGCAAGAAAGTCGTGGTATACCGAGTAAAAAACCTCAAGCAGATTACTTTTTATAAAATTTTGTGCCAAATTGATCAGAAATATTTTTAGTTTTCTATATTTTTCCATCACCTACGAAAAAAATAGATAGTGAAGAACAAATTCATGTCCATTGGTAGTACGGTATTTTTTTGGTGTTCTGGAACCATGAATAAAAACATATTCGATCTACAGCTTGAAAAATTTCATCATGCCATTGTAATTATCCAATGACAAACTACTGAATTGGTAATGCGATTATTAAATATATCAACATAAAGATTTATGTCATGTGGGAGAAACATGTTCCTCATAATATTTATATTACGAGAAAAAAAATACTGATTCATTGGATT
The DNA here is from genome assembly GCA_918226075.1 of Microctonus brassicae. Taxonomy (NCBI): domain Eukaryota; kingdom Metazoa; phylum Arthropoda; class Insecta; order Hymenoptera; family Braconidae; genus Microctonus; species Microctonus brassicae. The sequence continues at coordinate 15,491,454 of OW445482.1, forward strand.
ATGTTTATAGCGCAAATGGAAATTTCATAGAAATCACTTCCATACTGGTGAACCATTTTTGATCCAAGATCTCTACAGCTGATCTTATCTTTATTACTAATATATTGAATATAATGATCCCAATAGCATTTGGTGCGCTCCACTAAAGGTTATACAGAGATTGGAATCTGAATGTACTAGGTGCACGATCGGTGCGCGCATTCGGCTAATGGGGGAGTTATTAGTTGATTGAACACCAATTTCATAATAATAGATAAAACATCGAGAACAATTCTCAATGTGCATTGATTTTCAAAATCATTATAACTATATTCTTAAACAGTGCAGCTTGCTTTTTCACATGATTAGGATTATTTCAATTTTTATGTTATGCCGATTTATAAATAAAAATTATCTAATTTTATTACAAATTTGAGCAGTTCAGTCAATTTGAAGAATGGTGTATACTAATTTTACTGTGAACACATTAAAGTATCCTCTGTTGAAGAAATTTTGAGTTTGATGAAAGAAAATCAACTAACCTGAAAGTAACATTTGGGATCCCGAATCAGTTCGATTGTAATTTAAATTCGAATTTCTTTATTTTTTATTCATTTTCCTATCAATTCTCATTACATTTGAATATATTAATCAATTTTATGAGAGCCACCAGTAATTTTTAATGCGAAATTTGGATTTGTTCCCATTCATACTTTTGGTTAAAGTTGAGAAAATAGTGCATTGTCATCTATCTGTTTTATGCTCAAGTTTGTCTGAATCTTGCTCCCATGCATGGCTGTAAATTACAAAAGTTATGAAGAATGCAGTTATGTACAATAAAATGGTACTCTGGTTTAACTTTCCTTAATATGCATTCATAACAAGTTCGCCTATCTCCAACCGCTTCTGCTAGAAGACTGATAGCAACAATAGTATTTCACATTATAATGTTACCTTCGTAATTTTTATGTTTTCAACTTACCATTTTCCCCACCTTGATAGGATTACTGACCATTGGTTTTCATGAAGGTAACACTGTGTATTCTTCAGAGCTGTTCTGCTGTAAATATATTATTTATTCTCATTCTAATTACTAATCTGAATTTCGCTGTCAAAAGAATAGAACACAATAAGAATCACTAACATTTTTTGAGCTAGGTGTCTATTTAATGGAGTATATTTTTTTTAAATCGATGAAATAATACACATAATACATGTAACCAAATCAAAAGCCACTTTATGAATTTCTAAAAATCAACTCCAAAATAAGAATAATTTTTAGTACTTTTGAGATAAATATACTTTTTTTATAAGTATCTGAAAAATAATATTTCACGTGTGGTTGATCACTTGCGATCTAATCTTACATATTGGGAAACCTTTGAATATTCAGTTACTTTCTTTATAATCCCACTTTTATGAGTTGGTAATTTATGTTCGTTAATGTGTTAAACCCATGTGATTGCGAGTAATAATGCCTAAAAATACTGCAGCATGAATATATGTATGTATGTATGTATGTATGTATGTATGTATGTATGTATGTATGTATGTATGTATGTATGTATGTATGTATGTATGTATGTATGTATGTATGTATGTATGTATGTATGTATGTATGTATGTATGTATGTATGTATGTATGTATGTATGTATGTATGTATGTATGTATGTATGTATGTATGTATGTATGTATGTATGTATGTATGTATGTATGTATGTATGTATGTATGTATGTATGTATGTATGTATGTATGTATGTATGTATGTAGTAATATATTTTTGTTTTAAGTCAAAAAAAGAGGATATATAATTTTCAAATCAAGATCATCTTAAAATATATTGTCTTATGTCGGAATTCCGAGAGTCTTGCGTACAAGTTTTTGCGCAATTTTTTCAAATTCTGCTCTATCTTCACGCCACATTTTTGCTGCATCGACATTTGCGCCACTCTCATCATTAGGTTCAGCTAACATACTGACAACACTCAACAAAATTTTTTCTACACTTTGGACTGGACTCCATCTTTCAGCGCTACTCTCATATCCCATTGGATCATCTCCAGGTGCATGAAGAATACTGATGCATACTCTTCCATCTGCATAAACTAGAAAAAAATAGTTGTTAAATTATTCGACTGGTTTGGTGCTCGTTCCGTGAATTTTAAAATATTATATTACTGTTTGGATGGAATATTTCGCATGTGAACTGCATTTTCGGTGGACTCAATGGATAGTCTGGTGGGAAAATGAGTTTTGCAGGAAAAACTCCACCCTCAAAGCAAGTACCTTCAGGTCCACTATGTATACCAAATTTCTTAGATATAATTGCATTGCAAGTCCATCTCAGACGATTTTTTAAAAATTATGTACTGTATGTACGGACAGATAATATTAAAGCAAAATAGTGAAGTATGTAGAATCAATACTCACGTTATAAGAGCTTCCCATTCGAAAAAGTTTTCTTCATTAATCGGCCCTGCAACTATTCCTTCAGGTGGATTCAAGGTTAATTCTGCACAAAAAATATTGTTAACATTAATAAAGAACATATGCAATCTACATAAAGTTTCATATGAATTGATTAGAGATGAATAATCAAACACATTCCACTGAATCATTCTTACGTTTATATTCTGCCATAAGACGTCTTAGTGCTGAACCTGCCATAGTTATTCAAATAGTAGTTTTTGTAGTTTAGTCAATTTGTAACATTTGTTCATATCATGACAACTCGCTAAAGAATGGCAAGTAATCTACTTTACAGATAAGCAAACAAGGTTACTTTTCATTTAACGATGAGTTAATTAAATCCACATGTCTTATTTGGATGTGCTCAAAGAGTATAAAATAGAGGGGAAGGCTCCCATTAGGAGTAATGTTAAAAAAGAGTATACGATTTTCAGCGCCTCTAGTGATCGTGATCAGTCTCAAAAATGAAAAACGCGGTAAAAATAATTCAATTTGATTTGAATTATGAATGAATAATGAAAAAAAATTGTAAAGTTGGAGAAATATAGTTGATTATAGTAGTAGCAATCAAAGAGTATAAAATGGAGGAGATGTAGGTCGGGTATACCTGATGTAACTGCCGCCTGGTAGTTGTGATCAAGTACTGAAAACAATAATTAAGAATATTTTTTTATACAGATATTTGTTGCTACTATAATCAGCTATATTTCTTCAACTTTGCAATTTTTTTTCTCAATAATCATTAATAATTCAAATTGAATTGAAGTACTTTTACCGCGTTTTTCATTTTTAAGACTGATCACAATCACTAGAGGCGCTGAAAATCGTATACTCTTTTTTAACATTTCTCCTAATGGGAGCCTTCCTCTCTATCGTATACTCTATGATAAGAATAAATATCCCCTATTAGCCTGCAAGTGCACGTGTGGCGGCACAACCTGCACTATCTTCGCTGCCTTCTACTGTAATACCGACACAGCACAACAACTACTAATTCCAGCCAGAGTGCGGCGTGTCAGGCAAGTCAAGGAACTGTCACGCTGCCTATAGAAGCAAGCTCAACAAATGCGTTTAGAGTAACGCTCTCTCTGCCGCTAACCGCTCAACAAGCAACACCACACGTATAGCGCTCCGCTTGATCCAACCACGCTATACTACTTTACCGCGCGCGAATCATTCACTAGTCTTTTACCCATGGAGAATAGAGTCTCTATTCTTCATGCTTTTACCACTGTACAATACATCGATTCAATAAAATACCTGTTTAATCTAATCCACCGCATCTCAAATAATAAATATAATCATAGTCTAAATTCCTATACACGCACCGATCGTGCACCGTGTATGCACCTAGTGCATTCTCATGTAAATCCCTGTATAGCCTTTAGTAGAGTGCACTAAATGCTATTGATGGGGTCTGTATGAAAAAATATTCGTAATTATTGTTTTAGTACTTGATCACAACTACCAGGCAGCAGTTACATCGGGTATACGCGACCTTTCCCTCTATCTTATACTCTTTGAATGTGCTGTGAAGACAGCTCCGGGTAGATAACTACCCACATTATGAATTTAGTTATTTAGGCTACGTTCCACTAAGCGACCACAACGACCACGCTCACGATCGCACTTTTTCCCATTCCACTTGATTGCGAGCATTCCAATCATGAACCGAAGTGGAACGGAGTTTGGGTCGTTTCGAGCGTTCATCAAAAATTACAAATGGCGAGTTTGAAACAATGAAGCTAGAAGGTTAAGTGACAATTTGTAAATTTAATCAATAAACATATACATAAATTAATTTTTTACATTATATTTTGGAGTGACTGTATTATATTGTGGGGTATTCAAATAATTGACATTTGACACAATCAGAATATCTTTTAGAAACGCAGTTATATATTCATTAGTGCGTTCAAGAGACACGGTACTAGTGTCTGGCGCCAAGTTCACTGCGAAGCGAGGCACTACGTACCGTGTATCTTTATGCGAAACTCCAAGTTGTAGGAGACCACTCTGATGAGATCTCATATATGCACAATATTTAGCGGAAAAACAATGGGCGCAATCGGAAGCTCGTGTCCAAATTATATAATAAAACTGATTTTATTTTTTTCCTACGTTCCGTATTATGGAAGATATATTGCGTTAAAGTTGAAAATTGTTGATTTTCACGATCAAAAAATTCAGTCTTGATCGTCGTCTTTATTCAATATGTTTGAGGTTACATAAGCTTGTCTCTCTCTAGTTGATTCGAAGTGTCCCCTAGTGTCCTGTTTTTTCTCGCTTTATGGCCTATGTGTTTGTCTTTTTTTAGTGCCGTTTTGGAAAGTCTTTTTCTGATACACATTATCGCTATAAGTTCATCCTTTTCTGTTATGACGAAATAATTCTTTTTCTACTCTAGCGGACAACTCTAACACTAATCAAGATTATTGTGAAAAATATAATAATTATTATTATTTCTCTACTATATAATTCTATTTTATTTATATACTCTAGCGGTCGATTTCGAAATTAATCTATGAATTTGAAGAAATAAGTTATTACCGACATACATACACATAACTATAACTATATATATTCCTATACTCTAACGGTCAATTTCGAAATTAATCTGTGAATAAGCAAATAATAAATTATTATTACGAATAAATTATCGACCAAAAAAATGTTATGTATATATAATGGGGTATTGGGATCCCCATTAGCCAGGTGCGCGCACCGATCGCGCACCGTGCGTGCACTAGGTGCACTTGGTGCACCTTAGGTGCTCCTCTCCTGTGGCACTGTTATATCCCCAGCGTAGGGATATATTATTATATAGGTTAAACATAGAATAATTAGTTAATAAGAAATTAAACCTTAAGAAATAGCTGTATAACATAATATACATATATACAAATGAAATACATGAGAACTGCGATCGATAAGACAGAACTCTAATTATGTTACATAATAAATATACAACTAACAAATCCAACTACACATATGATGTAATTACAAGTATTACGTCTTCTGGCTAAATTATGGACGAATTTTCATTATACGTATTTTCTTTTCTTTTTAATTTCTATCTTCAAAATGGTACCATAAATCAGGCCCCAAATTGGAAAAGCTTGTATTTTTTTTAGAGTCGATATCGATCTCGATGAGGACGCATTCCAGATTTTATGACTTTTCACAAGAACTCGATGACTCACAGGATGCGCTAATAGATTTCTCTAATACGCATATTGGTCATGGAAAAAGGAATGCGTCGATAAGGGCAATCAATGGGTCCGTCGCCAACTCTAAGTGAATATGTTCGTTAAATTCAAGATAACGCAAAATTTATTTGTCTACATTCCAACCCCAAAAGTCACATACTCACTACCCCCAAAATGCTCTAGTTTGAGGGATATATAAACCCCTTGATCATAGCAGCATCGTTCGATCGTTATACCTTCACTTCACTTCACAACGTCATTTAGTCTTAGTCCTAGTTTTAATTCAGATCTCCGACGAATATTAAAAAGATCAGTTTCTCCGACAAGTTAAGGAAAATACAAGTTCTTTAATGAATTAATAAAATCACGTAGTACCGAGTTCGAATCGAGTAGAGTGCAGTTCCTACTCAGAATACACTCGAGAGTGACAATTATCCGCGATGTTCGCGAGAAAATTAATGTTGAATAAGAATATAATGAATAACTAAATAAGTCGGAGTTCTCGTTTAATATTAAATGAAGATAGAATAACTAATAGTAATCAAGTTAATAAATTTTATTTGTTAATTCATCATCGATACTATTATTAAATAAGTAAGCCATTGAACAATTTTGTGAAGTGCAAATAATTAAATAAATAAGTGATTTAAATTTAAATCGTGTTCACAAACATTATTCATTTACCGCCAATCCGAACATCTTCACAATTCCACTAGTTTCCGTTTCGAATCTACATCTCTAGAAACGAACAATCCCTATAAAATAAATTATTATAGTGAGGTTGACATCAATTACGCTGGAGAATCGCAGAGATTGGCTCTCAACCAATCTGGAGCAGAGGCGCCCGACCACGAACAACGTAACTCAACAAGGTAAGCCTCTCTCGACGAAATCGCGCACTCCAGGACGTAACAGCCTTACTATAATAAAAACTGGTGGCAGCGGTTACCGGAAATTAGTGGTTGTGACATTTAAGCGGTAAAAGAAAATTTCTAAAACAAGTAACAGTGAAAGAGTAGCACCATTTTTCGAACAATAAAAGTACGTCAATTACAAAGTACCTATATAACAAAATCAAAATTGAAAATAGATAATAAAAACTGGTAGCAACAGGTTACCGGGAATTAGTAATTGTGACCTTAGCGGTAAAACTTAAACACATTAAACATTAAAATAATAAAGACTTGGTAATTAAAGTGACTCTACAACAAAAAATAGTAATGAAAATAAATTAAAGTAACATCGCGAAAAATTAATACGCAGACTAAACTGAAAAGTGAAATATAATAATTCGTTAAAAGTGCTGTGCGTGTGCCTTACTATAATAAAAACTAGACGTCAGCGATAAGCAGCCGTCGAAAAAGGGACACCAGCAACACCTGACTCAAGGCCAACAAGGAGCACCGACCGCAGACAAGCAGAAAAATAAACAGAAGATCAACCATCGCAGATAAGAACATCCCCAAACTACAAGTTTACAACATCAACAACGTAAATAATAGAAATAATTATTAAATAAGTTATTTTATAACATTGTGAAAATTAACTTTAAAAATGGCTCAAAATAATCAAACAGTAGGGGATGGCATCGCGAGCGGCGCAAATACAACACTTTTCAGAACCGCGAATCAGACAAACACATATAATGACCCAAAATCTTTCCTTAAATTCATACCAAATTTTGACGGTACAAAAGAAGGCTGTACAACGCGCGCATTTATTAAATGTTGTGAAAGAGCGAGAACGTTCTTACCACAAATGAACGAAGAGAATATAGTTTTTTCACTAATGAGTAAATTCAAAGGAGAATACGCCGCGAGAATAATAGAAGAAGACATTAGAACAATAGATAATTTAATTAAATTTATTCGTTCACATTTTGAAGGTCCACCTATACCATATACTGATAGAATCGTAGAATTTAAATCTGTTCGACAAGCACAACACGAAAGAGTATCAGTATACGGGGAAAGAGTAACAAAAATATTAAGAGAAATAGTAGACGATATAACTCAGTCAGACGCGGACGGTAAAGAAGAAAGAGAAAAAATAGTAACAGAAATTGCAGTAAGCGCATTTATTAAAGGTCTTCGACCACAATATGTTAGACTACTGAAAAAGGTAAAATTTGAAAGATTAGCATTAGCAATAAAAGAGGCAATAGAGGCAGAAACACTCTGTACTGAATTTCCCAATCTAGGAATGGAAGATAATACCGTATCATGTTTTAATGTACAACGCGAACAAAAACAAAATACACGAACACCTCATACAAATAACAAACACTGTAATTATTGTAGTCGAGTAGGACACGAATGGAGTGAATGTAGAGTCAGAAAAAGAGATAATGATTTTAAATACGGAAATACACAAAATACAAGAAACATTAATCAAAAATGGAATAACAATTATAATAATCAAAACAATATGAATACAAATAATAGAAATAATATTCCTAATAATAATAATCAAAACTATAGAAACAATAGAAGCAATAATAATCAATATTCTGATAATAATCGAAGAAATAATTCTAATTATCAAAGTAATAGATTCAAAGCCAATAGGAATCAAGGGCAAAATAATCAAAATAATAGTTCTAATCGATATAACATTCAATGCAATTATTGTCATAAATTGGGACATATTGCAACTGAATGTAGAAAACGCATATATGACGAGCAGCAAAGACAGAATAATTTTCCCATAACAGAAAATAATAGATCGGCTGAAGCGCAAGCGGGAAACGAGCAGGGAGCCCCTCGCAACGGCGCGCCGACGGGAAACCCTCAATAAATAAAGCGCCTAAACTTCGTCAAAATAATTCTCAGCAAAACAAAATATTAACTGCTAATTGCAATTTTAATTCAATTTCGCCAACTTATAGTTCACCTGCTATTAATATGAAATCAAATCAATTAAAATATCCAATAAATAAATTCTTAGTAGATACAGGTTCACAATTAAACCTAATAAAATTAAACATGATAAAAAATATAAATCAAATTAACGATAATATAACATACGAATTGAAAGGAGTCTCTAAACATGACAAGCCTAGAACATTAGGAAGCATAAGTTTAAATTTAAATGGTTTAAACGGCATATTCCACGTTATACCTGAAGATTTTCCATTAGACTACGCAGGTATAATAGGTACTGAATTCATGCACGTAAATAATGGTGAAATTAGCTACGTTAATAGAGAAATTATTTTTGACGGACGAAAATTTCCTCTCGCAAATAATGAAAGAATTACACTACCAGCGAGACAAAAGACGCTCATGTTCATACGAGTCAATAACACACAAGACGAAGAAGGATACATTCCACGAATACCCTTGGGAGATGGCGTATATGCTGGAGAAGCAGTCGTAACATGTAAAAATGGAGTAGCGTACTTGTATGCAATTAATACAGGAGATAAAGATGTAAAGGTAGACGTGCCCGTAATACCATTGTATCCATTCGATACTAGCGCAGACGAGGACGAAACAAGTAAAAACTCAAACACAGCTGAGCGCAAGATAAGCCCAAGCGCACAGGGCCCAAGTGCACAGGGTAATGACCGCGTTAAAACTGTATTAGAACTTTTACGCCTAGACCATCTAAATATGGAAGAGAGTAAAGCTGTAAATACACTCATTGAAGAATATGCTGACCTTTTTCATATACCTGGAGAATTCTTACGAGCTACAAACGTCACGACCCATGCAATACCAACTAGTGACAATGCTCCAATATTTACACGACAATATCGCCATCCTCCATTTCAAAAACCAGAGATTGCAAAACAAATAGATGATTTAATTAGCATGAAAATAATTCAACCATCCATGTCACCGTATAATTCACCACTTTGGATAGTACCAAAGAAAGATGATTCAAAGGGAAATAAAAGATGGCGTTTGGTAATAGATTATCGTAAACTTAACGAGAAAACCGTAGGTGACGCATATCCATTACCATTAATTACTGACATATTAGACCAATTGGGTGGAGCTAAATATTTCTCTACATTTGATCTTGCTTCTGGATTTCACCAAATAGAGATGCATCCAGACGATAAACATAAAACAGCTTTTACCACACCACATGGTCATTATGAATTTAATCGCATGCCATTTGGACTGAAAAATGCACCAGCAACATTTCAACGATTAATGGATGTTGTATTACAAGGTTTACAAGGTGCAGATTTATTCGTATACTTAGATGATATAGTTATTTATGCACGATCTATTGATGAACATGCAGTTAAATTTAAAAAGCTTGCTGAACGACTGAGAAAAGCGAATTTATCTTTACAACCAGATAAATGCGAATTTTTGAGAACAGAAGTTAAATATCTTGGTCATATTATAGGATCAGACGGTGTAAAACCGGATCCACAAAAAATAGAAGCAGTACAAAAATTTCCTGTACCAAAAACAACAAAGAACGTAAGAGAATTTTTAGGATTAGCAGGATATTATCGTAGATTTATTAAAGACTTCGCAAAAATCGCAAAACCATTAGCGACACTCACGAGTAAAAATGTAATATTTGAATGGACTAGTGAACATCAAGTCGCATTTGAAATATTACGAGATAAATTATGTGAAGCTCCAATATTAATGTATCCTGACTTTAACAAACCATTTAACGTAACCACAGACGCATCAAATTTCGCTTTAGGTGCTGTATTATCACAAGGCAAGGTAGGCGAAGACGCAGTAGTAGCTTATGCATCGCGTACACTTAATAAACATGAAAAAAATTACTCGACAATAGACAGAGAAATGGCAGCAACAGTATTTGCCTTGAAAACATTTAGACCTTATCTCTACGGGAGATCATTCACTTTGTTTACGGATCACAGACCGCTAGTATGGATAAATGCATGGAACGATCCTACTTCGCGTGTAATGAGATGGCGTGAACGATTGAAAGAATTCGATTTTACCGTATGTTATAAAGCCGGAAAGATTAATACCAATGCAGATGCATTATCGCGTAATCCAGTAGAATCTAAAGAATTAAACATCATAAGAGGTTATTATAAATCAAGTGCCTGGGAGAATACGAGTGCCCCAGAGAAAGAATTTCAAATTGTAAAAAATATAACAAATTATCCACACTCCTCTGAAGCGAGCTGTGAAGATAGCGATGACGAAATATATCGTAAAAATTATAAACTACTAAAATTGAATAGAAATAAACAAATAAAAACATTAAAGAGACGAAACGTGTTGCCTATAAATGCGGACGACCCTAGAGGAACGCAGGTAGCAACACCCGAGTCAAAGTTAGATAATCCGTCGTCAAACCTACGGTCTGATCAACCTAGCACAAGTCGACGAGAAATAAATAAATGTAGAAATGAAATTAAACAGATGCCCGAGTATAGCCGGAAGGAAAAAGAAGAATTATTAATGACGAGGAGTTTCGATACAAAGCGTACAATTTCTATCGAGGGAAACACTAACCCCGATAAATTGAATCCACTTTCGACTGAGGAAGAAATAGTGGAAACGCCTTTAAGAATCCCTCATGCGCAGTCATCAAAAAATGTTATATTACCCAAAAAGAAGGTAGAGTTTTTGCTCTCTGAAGATTATCCAGAGAAAGCTGGAAAAGAACCAAGTAAAAATAAAATTTTACAATTTGAAAGCGACAATACAGTGTCAGGAAAAACAAAAGATGAAACAAGTGTATGTATCGACGTATTATCCGGTACTCACGCAAACAAACCTTTCAAATATGGATTCGCTACATCCACACCGATGACAGAACCGAATATTAGGGTACGAGAGAGAGAAAGAAAATCATTAAGCTTACTATCGCCTATACCTCAAAACCAAACAAGTATTGAAATGAAACGAAGGTCATCTCATAACAGAGAAAAATTATTTGATGAAAGAAGAAAAATAACAATTGAAGAAGAAGATATAGTTGAGAAATCAGAAAACAAAAATGACACACCAATAATTACTTCTCAACCTACAGAAATTATTAGTAGAAGACCACAGCAATCAATAATAACGACGAATAATAATTTAACTAAGAATAAAATTGAAGGAAATTGTTTAACAGTGGAAAACGAAATGTCCACATCACCCGCTACGAGCGACGATAATGAAGAAGAAACTACAAATGAACGAAAATTAAAAGAAACAAAAGAAACATTAATACTACCTGAAAAAGAAATAACAAGGAATGAACCTGTATTACGGCGTTCTCAACGCACCAGAAAAGTAAATATTAAATGCCCCTGTTGTGTCAATGGAGCGGCACATAAACCTCAAGCCACTAGAGTTAGGATACCTAGTAAGAGCGAGAAAGAAAATGTAAATAAGACTCAACCTACACAACACTCTCACACATCGACAAAGCTAAAACAAATCACAGAAGAGAATGAAGAAAAAACAAATATATCTTTACCAAATGACTTTACTACTGAAAATATAAGCAAGATCTCTAATCACCCAACACACAAAAATTATCCAATATCTCTTAGCGACAATAAAGACACTGGTAACACTACAATAAAAACTAGCCAAAATAAATCATTAGAAAATACTATTAAAAATAATTCTATAGTATCATTGCCACAGAACTCAATAATAACAAACGCAGATGAAAATAACAAGTCAATAAATAAATCATCGGTAACAGGCCAACTTAATCATAGTCAAAATGAAAACAATGTTCCAAAACAAACGATTATAGAACAGGACAACGATGAAAGTATAGAATGTAGTCATTCCACTATAAATATAATAGAGTCACGTGATAACTTAGAGATGAAAAAAGATAATTACATTTGTTTCTTATCAGCAGACGGAACAGTTTCAAGTGAAATAAGTAAACGATTCATAGAAAAGGGATGGTTAAAGAATGTAAATCCTCATACAAAATTTGAAATGGGAGATATTCTAATTAATAAAATAAAAAAGAAATTTATATTTGGATTAGTTGTTCAAGAGGACGATACAAGCGTATTAAAAGAAGAAAACTTCAGTTTAGCTTTTACGAATTTAAAAGAACATATGATTGAATCAAATATCGAGTCAGCTAGTATATCTCAAGGTAGAAGTGATATAAAAGATACAGCATGGATAAAACTTAAAGATATTATGAGAAATATTTTCCATGGTACAAATATTAAAATCACTATTTGCAAGGACAAAATAATTATACCTCAAATCGATGATAGATCAACAATAATAGAAGAATGTCATAGTTCACCAATAGGAGGACATAAAGGAGTCACAAAGACTTATAATAGAATTAGACAAAAATATTTTTGGGAAAACATGAAAAGAGACATCGAAAAATTCATTAAATATTGCGCTAGTTGCCAAAGGAAAAAATTAGTGCGAATAAAAACAAAGCAGCCAATGATATTAACAGACACATCTGGTGAACCATTTGATAAAGTAGCTCTTGATATTGTGGGACCACTCGAAACAACTGTAAACGGTCATAAATATATTCTCACCATGCAAGATGATTTGTCAAAATACTGTTTCGCCGTACCATTAACGCATGCAAATGCTGATGAAATAGCAAGAGGTTTAATTGATGAACTTATATTAAAACATGGTTGTCCAAAAGCAATATTAACAGATCAAGGAGCAGCTTTTATAGGCAAAGTAATGAAAAGATTAACTAAAGCATTCAACATTAAACAATTAAAAACAACTGCATTTCACCCTCAAACAAATGGATCATTAGAAAGAAGTCATCAAGTATTGGCAGATTATTTGAAACATTATTTAAAAGATAGAAAAGAATGGGATAAATGGTTAAGTCACGCAATGTTCTCTTATAATACAAGTAAACACGAGGGAACAAGGTTCACACCGTATGAAATTATCCATCAAAGGAAGGCTCTTATGCCATCAGAAATACCACCATTAGATAACGTCAGAACTTATGAAGATTACATGAAAGAAACATTAAGAAAAGTTAATGAGATCAGAAAAGTTGCTAAAGAAAATCTTGAAACCGCGAAATTTAAATCAAAATTAAATTATGATAAAAAAATAAATCCAGTACAATTTAAAATAGGTCAAAGCGTGTATTTAATTAAAGATCATCGCGCGGGAAAACTCGACGACAATTATAAGGGTCCATATGAAATAACAGACATAATACCTGAGAAAAATGATATAGAAATTCAAATAGATAAGAAAACTAAACGAATTGTGCATTGCGATAGAGTCAAAATAGCATACTTAAATCTATCAGAAGATGACGAAGAAGATAAATGATAGAATCAAATAAATTTACACCCAAAATATATTGAAGTCAAAATCTAAATCAGACAGTTATAAAATGCAAACCGACGCGAAATATAATACTAATAAGAACATCTATTCATGAATCGCATCCGAATTTCCGACAAATTTGAAACTCACAACACTAATAACAAGTGCGCTAGGTGGAGGAATAACACAAACTGAATTTCTCACCGCAAATAACAAATCTGAAGCTTACATTTTTTTTTTCTCAAGAAAAAATTCTTGTAGTATGACAAGCGATATGAGTTAATAACGAAAAAATTACAAGTTATTGCGAACGGGGACGTTCGACCATTTTAGGTGGGGAGGCGTGTGTTCCCCAAGCATGAATACGTAAATATATATACAATACACACAGATGCACACAAAAACCACTTAGTCAAAAAAAAAAAAAAAAAAAAAAAAAAAAAAAAATATTCACTTCCTAATAACATTAATAAGGTTAATAGTACTGATAACATACATTTCTTCATAATTTTTAATTTAATAACGAAAAAAAAAAAAAAAAAAAATTTTTTTGATTATATAAACAAAAAAATAATAAAATTTTTATAAATGAATAAATACAGTTTAAAAAAAAGAACAATAGAAATTTTTCTTTTCATTAAAATTAAAATAAAAAACGAAGAAAGCCAATGAGAAGAATTGATAAATTTTTTTTTACATTGAAAAATGAAACATAAACATGGTTGCTTCAACGATGTGTATTACTTTTTGCGTAACGACTATTATATATAAAATAGTTACCGTACATTGTGTTAATAATAGTTCAAAAAAAAAAAAAATTTTTTTTGTAGTAAATTAAGACTCAATTTCTAAACATTGAAACCGAAATATTGAATAATTATTAAAGAAAACCATTACGATTAAGACTATTTTATAAATGAATTAAATATTTAAAACAATAACCGAATTAGTCAATAATTATAAATGAACTAAACACTTAAACCATAACGAATAAATTAAATAGTAAATAAGTAATTAAATTTAACTAATAAATATTAACTAGACAATTAATTAGATCGTTCTATAATAAAATAATGAAAAAGGAAAATGAGGACAAGTATAATCAAGCAACAATACAAAAAAAAGAAAAAATATAACCAAAAAATATATTCTTTATATATTTTTAAATTCCGCGCACTCGATTATACTTCGAACGAGGACGTTCGAACTTTTTCAGGTGGGGAGGTGTTATATCCCCAGCGTAGGGATATATTATTATATAGGTTAAACATAGAATAATTAGTTAATAAGAAATTAAACCTTAAGAAATAGCTGTATAACATAATATACATATATACAAATGAAATACATGAGAACTGCGATCGATAAGACAGAACTCTAATTATGTTACATAATAAATATACAACTAACAAATCCAACTACACATATGATGTAATTACAAGTATTACGTCTTCTGGCTAAATTATGGACGAATTTTCATTATACGTATTTTCTTTTCTTTTTAATTTCTATCTTCAAAATGGTACCATAAATCAGGCCCCAAATTGGAAAACCTTGTATTTTTTTTAGAGTCGATATCGATCTCGATGAGGACGCATTCCAGATTTTATGACTTTTCACAAGAACTCGATGACTCACAGGATGCGCTAATAGATTTCTCTAATACGCATATTGGTCATGGAAAAAGGAATGCGTCGATAAGGGCAATCAATGGGTCCGTCGCCAACTCTAAGTGAATATGTTCGTTAAATTCAAGATAACGCAAAATTTATTTGTCTACATTCCAACCCCAAAAGTCACATACTCACTACCCCCAAAATGCTCTAGTTTGAGGGATATATAAACCCCTTGATCATAGCAGCATCGTTCGTCGTTATAGCTTCACTTCTCTTCACAACGTCATTTAGTCTTAGTCCTAGTTTTAATTCAGATCTCCGACGAATATTAAAAAGATCAGTTTCTCCGACAAGTTAAGGAAAATACAAGTTCT
Source organism: Microctonus brassicae (assembly GCA_918226075.1). Taxonomy (NCBI): domain Eukaryota; kingdom Metazoa; phylum Arthropoda; class Insecta; order Hymenoptera; family Braconidae; genus Microctonus; species Microctonus brassicae. Next base: position 15,507,358 of record OW445482.1, read on the forward strand.
TTAATGAATTAATAAAATCACGTAGTACCGAGTTCGAATCGAGTAGAGTGCAGTTCCTACTCAGAATACACTCGAGAGTGACAATTATCCGCGATGTTCGCGAGAAAATTAATGTTGAATAAGAATATAATAAATAACTAAATAAGTCGGAGTTCTCGTTTAATATTAAATGAAGATAGAATAACTAATAGTAATCAAGTTAATAAATTTTATTTGTTAATTCATCATCGATACTATTATTAAATAAGTAAGCCATCGAACAATTTTGTGAAGTGCAAATAATTAAATAAATAAGTGATTTAAATTTAAATCGTGTTCACAAACATTATTCATTTACCGCCAATCCGAACATCTTCACAATTCCACTAGTTTCCGTTTCGAATCTACATCTCTAGAAACGAACAATCCCTATAAAATAAATTATTATAGTGAGGTTGACATCAATTACGCTGGAGAATCGCAGAGATTGGCTCTCAACCAATCTGGAGCAGAGGCGCCCGACCACGAACAACGTAACTCAACAAGGTAAGCCTCTCTCGACGAAATCGCGCACTCCAGGACGTAACACGTTCATCAAAAATTACAAATGGCGAGTTTGAAACAATAAAGCTAGAAGGTTAAGTGACAATTTGTAAATTTAATCAATAAACATATACATAAATTAATTTTTTACATTGTATTTTGGAGTGACTGTATTATATTTTGGGGTATTCAAATAATTGACATTTGACACAATCAAAATGTCTTTTAGAGACGCAGTTGTATATTCATTAGTGCGTTATAATAATACTTTAGAATCTACTTCATCTAGTTCAGATGAAGAGTGGAATGCAACTTTACATAATTATAATCGTAAAAAGCGAATCCTCAGATCACGAATTCTTGGGTACGATCATGTTATTACTCTTTATTCGAATGAGGAATTCAAAAGCCATTTCAGGTAAATATTTATTTCATATGTTACACCTACAGATCTAATTTAGAACCTATATTATTATACTCTAAATTTACACTATTCTTTAACTTACTCAATTATATGATAGTAATTATTCCATTTATATATTTCTATAATAAGTTAGTGACTAAATTGAAAATGAACTACGAATTGTTATTTAATTGTTTTTTGGACTTTCGAGAAACACCTTCAGATATGTACATGAATTGATAGAAAAAGATTTAGTTTGACATGTTCCAGGGTGCCCTACAATTCCTTCTCATCGTCAATTGATAATAGCTGTTTGGCAAATGTCAACAATGGATTCTTATAGGTAACATTTTTTTAGAAATAAACTACTTCAGAGTGATGTATACGTGAGAAATTATAAATTCTTCCTTTTACCTCGTTATAGATCAGTTTGTGATAGATTCAACGTAGGACGAGCTACTGCCATAAGAGCTGTACGTCGAGTTTGTCAAGCTTTATTTACAAGAGCCTCAAAATTTATGCAATGGCCTACTGAAGATCGTGCTATTGAAGTGATATGTGGATTTGAAAGAGCAGCTGGCTTTTCTAACACAATAGGAGCTATTGATAGGACTCATATTCGAATAAATGCTCCAAAAGAAAATTCTGTTGATTATATCAATCGGAAAGGATTTCATTCTATTCAGTTACAAGTATATAACAATGGTTATTTTTGCACACTACTAATTTTGGTAATAAAATTTTATTTACATTTAGTTAAAATTTTTTTGCAGCTCGTATGTGATCACAAAACTCTAATAACTCATTGTTATGTTGGATACCCTGGATCTGTTCATGATCAAAGAGTTTTTCGTTTATCAGAAGTTGCTGATTACATAAATGATGATGATAAATTTCCAGAAAACAGTCATATTCTAGGCGATGCTGCATATGGAATACATCAGCATCTACTAACTCCTTATCGAGATAATGGACATCTAAGTGAAAAACAAAAAAAATATAATTATCTTCATTCAGCTGCACAAGTGACTGTTGAAAGATGCATTGGTTTATTAAGAGGACGAATGAAAAGGTTGTTACATTGTCTACCAATGACAAGGGTAGATTTGATGGCAGAGTATATTATTGCATGCTGCGTAATCCATAATATCTGCATTTTACGAGAAGATGAATTAATTGTTATCACTATACCTGAAAATAATTAAGAAAATAATGGAAATGATTTGCATGAAGCAAGGCCAACTGCAGGACTTCTTAAAAGAGATGTTGTTATGAATTCCTTGTAAAATTGATAAAAACTCGTCACAAATCCTGTTAGTAGTAATCAAAATAATTTTTTAGGACCATAAATCATCAAAATCACATGAAAACTCGATCTTAGAAAATTGAAACGAAAACAATAATATCATTTGTTTGGATATAAATTCATGAATATTGAAAAATTTCCAATTTTACATAAAAATAACGAAAATCGTAGGTATATATTATTGAATTGTCTTATAATAATTATTGAAACTAGAACTTCATTTGTTTATCAAACTTTATTAAATATATTATAAACAGTAATTTTGTTTAAATAACACTAACATAAATAAATTAAAAATTTTCATATTATAAAATGTAATTATTATTGAATAACAGTCAATAAACAAATTTAGGATTTTCATTTATTTTTCTGCTAGCTTTTCTAATTCTTTAAGAAATTTTTCGTTCATCTCCATCGTCTCCTCATGCCTTTTTTTTTTATTTTCTTCGTGTTCGTCTTTTTGCCTAAGTCTTTTTTGAAGCAATGTTGCAATTGACGTCTTATTGGATTCTGGAATGGAGTTCAATTCATACATTAATTTAGATACAAGCACAATTATCTGACGTGATAAACTCACTTGTAGAACATCCGGAATCCGAGCATACTGCACTGTCACTAGCTTCTGGTTTTTTTTGTCGAAAGACCAGTAGAAGACGCAACAGCAACTGGATCGTGCCATACTTTTTATCCAGAAATTTCATCCATTATCTAGCAAAAGTATATAATGAATTAATATAATTATAAAAAATATGGTGCATTAATTAGGAAATTATTTATTTATGAATGTAAAAAATGTTACTATATCTAAAAATTAAGCAGGAAGTAATTTCTACTAACTTCATAAAACTGTCAAGTCTTTCTATTATTTCCTGATTTTTTATTGTAATCCTTTGTAGATTTGTAAGTTTTTTTAAGACTTCGTAGTTTCGAATTACATTGCGGTCCAGTTACGTCAGATCCTTTTGTTTTTAACTCTTCGCTTATTTTGAACCATACTTTTTTTTGAGACATCTTACCTTTCTGGAGGATTCCTTCCATAGATCTATGTCTCTAATAATAACAGTACACAGGGTGAAGTCCACCTGTATAAAGAAACTCCACCTGTATAAAAAAAGCACATATATAATTAACATCCTCACATAATAAATATAAGAGCATGATTATGAAATTAATATTTTTAATATACCTTCAGCATTGCCTTCAGATTCTTGGATTTCAGTTGTCTCTTCATCAATGGGAGTAAAGAGAGTATCTTCACCATGTTCAACATGATATGTAGATGCTGAAGATTGCAATTCTTGCTCTTGCTCTTGCTCCATAACCGATCTTAGAAGTTTGGTGGCAAAAAACATATCTACAAACAAACAAAGAAAATGATCTCAATCAAAATGAATACATAGTTTATTTATTAAGTTAGGTTATGTTATTAATAAACGGAGAAAAAAACATAAATGTTATAATTTTATTAAACTTATTTAACATAATTATATTTACCTGTCTCTGCACGTTCAGCATCAGCTGCAGAAACATAAACTTCCACAACAGTATCTTTTTCCACGCTGTGCAACAAAATTTTCGTTGCCGCCATCTTTCACTATTTCGCACGTTTTTCGACAACTTAACCCAACAATTTCAAAAACCGCGCCGAAATTGTCACAACGTCCACCTCGACCCACCTTTTCAGATGGGTCGTTTTGAGCGTTTGGTGGGGAAAGTAATGACGTCATCCATGACGTATTCGCCACGACCGCGGTCGCTATGTGGAACGGCTTGAGGGACGTTTTGGGCGTTTTGATCGATTAGTGGAACGCACCCTCTGTATGACCATTCGCTATGAGAATTGATCGACGCGTCATCTCGCACATTACACATTGGAAATAAAGTGGAATTTTTCTACATATATACAGTATAGAATTAAGGACAAAAGTCAATTTTTCATTGATTAAATTATTCATAAGCGGTGGATTTGAATGAGATTTCATCTTGGGAATATAAATGCAAGTATATTACTGACAATAATACAATTTACTGTTTACCTACTTCAATTTAAACGTTATTGTAATCTTTATAATGTGTCAAATGTCAAAATATTTAAGGTTAAGGGCCGGCAAAACTGAATTGTAGGGGGCGCTTTTTCGATGCTTTTGTTACGTCCTGGAACACGCGAACTGTGGAGAGAGGCTTACCTTGATGTTGAATTCTCATTTGTAGTTGCCGCCTCTGCTCCTAGATTGGTTGAGGGCCAATCACTGCGATGTTCCGGAGTATTTCAATCAACCTTACTATATTTATTGTTTGTTTTGTTGGATTGTAGGAATTTTATTGTCCTTCGGAAGAAATAATAGGCTCTTTTCAGAAACTAGTTAAATTGTGAAGATGGTCGTTAGCAGGTGGAAAATGAATGTTTATTTGACACAGGTTTAAACTTAATGTTATTATTTATTCACTTAATTACACAAGAATGAAACTTTTTAATAAACGTCACTCAACATTTAACTAATTGAAAATAATTCTACTTTTATCTAATTTATAATGTTTATATAATATTAGAGCTTAACTGATGAGAACTCCGATCGATTAATTTATTGATTATTTATTATCCTCGATTTAATTCATTTCAAACGAAACGAAACGCGCACGATATCACTCTCAGGTTTTTGTTACTGAGCGAGAACTTTAACTTCGCTCGATTTTACTTAACTCTGGAAACGTGATGTGCCGTTTAAATTTGAATAATATATCTTATTGATTTTATAGATCGACTGCGGATTTATTTACTTCTACATTTATTATAGAATTCAGACTTCGAGTGAACTTGGAGAACTAATCGATTTGATGTCTATCGGAGAACTAACTTTACTATTTTTAATTTAGATGTTAGATGAAGAAGTTTAGATGGAAGGAGAAATCAAAGTTTCTCACGGTCCAAGTAACTTTATCATTGGTTGGTTTTATTTAAACAATTCCCTTTCCTGCTTTATTTTCATTCTATTTGATTCTATTGGTTCTCAAGATGAAATGGAAGGGATTTTATTTGATATAAGTAATTCTATAAGTGTTATGTTTATTTCATATATATTTATCATAGTTATATACTTCTAATTTTTATTCGTGTATGTCATCCATATTTCATCGGGTACTTTCTTTGAGGTATATTATTTCTTATTTATTTCCCGAATGGTACCCTTAGTTTTATTGCTTTTCTTGGTATTTGATGGCTAGTGTTCTCATGAGTAGTGTTCTGTTTAACTTATGGATTTCGTTTCTGTATTAAGATATATATATATAAAAAGATATTTATTCAAAATGTTTGACATTTATGTTTAGCGCATGTGCATTATTTAGAATTTATAAAAGTGCATTTTCGGTTTAATGTTTATTTCTGTTATTTCTAAGAGCGATAGTGTTTGAATATTTATTATTTTGTTTGAGCTCTGATTTCAAGTGAGAGTCTGTTAGTTTTTCTCGATATTTCCTGGTATTCATTTTATACTGCTTTTATTTATTATAGCGTACGGTATATGTCAGTTCAAGTTTTTAGTTGCGTAATTAAATTATTTTATATTTCATACGTTAATTGTAATGTTCGTTAAATGTTCATTAAATGTATACAGATATTTAATTATTAATTAGAATTCAATCGCCTAATTATTTGATGGAATTCTGTAATATCGATCGCAGTTCTCGTTTATCTTACTTATATATAGGTATATGCCTTATTTCTACGTTTACTTAAAGTGTAGTTTCTTATAATCTATTTATTCTATGCTTAAACATATATCCCTATACTGGGGATATAACACTTTTACATTGCATTTTTTTGACTCAAATAACGACTACACCAGAATATAAATTGCATAATTTTTCTATTGAGATTATAGATAAAAATATTCTATGTGGCGCTATGATTTCCAAATTTCGATTAAATCAATAATAAGCATTTTAATGATGTAAATAATTGAGATTCATCATTTGAATTGCGCGGGTCAGCATTTCATGAAAAAAGCAAATTGAAGCGAATACAGGGGTTTTTTGCAAATTCTAAAATCATAGCGCCACAGTATTTCTGATCCTGAATCTGAAAATCATAAGATTATTGCACAATTCTTTATAAATAATGCGTTATTTGAGTCAAAAGATTTGTGTCATTTCGCCACCGTTTTTAGTTCTTTTTCCCCCAACAGATGCCACTACCATGATGCCTTGAGCTCGGCCCAGTAACCAACAACGTCCCATGGAGCCCCAGTCATCGCATGTGCATTATACATGTATGAAGGCTCTCAGCTATGCCAGATTCGAGCCGCAAAGCACACAAGCGTGCGCGACGTATATGTGAACTCGAATAATCGGCAATGACAGAGCGACGAAGTACTTTTTTTCCTCCTTTTTCAATGTGTATAATGATACTGGTAGTTGTCTCTGAACGTTAAATAAATTGCAGGCTTCAATATGAAGTGGATAAAATGAATGAAAATTTTTTTCTAATGCATCTCATAATCAAACTACATCTTGACAGTATTTGAATAATATCCAAACAATATTCGACAAATGATTTCATACATATACTCGTATGTACAAAATCCTTATATAAAATATTTGATATTTATTTTTCACAAGTCTTATAGCCTAGTGATGTGCCCACTTGCGATGAACAGAATGAGTCACACGTTCGAAACCCGTCGGTATCATTTTTTTTTTACAGCTTATATATACCAGTGATTGTATGCCAAGTATTGAAATACTTCTTTTTTCAGCTGTGAGCTACATTTAGACAGTATCCACTCAAGCTCAAAGCAATATTCAAATTTGTATTTGTTTAAATATGAAAAAATGTATGGGTACTATATGTACCATATATTTTGAGTAATTGTTATGTGTACTTGTACCATAATGTGCACTACGTATTCATAGTAACTGTTATTTGTACATATATTGTAATACATATATGCAATATCGAGTATCAAAAAAAAAAATTAATTATTAGAATGTGTTTGAGTGAATTCAGGAGTATGTATGTTTTTCAGGTTGTTGAAGAACTGTACGCACACTGGTAATTTTAATGTCACATATATTAAATAAAGCACACAATATAATACACGTTATAAAATAAATAATGGATGTCTAGTAAGCGAAATTATATGCAGGTTGTGGTGGCGTCAAAATAAGCGTCGTGATTAAAGTTACGTTAGATCAGTAGTTAATCGCGGGTTGTAAGGCCGCAATTATTACACGTTATGTGGACTCAGTGATTAAATTATTGATTTGTTGTAACGAATGATCAGCGCTGTTGAAATACCGGCACAATGGCGTGCGACTCGTGGGTCGTAAGTCCACTAAACCGCGTAAACCACTGCTTGTATTTCGTCAGGTAGATTCACGAGTGGTCAATAAGTGTAGTCAGCCATATAATTAGTTTGTTATCACAAAAAGAATAGTAGACACAACGATAGACTCAATTGAATTTCTCTAATTTTGCCGAAACAATTAGCGCGGAGACAGTCAACGAGACGACAGGCGTAGTGATACTAAATTGCATGCCGCACTAGTTGCATGCATGCAGTCCCAAAAAAAGGCGCATAATTGTGGCCGTCGCTTAGTCAAAGATGGCGCCAGTATTAATAATCGCTGACAGAGGTGTCATTCTCAAACTAGAGCTTTCAGTTGATAGAGAAATAATTGAGGATGGAAATGAAGAAAAATAATAATTGGTGTTCCCATTATTTGGTACTAAATATTGGTACATAAATTTTCTCATAATTGATTAGTCTCATACATGTATATATATATATTAGGGTGTTTCAAAAAAAAAGCAACATTTATTTTTCCCCTCGGGTACATGCTTAAAAGTTTCGTTTAGGTCAGAGAATAAGTCTCTGAAAATATAAGCCCTTAATATTAATATTAAGATAGTGCATACCGCATTTTTCTATTTTCCATAAGAATAATATGGGAAGAATAGTTTTTACATCTTCTGATTTTTGTAACTTGTAAACTACTAATTACACAGGAAATCGCAATACATATTTTTATCGATAATTGAACGCTCTACAAAAAAGGTCTCTTTTCATTTTTCGATTAGTCTACATGTTTAAAAGTTATTCAGTGTCAAAGTTGAATTTTTCGTAAATTCGGCTGATTTTTGCATATTACACCAGAAACTGTTAGTTTTATTGACAAAATACGCATTAATTTCACTTCTAATATATTTTTAACTTCCGAAAAATGTTAAACAATTGTATTTTTAGCTAATAAAAAAAAATAGAACGCTTTCAGAATATTTTCAAAATTGTTACTACAATTTTACTTGGGCTACAAAAAAAAAAAAAGGGGGGGGCTACAAAAAATGAGAAGAGACATTTTTTGATACCAAGTGATACTGGCTTTAAATGATTGAGGTACCTTCAGGGCCCCAAAATTTTGTAATTTTTTTTTAGTACCGATAAAACGAAATTGAAGGAGGCGCTTTTTGATGCTTTTACATTGGAATCTCTCACGCGAATAACAGCTATACCAAAATATTAATTTCATAATTCTTTTATTCAAATTGAAGATGAAAATATTAATTATGGTACTTGTTTTTCCGAATCGTGATTAACTGAATAATCCATATGCATAGCATGTATATAAATTTTACATATATAAATGAATTATTTTCAGATAAATTTTATATTTTTAAATTCATTCCACAATAAATTTAATATAAAACGTATTCGTACATTGCAAAAAAGTTGATAACTTTAATGTATAAATTAAGTCAGTCGGAAAGTAATGTCGTTTTCGCGTATATTATAATTTATTTTGCTCAAAAACGATAATGTCGAAATAATTCTATTTTTAATTACAAGAGTTTGGATCGAGTAATGTAAGAAAAAAAAAATAAAAACATACTTTTCCAAGCTTGAATGCTCAGAGTTTTATTGTCGGTATGTCATATGTATATTATGTAATTGTTTGTTACGTCCTGGAGTGCGCGATTTCGTCGAGAGAGGCTTACCTTGTTGAATTACGTTGTTCGTGGTCGGGCGCCTCTGCTCCAGATTGGTTGAGAGCCAATCTCTGCGATGCTCCAGCGTAATTGATGCCAACCTCACTATAATAATTTATTTTATAGGGATTGTTCGTTTCTAGAGATGTAGATTCGAAACGGAAACTAGTGGAATTGTGAAGATGTTCGGATTGGCGGTAAATGAATGATGTTTGTGAACACGATTTAAAATTGAATCACTTATTTATTTAATTATTTGCACTTCACAAAATTGTTCAATGGCTTACTTATTTAATAATAATATCGATGATGAATTAACAAATAAAAATTATTAACTTGATTTCTGTTAGTTATTCTATCTTTATTTAATTTTAAACGAGAACTCCGACTTGTTTAATTATTTCTTATATCTTTATTCGACAGTAATTTTTCTCGCGAACGTCGCGGATAATTATCGCTCTCGAGTATATTCTGAGTAGGAACTGTACTCTACTCGATTTAAACTCGGCACTATGCGACTTTATTAATTAGTTAAAAACTTGTGTATCAAACAATCATTTTTAAGAAGATACTTGATCAGAGAACTGTCAGTTGAAAATTGTAATAGATCTGTTCGAGATTGATCTGGTCGGAGAACTAGATGTGCGTCTCCCGGAGAACTTCTCTTTTTTATGATCGTCGGAGAACTGATCTTTCTAATCGTCGTCGGAGAACTGATCTTTTTCTTAACTATCGGAGAACTGCCTTTTCAGAGTTAATTTGGGTTTTTATAAGTTTTAATTAGGGGAGGGTTTTTCACCTCCTGATTCAAAAAAATAAGTTTCTATTGGTTATTATTTTACATGTAGGTTGGTCCTTCGTCTTACAGCTATTTTCGTCTCTGTGATTGGTTGGGGACGACCCCCAGCATTTTGATGCATTAACTTTTCTAAGAACTGTGATACAATTTCTTTTATGCGATAATGAATCGAACGATATTGTAAACTTATTTACTCAGGTGTTATATATTTTTATCAACTACGGAAATGCACTATTGATTTTAGAAATTCCATTTTCTTCATATGTGTTTTACTATTTATTTTGGATTTATTCATTTCTCAGAAATTCTATTTATTGATTTTTTTATAAGACGCGTTTTCTTGCGTAATCATTTTATTTGAGGACTTTATCTAGTTTTCTTTTGCTTTTCGAATTGCGTGAGAAAATGATTGTTTTATTTACATAGGTTTATTTGTCTATTGGATAGCGAAGGAATTTGTCGAGCTATTTGTCAAACGTATCTAATGCATGCGTTATCATTTTTTGTTGAAAATACATTTTTATATTTTTGATATTATATTTCTTTTAATTTTAATGTTATAAATTTATTTCTTTTTATATTGCAATTATGGTGTAAGTTAATTTTCTGGTAACTGTAGAGTTCTGTTTTATCAGTGGTAGTTCTCGTTATTGTAACTTATACATGTATGTGTATCTTATATGAATATAAGTGTAATATTTATTTCTTAAAACTTAATTTCTTATTATCTAATTATTCTATGCTTAACGTATATAGTAATATATATATATGTATATATCCCTACGTTGGGGATATAACATGTTCATCAAAAAAACAATGTGTATGTATTGTACCAACATGAATCAGTATTTATTTAGTACATATGATATTGAGAATAAATTAACTTACTTCAAATGCAACGAATTGTAAAATGTAACACCTTCAGAATTAATTCAATTTTACTCATTGTAGTAAAGTCATATGCAATTATTAACATCACCTACTTTCAAAGTTTCGATAAATGTACATGTACATATATATAAAAAAAAGCAAACAAATATATTCTCATTTTTTCATTGTTTATTTGATCATGAGATCCTTTCTAGCTCTGCCATCGCTTACAAGAACTCGAATAAATTCAAAAACTAATTCATATAAAAGTAATTTCATTATCATTTAGTTAATTTGTAAATAATAACGTAAGTAACGAATTAAATTTTGTACCCTATGTATTGAAATCCATACATATTTGAGTATTAACTAATTACTCTGCTGCCAAGAAACTTTAAATGCCTTTTGGGATTCATTCATCAGGAGTAAGCAAATACGGTTCATACGTCCACTTTGGGAAAACTGATCTCTTATACAAATTCATCAATATTGTATCCTGAAACTTAAGTTGTCCATCAAATACACATTTCATGTGTCCATGAGTACCTGAAAACAAATAATATACAAATCTTTATTTTGTCAAATAAATCTGAGCTCTTCGGTCAATCATCAATACACAAAATATTTAATTTATTTACCTAATGGCTCACAAATATGACCTCTTCTACCATACTTCGTATGTAATTTCACAGATTTAAGCCGCAAAATATCTTCCCGATTAAAGAACATAAAACGAATAACAGCTGATCGTTTATTAACTTTAAATGGATGACCACTGGGGATTACTCTTTATTACAAATATTTTAGGATCAGAATACATGACATATTACCACTGGTAATATCAACTCCTGAAAAAATTATATTATTATTTGTTTTATTCATAACTTTTAATGATTATCAATCCGATTTTTTTTTCTTTGGGGAAAAAATATATATATAAAAAAGTTAATACTTTACCATTATACCATAATTTTGTGTTGCTTGTAACACATAAGTCGACATGATGGAAATGTATAATTGGTACATACTCGCGACGACTGTATCATTTGGTTGAAAAAAGCGCGTATATGCTAAAATAAAAATAAAATTTATTTAAAGTATGAGGATAAATCTCATAAATAGAATAATTCATTTCATATTGAGTGATTCTAAATGAAATAAAATTGCAGTTGCAACATAAATGTGAATGAACAAACCTCATGCTTTGATCCATTATAGTGTGTTCGCTAAAAACTGGACAAGCACAGAATCTCCTCAATCCACATTGAAAAATTAATCGCTCTTTGGATTTGATCGGTTGTGCGTCAATGTCATGTTTTCATTTAAGTAAAACATTCAACATTTACATTTTATGTTCATTAGCGAGCAGTCCAATTAAAATAAGCGGGGCATCTTCAAACTTTTTGAAACACTTGAAATGTTCTTCACTGACGTTCTTTATATGCAGTAGTGAAATGTAACATCCGGGCTATTAAATCAATATCAACCACAATGACATTATACAATTTGTTAAACAAATAACAATTATATTGGAATGTCACCATTGCACCTTCAATATTCTCGCTTTCTTCAAATACTCGTTTTCGTGTATGATCGAAATTTTCAAACTGAAATATTCGACTATAATCATTTAGTAAATTTTCTTGTGGATCCCACGGGCTCGTTCGAAATGACTCAACGCCACAATACTTTGGAAATGAATCCGTGCCGAAATATCTTGAGGTGTATCAATTTCATCAGGGAAATGAGTATCGAGCTTTGCATCTATAAAGTTTATGTGTAATTATGAAGTTAATTGCTTTATTATCGAAAAAAGATAAATAACATAGATATTAAAGTTGGTCGATAAATCCGAATATTTTTTTTAACTTCCCACACTGAAAAAGAGGTTAATATCGACCTTTAAAAAATACTCTCCAAAGATGAGCTTTTACTTTTAATAGGATGGCCTTTCTTATCTCAGTTTTCTATTTTTTCTTCAGTCTCATATGGTGAAATTCATATCTCGATCGCCATTACTTGATCGCATAGAAAAGTTCTATTTACATTTTTTGTAGGAAATGAAACGCTCTACAAAAAAGGTATCCTACAATTATTTCATAATTCTTACCATTTAGAAGATATCGGATGTGAAAGTTTCAAGAATTTAACAAAAATTTCTTTGTTCCTTCTGCATTTTATAACTCTTATATAAATAAATATTATAACATGCGCAATACATATATTTTTGTAGGGAATTAAACGCCCTATAAAAAAGATCTCTTATGGTTAGTCGATTACTCTAACCATTTAAAAGATATTCGCATTCATGACTTAGATGAATTTAAAATATTTATTAAAAAATTATTAAAATCAGTACGCATTGGGATTCGAATGCGAATATCTTCTAAATGGTTAGAGTGATCGATCAACCACAAGATACCTTTTTTATAGAGCGTTCAATTTCTTACAAAAATGTAGATAGAAGTTTTCTGTACGATCAAGTAATGGCGAGATATGGATTTCGCCATATGGGACTGAAGAAAAAATAGAAAACTTAGATGAGGGGAACCTTTCTATGGAAATTAAGAGCTCATCTTTACAGAGCATTTTTTAAAGGTGTCTAGAAAACAATTTTTCAGCGTGGGAAGTGGAAAAAAATAGTCCATTTTTTCAACCCACCCTAACGGATATAAAAATTTTACCTTAAAGTTTTTTCATGCTTTCTAACTCTTCATATATGTCCATTTGATCATCATATCGATTGTCATCATTTGGAGTTTCATTTACTGTTAAAGTTTCATAGTCCTCATTATTTTTTTCATCATCGCTACCATCATCCTCAGAGTCTGAATAGTCGTCGTTGCTCAATTTTGATCAAATAATATTTGAATTACTATAAAAATTAAACTGATTCCTAATATTAATCTTGTAATTAAAAATGATATTTACCGTCATTATCATCAACAATCCATGCGGCTTGGTATTCTGATATGCCCTTTGGTACAAGCTCAACAGTTTTTTAGTTGCAATCGTTCTGCATCAGCAGACATGATCTCTTCATCAGTGGGACATGTTTGTTCGGCATCTATCGGATCAGGTATATTTTCACTCTCTAAACTTATTCCTACAATTGATGGTCCAATAATTTATCATATATACGCATATACATTTGCTGCTTTGTTTAACGGCCGTGCAATTTTTTCCTCTGCTAGCCACTTATTAAAAAAACTATAAGATACATGCTTCAACTCATGATGTTTCTGTTAATTTTAAAATAACAAATTACAGCCGGTCAAAAAACACGGAAAATTTTCGGAAATTTTTTTGATCCTTTAATTTTTTGGTTTAGTGTACAATCTAATGTAATTTAAATGTGAATCGACAATAATACTTAATTATAATATAAGTACTCTAGTTTCTTCAAAAAATATCAATGTGATATAACGTGACATGGATCGAACCACTGGAACGCAATCTTACTGTTCAAAATAATTTTTGTCAAAAAGTTCAAGAGGCTATATGTAATATATCTTTCACCTGCTCACGTGTCTTCCTTGTTAAATTCTGGTTCACGTACAGATACACGACCATATTAACTTTACAAGACAAGGTTCTGTTTCTTTGTATATTCCCGCAATTCATCTGCCATTACTTCATCCAAAGTCTCAGCTAACTCGATTTTCTTCATTCGTTAAACTTTACGTCGCAATTGAGCGATTTCCTCCTATTATTATTTAACAAAAAATTTTATTCTTCAACATTCAGGATCATTTATATGAAATGAATATTAAAAAAATGTAAATTATTTGCGTCTTGCCTGTAAACATTTGGTTTTCTATGTTTCTGCCTCGAGAGAACTATAGTTTTTTCTGCTATAACTTGTTGAGCTTCTTTCATTTGGGAACGATATTTTTCTGTAAATATAAATATAAAAAAAATATTAATAACTCTCCACAGGAATAAATGTAATAATGAAATGTATGCTACACTGGTCCAAAAAAGTCAACAATTTTTTTTTAAACTGAAATACCTTCAGGGAAGTATGACAAGATGCCTGTTGCAACGCGCGGAGCTCTCATTTATATTAATTAAAAGGGTGAATTTCTATTTTCCATTTAAATAATATAGGAAATCTTTGTTTTTTTCGATAGGATTTTGTAGCTTACGAATTAATAGACGGATTCAAATGCGATCAATACATATTTTTATAGGAAATTGAACGTTCTACAAAAAAGGTATCTTACAGGTTTTTCATAACTTTTACAGTTTAGAAGATATCGGAGGGCAAAGTATGAAAAATAATTGCTGTAACCATTTGGAAGATATTCGCTCTGATGACTGGAATGGATAAATTTGAATTATATCTAAAAACAATAAAAATCAGCACGCAGGAATTGGCATGCGAATATATCTTCTAAACGGTTAGAATTAACAAATGATATTAGTCATCTTATTGATTGAACAAAATTATTTTCCATTATAATTTATCATAAGTGAAAATTAGAAATGATTAGAAGAGTGCATTCATTATAACAATTTACGCGTATAGTTAAAGGAAACAATAATCAAGAACAGTTAGTTTTTGAAAATAAAATGATAAATATTCATGCAGTGTATATCCCATATGATATTTATCATTATATTAAAATCAATTTTGAAATAAAAAAGCACGGTCCAATTGTAAATGCTGAAACAAATGAAATTGATCATCTGATTGATTTAAAAAAAAATGATTTCCCACAAGAATTTATCAAATGAAAATTATAAATGATTTGAAGAGTCCATTAATTGTTATAATTTACTCGAATGTATAGTTGAAGAAAAAAAGAATATAAAGAACAATCAGTTTTTATAAATAAAATGATGAATTATATAAATATATATATATAATCCATATTGCATTTCTCATCGTATAAAAACCTACCATGAAGTAAAATATGAAACGACATATATTTGTATATATACTTTGTTAGGTCCCAAGTGACCTTTACCCTCATTTCTGACGTCACACGCCTGCGCTCTGTCGCAGCGCGCTTATTTCAAATAAATACTCTTGCATCTCGAAACATGTTCTTATTTTAGTAATTAATCGATTCATTTATTGTATTGAATATTCTTTATATAATATAATATTTCATTTACTTTATGTAATAGTAGCTTTTACTTTAGAAATATCTATTTTTAACTGAGTATGAATACCAATGTCACATGAGAACTTCCCGTCAAAATCGCTTCTCGATGAAACAGAAGAAATTAAAACCATGAATAACTTTCTCACACTAAAATGCTTATTTCACATAACGTATAAAATTTGAAACTTAACTAAAACTTTCATTAATTCGACTCCACGATTTTTCCAAGAAATATTGTTAACTAAAATCAGCAAATTGTAAGGTATCCCTACCTATTGAACTGTTCGACCAATAAGAGTCACCCTTTCGTCACTTCCAACGAATTGTTAAATTGTTAACGTAAATTCAACCAATAGAAAATAACGTTTCAAACTGCTGACAGAAATATTCAAAGCTAAGTAAAAACTTGTCTATAAAAACTGAATACGCAACAAATCTCATCAGTTCTCAAACACCACCGATACGTCTAAGACAGTTCTCAAACACCACCGATACGTCTAAGACAGTTCTCAAACACCACCGATACGTCTAAGACAGTTCTCACATACCACCGATACGTCCAAGACAGTTCTCAGTTCTCAATCAACACCGTAGATACGACTAAGTTATACATCCTCAATACCAAGTACGACTTATACGCTTTCTCGAATCAAGTTCACGAACACATTCATTCATAATTCTACGTCAGTTAATACATAAATCTCGAATTCCAGTAAATCAAGTAAATCAAGTAAATCAAGTAAAATCAGAATCTTTGTGTCAATTGTTCTTGTAATGATAATTCAAGTTTAAGTCAATAACGGTTTTTTTTATACAATCATAAATTGTTTTTCAATTATACCTATAGACGTATCGAGAACTCAGTTAATAATTAATAATCGTAATTTAAGTGCATCAAAGACATTTATAATTGTTACTCAATATTGTAATTCACCAGTTCATGTGTTTAATTAATAAATCAATTAATAAGTGTTTCAAATAAATTTATAATCTTCTCTAATTCACTTCATAACATCCTTACGCTTCAGCTACGCATAGTAGTGGCAGGCAACGATCCTCTACCAAAATAAAAATATTTCTGTTTTTAAAACCCACGTCCAACAACACCTACGACGTAACAACTTATATAAATACAAATGAAATAAATCATCTGTTTGATTGAATAAAATAATTTCCCATTATAATTCATAGAATGAAAATTTAAAATGATTTGAAAAGTCTATTAATTATGATAATTCACGCGAATATAGTTTAAAAAAAGAATATTCAATAACAATTAGTTTTCATAAATTAAATAGTAAATATAATTCACATATATATTCCATATGACATTTCTCAAATCCTATAAATAAATATCATGAAATAAAATATCACGATACATTTGTAAATGCTTATATATATATATATATAAATGAAATTAATCATGCAGTTATTATGATGAAAAAAAGATATAATTTGCCATTATAATTGATTCAGTGAAAATTATAAATGATGTGAAGAGTCCATTAATTGTTATAATGTATACGCACATATATAGTTGAAGAAATCAATAATAAAAAAGTATTATTATCTTTCGTAAATAAAACGATAAATAGTAATGTATATATCCCATATATGATATTAATCATTCTATATAAAAACACATCTTGAAATTAAAGAAAACGATATTTTGGTATATATGATATTGACCATCTTATTGATTGAACGAAATTATTTCCCATTATATTATATATAATATATATTTATACATATACATCCCATATGATAAATTATCATCATTTTATAAAAATTACCTATGTTGAAATAAAATATAACAAGACATTTTTGTACATACTTATCTACATACCAATGATATTGATCATCCTATTGATAGAACAAAATTATTTCACATTGTAAGTTATTGAGTGAAAATTACAAATAATTTGAAGAGCCTATTAATGATTAATTTACACGAATAGTAAAAGAAAACAATAATCAAGAACAATCAGTTTTTATAAATAAAATGATAAATATTCATTTGTATATATTTCACATGACATTTATCATTCTATAAAAACCTATCTTAAAATAATAAAATGATACAGTTATAAATGTTCACATGCATATACAAATAAAATTAATAATGCTATTGATGAAAAAAATATTAGTTCTCATTATGATTTTTGAAGTGAAATTATGAATAATTTGAAGAGTCTATTAATGATAAATTTACGCGTATATAGTTGAAGAAAAGAATAATCAAGAACAATTTTTTTTAGTAAATAAAATGATCAATATCCATATACTGCATATATCTCATATGAAATTCATTATTCTGTGAAAAAATATCTTGAAATTAAATATCACGATAAATTTGTAAATGCTCATAAATATACGAATGAAATTGATCACATATATTATTGATGAAAAAAATAATATTTCCATTATAATTAATTAATTGAAAATTATAAATGATTTGAAGAGTTAATTACTAATTATAATAATTCACGCGAAAAGTAAAAGAAAACAATAATCATCAAGCGAACAATCAGTTTTCATAAATAAAATGATAAATATTCATGCGTGTATATCCCATATGATACATTTACCATTCTATGAAAACCTATTTTGCAATAAAAGAAAACGATATTGTTGTATACACTTGTATATATACCAATTATATTGATCATCTTATTGATTTAAAAAAAAATATAATACCCGGCCATTATGATTCATGGATCAGTAAAAATTATGAACTATTTGAAGAGTCCATTAATTGTTATAATTTGCACATATATAGTTGTAAATAAAACAACAGTATAAAGGACAATTTTTTTTCATAAATAAAATGAAGAATATTTGTATACATAATTGTTAGGTCCTATGGGACCTTCCGCCATCTTCATGACGTCTGCGCTTTAGTCGCAGCGCATTCCTTTAAATAAAATTATCTCACACTTCGAAATTTGTCTTTATTTTAATATAAAATTAAATAATATAGAATTTCACTTATTCAATGTAAAACTAATTTCATATTCTAGAAATATCTATTTTTAACCAAACATGAGAAACGAAGCTACGTGAGAACTTCCATAAAATATCGTTTTACTGCATCGAGAAATTCCTTAATGAAATGCTTATTTTGTTGAATGCGCGAAATTGAAACTTAGTCAAACTCTTTTATTAATTCGATCCTCGGCCGTTTCCAAGAACTATTGTTTAAAACATCAGCGAATTGCGAAAATCCCTACCCATCGATTCTTTCAACCAATAGAATTCATTTTTACATGACTTTCAACAAACTATGAAATTGTTAACTAAATTCAACCAATCAAAAATAACGTTGTAAAACTGCTGATGAAAATATTCAAACTTAAGGAAAATTTAGTCTATAAAAACTAACGCACAACGAGTCTCTTCAATTCCCTTTTACCACCTTCGACGATCACATCAGTTCACTGTCTACATCAATAACGACGACAACAAGTTCACTCGTATCATCTTCAACGATCAATTACTATTCATTCATAAATTAAGAGCACATCTATGACAATCCAATCTTCCCACATATTCATTCAACGAATCCAAACTACAATCCACAACCATACGAAGTGAGCCTCCGTTCCTCACTCATCAACTACATTAAATCACAAATCAAGCTCTTTAACTTTGAACCGATACTCGTCAAGTGAATTCAAGTTAATCTTAAATAGACAATAATATTCAAAACTTCAGTTAATAAAGAAAATGAAGAAAGTAATCTAGTTTCTCACGTTCTTCGGTTTCATATTTCATAAGTGAAACAATAGACAATAAGTTAAAAGTGTAACCTTGTGTAATAATTTAAGTGATTTTATCAATAAATACAAATAAAGTTCATAATTGTTCTCGAAAATAAAACATCCTCATTCACTTTCAACATCCTTGCACTTCAGCTGCGCATAGCAGTGGCCGGCAACGATCCCATTAAAAAATAAATATTTTAAAACTCGTCTCCACGTCCAAATTACATCCAGGACGTAACAACATATATATTTTCCAGATGATATTTATTATTCCATAAAAACCTATATCTTCAAATAAAATAACATGGTACGTACCATGTACATTTGTAAATATGCTCGTATATATATACCAATGGAATAAATCATCTTACTGATTAAACAAAATAATTTTACATAATAATGATTTGTTGATTGAACATTATAAATAATTTGAATAGTCTATTAATTATTATAATTTACGCGTATAGTTAAGGAAAAGAATAATCAAGAACAATTATTTTTCGTAAATAAAATGAAAAATATATTCATATATATATGTATATATCCCATATGATATTTCTCATCCTATAAATACCTATCATGAAGTACATATATAATGAAACGACATTTCTGTATGTACTTATATACATACCAATGATGTTGAACATCCTATTGATTGAACAAAATTATTTCACATTGTAATTTATTTTGTGAAAATTACAAATAATTTGAAGAGCTGTCCAGTAATTACTACAAATTACGCGTATATTATTATTTTCTTTAAATATATTTGAAGAAAATGATAATCAAGAACAATTATTTATCGTAAATGAAATGAAAAATATTCATACATGTATCCCATATATGAAATTCATCATTCTAGAAATGAAAATCATGAAATAATTAAATATCCCGATACATTTGTAAATGCATGCTTATATATATACATATATATGTAATGAAATAATCAATCACATTATTGATTGAACAAAATTATTTCCCATCATAAATTATTAAATGAAAATTATATATGATTTTAAGAGTTCATCAATTATTATAATTGACGCGTATAGTTAAAGAAAACAATAATCAAGAGCAATCAGTTTTCATGAAATATAAATACCACTAAGAATGACAGACAGAGAACAGAAGCAAGACGCTACACCATTGCCAAGTCGGTGTATCACAAAAGAAGAGTTAAAGACGATGAAGGTACGAGAATTGAAAGAAGAACTACAACAACGAAAATTGCCAGTCTATGGCAATAAGAAAGAATTGATTACGCGGTTAAAAGCAGCATTAGTGTTACAACGAGATCAAGAACAAACACCTTCCAGCAAGGTCAACAAAAAAGACGACGAAGACGACGAAGACGACAAAGATAAAAGGGACGAAGACGACACTGATAACGATGGGGATGACGAAGACGTAAGTAACGATGTTGACAGTAGCAGTAGCGAAGACGACGATGACTGCGAAACACCGTTAATACGACGTAGAGACAAAAATAAGAAAACGATCATACTACCGTTCCGAGACATAGAAGAATCCCTTGAGAAGTTCAGTGGGGATGACATTATAGAAGTTCGACGATGGGTAGAAGATTTTGAAGAAATCGCGAAGACTAGCAACTGGACGGACGCTCACAAACTGACCTATGCAAAACGCTTACTCACAGGTCCAGCAAAACGTTTTGTTTACACAGAAAGATGTGCTGGAAGTTGGAAAAAATTGAAGAAGGCCTTGGTAAAAGAATTTGCAGATGAAATAGATGATGTAGACATCCATGAAAGATTATCAGCAGAAAGAAAGCATAGTAACGAATCTTATAAGGCATATGTATACAGGATGTCCGAGATATATTGCAGCCCGAAGTGGAATAAGTACAGTGTCACTAATCAGGTATATAATTAAGGGCATTCCAGACGAAGCAGCAAATAAAGCCACATTATACGAAGCAAGCACACTACAGGAATTAAAGGTTAAACTTAAGAGCTATCAATTGATGAAACACGACTCTGTGGCCAAGTCCAAAACAACCAAAGGTGATATAAGAATAGCACGAAGATCAAAGAAGGAAGATTAACGAACGTCACTACAGCCAAGCCGGGGAAAACCATGTTTTAATTGTGGGGATAAAACTCATGTCAGCTCAGAATGCCCAAACAAGGCTAAAGGCACAAAATGTTTCAAATGCAATGAATATGGTCACATTGCAGCCAGATGCTCCAATACAACGAGAACGACGAACGCTATTACAAATAATGGACTGAAGACATACATGATTACGGTCAGAATTAGAGAACGGGAAATAAAAGCATTGATAGATACAGGAAGTGATTTGACATTAATTAGTTATGAAGTATACGAGGGGTTGAATGAGCCGTGGTTGAGAAACAATACAATTAAATTTGAAGGACTGGGATCAACAAATAATCAGACGATTGAAGATATTACAATTAAACTAATGATCAACGATCAGGAGTTTGAAGTAGTTTGCCATGTAATGCCAAAAGGTATGCTCAAATATCCTATGCTGTTAGGTGCAGACTTTTTGGAGCAAACAGAACTTCAAGTGAGCAAAGGAATCGTGAAGATAAAAAAAATCACGGATGCAGAAATGTTACCTGATGTATTCAGCATCGACATCGAACCTGAGGTGAAGAAAGAACTTGAATTATCACACATTCATACGCCTGAATACCGTGAACAAATACAGAAGATAATAGACGAATATGTACCAGAACCAACGAAAGATGTAGGGATTTCGACCAAGATCATACTGAAAGATGAAATACCAGTAGTGGCAAGACCAAGAAGTTTAGCACCCAAGGAAAGAGAGACAGTAGACAAAATCATGCAAGAATGGCTGGACGGCGGAATAATTCAGCCGTCAGTATCCAAATACGCTAGCCCAATTGTACTTGTACAAAAGAAAAATGGAACAACGCGAGTATGTGTCGATTATCGGGAGCTGAATAAGAAGATGGAAAAACCCCGATTTCCTCTTCCCATCATCGAGGACCAGATCAATGCATTGCAGGGAGCAAAAGTATTCACGACGATCGATTTGAAGAATGGATACTTTCATGTGCCTGTAGACAAGGAGAGTCAAAGGTATACATCATTCGTTACGCCAAATAATCAATATGAATTCTTGAAAACACCATTTGGGTTGGCCATAGCTCCAGCAATATTCCAGAAGTTTATTTATGCAGTGTTCAGACAATTGATAAATCAGAAAATCGTAGTAGTATACATGGACGATATCATCATATTAGCAGCCAATACAGAGGAAGCCATGAGTAGATTCCAACGAACAGTAGAAGTGGCGAGGCAACATGGGTTGGTAATTAACTGGGAAAAATGCAAATTTCTACAAACTGAAGTCGAATATTTAGATCACGTAATCAGCAATGATTGTGTAAGGCCATCTGAAGCGAAACACAAAGCAGTTCAAGGTTTTCCAATGCCAAATACGGTAAAAGAGCTACAAAGTTTCCTAGGATTAACAGGGTACCTACGAAAATACATACCAGGATATTCCATCATTGCTAGGCCATTAACGAATTTGCTGAAAAAAGATACAAATTTTTATATGGGTGAAAAGGAGAAAGAAGCTATTGCACTGCTAAAACAAGCACTAAGTAATAAACCAGTACTGAGGTTATATAGGCAAGGAGCAGAGACTGAATTGCACACCGATGCTTCATGTTGCGGTTATGGAATGATATTACTCCAGAAGGGAGATGATGGACAGTTTCATCCAATCTACTATGCCAGTGGTAAGACAACTCCAGCGGAGGAGAAATACTCCAGCTACGAATTGGAAGTGTTAGCCATTGTAAAAGCACTTAAGAAATTCCGAGTTTACTTATTGGGGATACCTTTTAAAATCATAACCGATTGTCAGGCCTTTACATTAACCATGAGTAAGAGAGATCTATGTGCTAGAATAGCGAGATGGGCATTTATCTTACAAGAGTTTCAATATGAAGTGCAACATAGGCCAGGGAAAAATATGCCACATGTTGATGCACTCAGTCGACATCCATTACCAACAATACTACTAGTCAGAGAGTGCTCAGACAGTTTTTTAAGTCGCCTAAGGCAGGTGCAAGAGGCGGATGAAGAATTACAACCATTATTAAAGTTAGTAAAGACACAAGAAGTGGAGGGTTATACGTTTCAAAACAATCTATTGTATAAAGATGTGACAGGAGATCAACATCTGGTGGTTCCAAAGAAGTTACAAACACAAGTGATCCAACAAGCTCACCAAAGGGGTCACTTTGGGATCACAAAGACAGAAGCATTAGTGGCAGAAGATTACTGGTTCAAGGGTCTAAGGTCCAAGGTCGAGAAAGTAGTGAGAAATTGTCTTGATTGTATATTGGCAGAACGCAAACAAGGAAAGCAAGAAGGATTGCTCCAGCCAATTGGAAAGGGTGACACGCCGTTAGACACATTTCATGTGGATCATCTAGGGCCGATGACGCAGACTAAAAAGAAATATCAGCACTTATTGGTTATCATCGACGCATTCACCAAATTTTCATGGATTTATCCTACAAAGTCCACTGACTCAGCAAGCGTTATAAACATCCTGACCAAACAATCTGCTATATTTGGAAATCCTAGACGCATTGTTACAGATAGAGGCACAGCATTTACCTCGACAGCATTTCAAGAATATTGCCAGAATGAAAATATCCAACACTTGCTAATCACAGCGGGCACGCCTAGAGGTAATGGACAGGTGGAAAGGATCAACCGCACAATCATTTCAATATTAACAAAATTGGCAGCTCCACAGCCGGAGAACTGGTACAGGTATGTTGATCAAGCACAAAGATATTTAAATAATTCTGTTTGTCGCAGTACGGCCAAAACCCCATTCAAATTGATGATCGGCACTAATATGAGGACAAAAGATGACCCACGAATCAAGGAGTTGATTGAGCAGGAATGGGCAAATTATTTTGAGGATGAGCGGGATGAGCTGAGAAAAGAGGCAAAACTTTCGATAGCTAAGGTGCAAGAAGCAAATCGAAGAAATTACAATGGTAAACGAAAACCAGGCGTACAGTATAAAGAAAATGATCTAGTGGCTATCCGTCGCACTCAGTTTGGTCCTGGATTAAAATTGCGAGCAAAGTATTTAGGTCCATACCAAGTAACAAAAGTTCTGAGGCATGACAGATACGCAGTACGCAAAATAGGCGAGCATGAAGGACCAAATGAAACATCTACCTCAGCTGATAGTATGAAGCCATGGGTTACCAATCTGGATGACATCAGCAGCAGCGAAGAAGAAACAAATGAATAAATTCGGTACATCTGGGGGCAGATGTCGAGTCAGAATGGCCGAATGTAGCAGTAGAAACTTATATACACTAGAATGTTCCACAAACGTAATAGAAGCACAGTAGAGCATTATCTACAAACGTCGATTTAATACTTTATGACCATAAGGCAGAGAGGTCATTAAAGAGAATTAGTAAGGGTCAGGTATTACCTATGACACAATTACGTCTAGATACGACCCGAAAGACCTGGAATAAAGTAAGACTTATATATAAGCACAGAGTTGACAACGCAGAGTGAGTCTACATTTAACAACCAAGGCATTAACAAGGTGGTAGAGCCTGACCACTACAAACACTATAACTCGAACACGACACATACACCCAGTATAATTCATTACATTTTCATTCAATAAATACTTGTTTTTTTAAAGTAATTGTGTTTATTTATATTTCGCATTGACCCCCTGCCTAGTGATACTACATATATATGTATGTATGAAAGTCGAAGGGCGGAGGGAGGGCGGAGCTCTCGGTTCACACAGAATTGAGGAATAAAATACTGCAGTTACGTCTGTATTTTATTCAAATAATAATAATAATATATAAACAAATGAATATATAATTACGTGTAAGAAAGATGATCATACATGAATATTCCGTATTAAATTGGGAATAATTATAATTATTTCACTGTTTTTTATTGTTCAATCAATTCTGTGTGAATCGAGAGCTCCGCCTTCCTCTTTTTATATGTATATATATATATATATATACATGTATGAGACTAATCAATTATGAGAAAATTTATGTACCAATATTTAGTACCAAATAATGTGAACACCAATTATTATTTTTCTTCATTTCCATCCTCAATTATTTCTCTATCAACTGAAAGCTCTAGTTCCTCTTTGACTTTTATATACTAATCCCAGCTGTTGTATTTACTTCTGTGAATACTCATTCTGATAATTAATTTTTTTTTTGATACTCGATATTGCATATATGTATTACAATATATGTACAAATAACAGTTACTATGAATACGTAGTGCACATTATGGTACGAGTACACATAACAATTACTCAAAATATATGGTACATATAGTACCCATACATTTTTTCATATTTAAACAAATACAAATTTGAATATTGCTTTGAGCTTGAGTGGATACTGTCTAAATGTAACTCACAGCTGAAAAAAGAAGTATTTCAATACTTGGCATACAATCACTGGTATATATAAGCTGTAAAAAAAAAATGATACCGACGGGTTTCGAACGTGTGACTCGTTCTGTTCATCGCAAGTGGGCACACAACTAGGCTATGAGACTTGTTAGAAATAAATTCAAATATTTTATATAAGGATCTTGTACATGCGAGTATATGTATGAAATCATTTGTCGAATATTGTTTGGATATTATTCAAATACTGTCAAGAGGTAGTTTGACTATGAGATGCGTTAGAAAAAAATTTTCATTCATTTTATCCACTTCATATTGAAGCCTGCAATTTATTTAACATTCAGAAACAACTACAAGTATCATTGTACACATTAGAGAAAGGAGGAAAAAAAGTACTTCGTCGCTCTGTCATTGCCGATTATTCCAGTTCACATATACGTCGCGCACGCTTGTCGGCTTGTGTGCTTTGCGGCTCGAATCTGGCATAGCTGAGAGCCTTCATGCATGTATAATGCACATGCGATATCCGGGGTTCCATGGGACGTTGTTGGTTACTGGGCCGAGCTCTAGGCATAATGCTAGTGACATCTATCGGGGGAAAAAAAACTACAAATCATGACGAAATGACACAAATTCGCCGGCACAAATAACGGCTTATTTACAAAGAATTGTGTAATAATTTTATGATTTTCAGATTCAGCATCGAAAATACTAAGGCGCTTGTTTTTCAGAATTTGCAAAAAACCCCTGTAATCGCTATAATTTGCGATTTTTCATAGGAATACGACCCGCGAGATTCAAACGATGAAGCCTCTTAATTTCTTACAATAATAACATGCTTATTATTCAATTAATCAAAAATCGGAAAAACAAGCGCCATGTAGAACATTTTTATCTTTAATTTCAATAGAAAAATTATGAAATTAATACTCTGGTGTAGCCGTTATTTGTGCCATACGTTTCAATGTAAAAACGTCGAAAAAGCGCCCCCTACAATTCAGTTCTGCCGGCCCTTAATATCTATTTGTTTATAAATGTATTCTTGGGAAAAATCAATACCACTTTCTTTCACACTTATTTATAAAATAAAAAATAATTGTTCATCATTTTTCATTGATGCGTAACCACCAAAATAATTTTTGTTATTTCTTCTACATTGATTAAAATCCGAATCAGGTCCAACTGATGCATCCACAAATTCTTTGTGAGAAGTATCACGTTTTTTATTTTTATTCATCTTTTGACTTGGAATAACAATACTAGCTTCATAAATATCAGTTTGTACTTCAGCGTCAGAGCTTTCTTCTTTAAATGAGTATCTATTGTAAGTAAATGATTTTGTTGGTTCAGAGATGCTGTTGTTACGTCCTGGAGTGCGCGATTTCGTCGAGAGAGGCTTACCTTGTTGAGTTACGTTGTTCGTGGTCGGGCGCCTCTGCTCCAGATTGGTTGAGAGCCAATCTCTGCGATTCTCCAGCGTAATTGATGTCAACCTCACTATAATAATTTATTTTATAGGGATTGTTCGTTTCTAGAGATGTAGATTCGAAACGGAAACTAGTGGAATTGTGAAGATGTTCGGATTGGCGGTAAATGAATAATGTTTGTGAACACGATTTAAATTTAAATCACTTATTTATTTAATTATTTTCACTTCACAAAATTGTTCAATGGCTTACTTATTTAATAATAATATCGATGATGAGTTAACAAATAAAAATTATTAACTTGATTACTGTTAGTTATTCTATCTTTATTTAATATTAAACGAGAACTCCGACTTATTTAGTTATTCATTATATTCTTATTCAACATTAATTTTCTCGCGAACGTCGCGGATAATTATCGCTCTCGAGTATTTCTGAGTAGGAACTGTACTCTACTCGATTTAAACTCGGCACTATGCGATTTTATTAATTAGTTAAAGAACTATTGTGTTGAACAATTATTTTTCAGAAAATAATTGGTCTTAGAATTGTCAGCTGAATGATTGAAATTGATCTTGTCGAATAACTGATCTTTTTAGTAGACATCGGAGAACTGAATTAAAACTAGGATTAAGACTAAATGACGTTGTGAAGTGAAGTGAAGGTATAACGATCGAATGAATGATGCTGCTATGATCAAGGGGTTTATATATCCCTCAAACTAGAGCATTTTTG
Source organism: Microctonus brassicae (assembly GCA_918226075.1). Taxonomy (NCBI): domain Eukaryota; kingdom Metazoa; phylum Arthropoda; class Insecta; order Hymenoptera; family Braconidae; genus Microctonus; species Microctonus brassicae. The sequence goes on from OW445482.1 coordinate 15,535,752, forward strand.
GGGGTAGTGAGTATGTGACTTTTGGGGTTGGAATGTAGACAAATAAATTTTGCGTTATCTTGAATTTAACGAACATATTCACTTAGAGTTGGCGACGGACCCATTGATTGCCCTTATCGACGCATTCCTTTTTCCATGACCAATATGCGTATTAGAGGAATCTATTAGCGCATCCTGTGAGTCATCGAGTTCTTGTGAAAAGTCATAAAATCTGGAATGCGTCCTCATCGAGATCGATATCGACTCTTAAAAAATACAAGCTTTTCCAATTTGGGGCCTGATTTATGGTACCATTTTGAAGATAGAAATTAAAAAGAAAAGAAAATACGTATAGTGAAAATTCGTCCATAATTTAGCCAGAAGACGTAATACTTGTAATTACATCATATGTGTAGTTGGATTTGTTAGTTGTATATTTATTATGTAACATAATTAGAGTTCTGTCTTATCGATCGCAGTTCTCATGTATTTCATTTGTATATATGTATATTATGTTATACAGCTATTTCTTAAGGTTTTAATTTCTTATTAACTAATTATTCTATGTTTAACCTATATAATAATATATCCCTACGCTGGGGATATAACACCTCCCCACCTGAAAAAGTTCGAACGTCCTCGTTCGAAGTATAATCGAATGCGCGGAATTTAAAAATATATAAAGAATATATTTTTTGGTTATATTTTTTCTTTTTTTTTGTATTGTTGCTTAATTATACATGTCCTCATTTTCCTTTTTCATTATTTTATTATAAATCGATCTAATTAATTGTCTAGTTAATATTTATTAGTTAAATTTAATTACTTATTTACTATTTAATTTATTCGTCGTTGTTTGATTATTTTAATGCAATTGTAAGATAGTTTCATCGTATCGATTTTTTTTTTTTTTTTTTTTTTTTTTTTTTTTTTTTTTTTTTTTTTTTTTTTTTTGATAATTAATTGAATATATATTTTTTTATAAATCGGTTGATGATTTCAAAAAATTTTTATTTTAATTAATCTATTATGATCTTTAGTTACATTATTTTATATAAAATTTCAAAAAAAGAATTTTTTTGTCTCGTTATTTTCTATTGCTGATCGAATGAATTACGTGTTCAGTTGGATAAGTAATTAATTATTTGTTTAGTATTCAATAGTAAATTTGCTCTTTTCTGATTATTTATTCGTTATGGATTAATTATTTCGATTCATTTATTGTTACTCAATGTTTAACTGTTTTCCTACTACTTAGTTCATATATGATTCCCTTCATTAATTTCAATTTTATATATTTTTTATATTTGATTTTATTTATTTATTTACTTATTATTATGTCCTAAAAAAAAATTTTTTTTTTTTGTTATTATTTAAAATTTCTTTTAATATATAAAAAAAATTCTTCATTTCTTATTTATTATTATTTTTTGTTTGTTTTTTTTTTCTTATTACTTTTTTTTGTTTAATATTTATTATATTTTTGTATTTTTTATACATATATATTTTTTTGTTTTTCTCTTTCTTTTCCATGACTTATTTCAAAAAAAAAAATTACTCGCGTGTGCGTACGTATTCGTACGCATATATATATTTTTTTTTTTTATATTGTTTAGAGAGAAAAAAAAATTGGGAGAGAAAAAAATTCTTTCATTTAATTTCGCGTTTCTCCGCGCCTCTGGGTTTCGAACCCGCGACCTTCTGTGTGTGAAGCGGTGTTCGTTCCACTGAGCCTAGTAAGCTACTTATTTACCTTAGTTTTTAATTATATATTCTTATTATAAGGTTTATCTCTCCTAATAGTAATAAAAATTAGTTGTGTACTGTAAGTGTGATTAATATTGTTGAGGAAGATTCAAACTACTTGATTCCTATATGTATTTGCGATTTTTATTTATATATGTACGTATTCGAGTTCAAAAGTGCCACCCCTCCCCACCTAAATAGTCGAACGTCCCCGTTCGCGCTAATATGTTTTTAAATTTTTGGCGGGAGATTCGAGTGTGGTTTATGGGTGAGTGTTATTATTATTATTTTTTTTTCAGTACAATTTTGGTGTATATGGTGCTGTTGTTACTTGACTTGTGATATGTGGAGTGTTATTAATTGTAGGGTAAATTTGTGATGTTGTTGGAGTTTCATTTTGCATTTTTATTTCCACTTGCTCAATCGTTCTGTTGTAATTTGTTTCTTCTAATTTATTATTTTGATCATTTCCCTTCGTTAATTCTTTTTCTGCGTCTTTTACTTTACTTCGATCTCTATTCAAGTGGATTAATAAATTGGTGACTGAGTCCCATACTGCTCCTAATAACCATAAACTCCATCCAAAAATTGTATGTAATGCATAGCCATGTACAATTATATCTACAGAGAATTTTATGAATCTAACTACCATCCAAATTCCCATTAAAGTCACTCCGTAAGTGCCTATTGTATTAAAGAAACTTGTCATTTTTCCCCATACTTTTTGGATTGTCTCCTTAACAATTTTTTCATCCATTAGAGTTGCGATTGAGATTCCTTGTCGTATACTTTCCTGACCCGTAGCTTCTCTTGCTAAGGTATGAAGTACGGCAGTTTTCTCTAATGGAAACATCATTGTTTCTCGCAATTTTTCCAGGTCGTCTGCAGAATATATTCCACCTGTTGCTAAATTTGATGGGCTGGAGTATTTCCATGATGTTTGTGTTTGTGCAGAAATTCTTTCTGGAGCAACCGCGGGTGCTACTTGTGGCATCATTTGTATCCATTCATTGTTTAAATGAAACATTGGCGCCAAAAATGTGTTACATTCGATTTGGTTTCCCGTGTGTACTAAGATGTGTGTGCGAGGTAGCATATATAATGATTCGTTACCCCGATGAACTGGAAGTTCTTGGAAGCATTCCTTTGTTTTTCTTATTTTTACGTCAACAGGTACGCATTTTGCAATGCGTATTGTTTCTCCCGTGATATATGCCATATAGCCAGCTTGCTTCATAAAATGATAGGCGAATTCGGCTGGTGCGATTGGTGCCATTGCGAGTGCGTTATGCAGCATTTGTTTTTCTAACTCGCATTGTTGAACAATTACATTATTATACAAGGCGGTTATTTGTCCTTTTAGATGTTGTTCTAAATAAACGAATTTTGAATTTACGTACGTTAAGATATCCATATTGGGAGTAGTAATTCTATTTTTGTAGGTAAAGAAGCTACCTTTAGATCTATCCATTATGAATAATTTTGGGTGTTCAGTTTTTATTAATTGGTAACCGCATATTTGTATTATTCCACGTACGGATAATGCGAAAGTTATATCCTCTGTGGTTAGGCTATAAATTTCTTGTGCGTAGTTATTAAAACTTTTGTCCTTGATTCTCTGAGCGCTTCCTTGGTATAATAAGGAGAATTTATCAGATTTGCATTGATCCATTGGTATTGTATTCCAGTACGTGTTACCTCCTTCCACGTCCATGCAACTACCTTTAGAATACGTGCATCTTACTCCTGAGCGTAATGTAATTTCGTTTTTATCGACTTGTACGGTTGTATAATAATCTTGTAAGGTTATGAATATTTGACCTATTACTACTACGTCGTCCCAACTTCCATAGAAGTCTGAGAACGATGAGCCTTTACAATTTCCTTCGTTATCGACTCGTCCGGCTAGTTTTAGCGGGCGGTCTGTCGTACCGTTCATTGTTAAACTAGTATGGTATTGATTGTACGATCGATACGTTTTCGTTTGGTGCATTAGTCGACAGATGTCATAAGTAGTTTCGCTAATATATTGTGCGTGAGCATTGGCAACTATTGAGATATGTGAGTGCATACCGCAATGATATATAGATCTATGGATTTCTATCTTACATTGAATTACGTGTATAGATGATAATTCGGCGGCCTGTAGCAATTGAACTTCTGTTGTTATTTTCTCAGGATTGTTGATTGGAATTTCACATCCCTTGATATCCGTTAATGACAGTGTCGTCATGTTCATTGTTGGTGCCCCGCAATCATACGCGACGAGGCCTTTCCCTAATCCTACTAGCGTACAGATCCCGAACAATATCAATTGCGCTGATCCCATGATTGATCTGGAATCATACGATCAATTTTGTTTTATCGTTAGCTTTTTCATCGTCGTCTGATAAATCTAAATATGCTATTTTGACTCTATCACAATGTACGATGCGTTTAGTCTTTTTATCTATTTGAATTTCTATGTCATTTTTCTCAGGTATTATATCTGTTATTTCATATGGACCTTTATAATTATCATCGAGTTTTCCCGCGCGATGATCTTTAATTAAATACACGCTTTGACCTATTTTGAATTGTACTGGATTTATCTTTTTATCGTAATTTAATTTTGATTTAAATTTCGCGGTTTCAAGATTTTCTTTAGCAACTTTTCTGATCTCATTAACTTTTCTTAATGTTTCTTTCATGTAATCTTCATAAGTTCTGACGTTATCTAATGGTGGTATTTCTGATGGCATAAGAGCCTTTCTTTGATGGATAATTTCATACGGTGTGAATTTTGTTCCCTCGTGTTTACTTGTATTATAAGAGAACATTGCGTGACTTAACCATTTATCCCATTCTTTTCTATCTTTTAAATAATGTTTCAAATAATCTGCCAATACTTGATGACTTCTTTCTAATGATCCATTTGTTTGAGGGTGAAATGCAGTTGTTTTTAATTGTTTAATACTGAATGCTTTAGTTAATCTTTTCATTACTTTGCCTATAAAAGCTGCTCCTTGATCTGTTAATATGGCTTTTGGACAACCATGTTTTAATATAAGTTCATCAATTAAACCTCTTGCTATTTCATCAGCATTTGCATGCGTTAATGGTACGGCAAAACAGTATTTTGACAAATCATCTTGCATGGTGAGAATATATTTATGACCGTTTACAGTTGTTTCGAGTGGTCCCACAATATCAAGAGCTACTTTATCAAATGGTTCACCAGATGTGTCTGTTAATATCATTGGCTGCTTTGTTTTTATTCGCACTAATTTTTTCCTTTGGCAACTAGCGCAATATTTAATGAATTTTTCGATGTCTCTTTTCATGTTTTCCCAAAAATATTTTTGTCTAATTCTATTATAAGTCTTTGTGACTCCTTTATGTCCTCCTATTGGTGAACTATGACATTCTTCTATTATTGTTGATCTATCATCGATTTGAGGTATAATTATTTTGTCCTTGCAAATAGTGATTTTAATATTTGTACCATGGAAAATATTTCTCATAATATCTTTAAGTTTTATCCATGCTGTATCTTTTATATCACTTCTACCTTGAGATATACTAGCTGACTCGATATTTGATTCAATCATATGTTCTTTTAAATTCGTAAAAGCTAAACTGAAGTTTCCTTCTTTTAATACGCTTGTATCGTCCTCTTGAACAACTAATCCAAATATAAATTTCTTTTTTATTTTATTAATTAGAATATCTCCCATTTCAAATTTTGTATGAGGATTTACATTCTTTAACCATCCCTTTTCTATGAATCGTTTACTTATTTCACTTGAAACTGTTCCGTCTGCTGATAAGAAACAAATGTAATTATCTTTTTTCATCTCTAAGTTATCACGTGACTCTATTATATTTATAGTGGAATGACTACATTCTATACTTTCATCGTTGTCCTGTTCTATAATCGTTTGTTTTGGAACATTGTTTTCATTTTGACTATGATTAAGTTGGCCTGTTACCGATGATTTATTTATTGACTTGTTATTTTCATCTGCGTTTGTTATTATTGAGTTCTGTGGCAATGATACTATAGAATTATTTTTAATAGTATTTTCTAATGATTTATTTTGGCTAGTTTTTATTGTAGTGTTACCAGTGTCTTTATTGTCGCTAAGAGATATTGGATAATTTTTGTGTGTTGGGTGATTAGAGATCTTGCTTATATTTTCAGTAGTAAAGTCATTTGGTAAAGATATATTTGTTTTTTCTTCATTCTCTTCTGTGATTTGTTTTAGCTTTGTCGATGTGTGAGAGTGTTGTGTAGGTTGAGTCTTATTTACATTTTCTTTCTCGCTCTTACTAGGTATCCTAACTCTAGTGGCTTGAGGTTTATGTGCCGCTCCATTGACACAACAGGGGCATTTAATATTTACTTTTCTGGTGCGTTGAGAACGCCGTAATACAGGTTCATTCCTTGTTATTTCTTTTTCAGGTAATATTAATGTTTCTTTTGTTTCTTTTAATTTTCGTTCATTTGTAGTTTCTTCTTCATTATCGTCGCTCGTAGCGGGTGATGTGGACATTTCGTTTTCCACTGTTAAACAATTTCCTTCAATTTTATTCTTAGTTAAATTATTATTCGTCGTTATTATTGATTGCTGTGGTCTTCTACTAATAATTTCTGTAGGTTGAGAAGTAATTATTGGTGTGTCATTTTTGTTTTCTGATTTCTCAACTATATCTTCTTCTTCAATTGTTATTTTTCTTCTTTCATCAAATAATTTTTCTCTGTTATGAGATGACCTTCGTTTCATTTCAATACTTGTTTGGTTTTGAGGTATAGGCGATAGTAAGCTTAATGATTTTCTTTCTCTCTCTCGTACCCTAATATTCGGTTCTGTCATCGGTGTGGATGTAGCGAATCCATATTTGAAAGGTTTGTTTGCGTGAGTACCGGATAATACGTCGATACATACACTTGTTTCATCTTTTGTTTTTCCTGACACTGTATTGTCGCTTTCAAATTGTAAAATTTTATTTTTACTTGGTTCTTTTCCAGCTTTCTCTGGATAATCCTCAGAGAGCAAAAATTCTACCTTCTTTTTGGGTAGTATAACGTTTCTTGATGAATGCGCGTGAGGGATTCTCAAAGGCGTTTCCACTATTTCTTCCTCAGTCGAAAGTGGATTCAATTTATCGGGGTTAGTGTTTCCCTCGATAGAAATTGTACGCTTTGTATCGAAACTCCTCGTCATTAATAATTCTTCTTTTTCCTTCCGGCTATACTCGGGCATCTGTTTAATTTCATTTCTACATTTATTTATTTCTCGTCGACTTGTGCTAGGTTGATCAGACCGTAGGCTTGACGACGGATTATCTAACTTTGACTCGGGTGTTGCTACCTGCGTTCCTCTAGGGTCGTCCGCATTTATAGGCAACACGTTTCGTCTCTTTAATGTTTTTATTTGTTTGTTTCTATTCAATTTTAGTAGTTTATAATTTTTACGATATATTTCGTCATCGCTATCTTCACAGCTCGCTTCAGAGGAGTGTGGATAATTTGTTATATTTTTTACAATTTGAAATTCTTTCTCTGGGGCACTCGTATTCTCCCAGGCACTTGATTTATAATAACCTCTTATGATGTTTAATTCTTTAGATTCTACTGGATTACGCGATAATGCATCTGCATTGGTATTAATCTTTCCGGCTTTATAACATACGGTAAAATCGAATTCTTTCAATCGTTCACGCCATCTCATTACACGCGAAGTAGGATCGTTCCATGCATTTATCCATACTAGCGGTCTGTGATCCGTAAACAAAGTGAATGATCTCCCGTAGAGATAAGGTCTAAATGTTTTCAAGGCAAATACTGTTGCTGCCATTTCTCTGTCTATTGTCGAGTAATTTTTTTCATGTTTATTAAGTGTACGCGATGCATAAGCTACTACTGCGTCTTCGCCTACCTTGCCTTGTGATAATACAGCACCTAAAGCGAAATTTGATGCGTCTGTGGTTACGTTAAATGGTTTGTTAAAGTCAGGATACATTAATATTGGAGCTTCACATAATTTATCTCGTAATATTTCAAATGCGACTTGATGTTCACTAGTCCATTCAAATATTACATTTTTACTCGTGAGTGTCGCTAATGGTTTTGCGATTTTTGCGAAGTCTTTAATAAATCTACGATAATATCCTGCTAATCCTAAAAATTCTCTTACGTTCTTTGTTGTTTTTGGTACAGGAAATTTTTGTACTGCTTCTATTTTTTGTGGATCCGGTTTTACACCGTCTGATCCTATAATATGACCAAGATATTTAACTTCTGTTCTCAAAAATTCGCATTTATCTGGTTGTAAAGATAAATTCGCTTTTCTCAGTCGTTCAGCAAGCTTTTTAAATTTAACTGCATGTTCATCAATAGATCGTGCATAAATAACTATATCATCTAAGTATACGAATAAATCTGCACCTTGTAAACCTTGTAATACAACATCCATTAATCGTTGAAATGTTGCTGGTGCATTTTTCAGTCCAAATGGCATGCGATTAAATTCATAATGACCATGTGGTGTGGTAAAAGCTGTTTTATGTTTATCGTCTGGATGCATCTCTATTTGGTGAAATCCAGAAGCAAGATCAAATGTAGAGAAATATTTAGCTCCACCCAATTGGTCTAATATGTCAGTAATTAATGGTAATGGATATGCGTCACCTACGGTTTTCTCGTTAAGTTTACGATAATCTATTACCAAACGCCATCTTTTATTTCCCTTTGAATCATCTTTCTTTGGTACTATCCAAAGTGGTGAATTATACGGTGACATGGATGGTTGAATTATTTTCATGCTAATTAAATCATCTATTTGTTTTGCAATCTCTGGTTTTTGAAATGGAGGATGGCGATATTGTCGTGTAAATATTGGAGCATTGTCACTAGTTGGTATTGCATGGGTCGTGACGTTTGTAGCTCGTAAGAATTCTCCAGGTATATGAAAAAGGTCAGCATATTCTTCAATGAGTGTATTTACAGCTTTACTCTCTTCCATATTTAGATGGTCTAGGCGTAAAAGTTCTAATACAGTTTTAACGCGGTCATTACCCTGTGCACTTGGGCCCTGTGCGCTTGGGCTTATCTTGCGCTCAGCTGTGTTTGAGTTTTTACTTGTTTCGTCCTCGTCTGCGCTAGTATCGAATGGATACAATGGTATTACGGGCACGTCTACCTTTACATCTTTATCTCCTGTATTAATTGCATACAAGTACGCTACTCCATTTTTACATGTCACGATTGCTTCTCCAGCATATATGCCATCTCCCAAGGGTATTCGTGGGATGTATCCTTCTTCATCTTGTGTGTTATTGACTCGTATGAACATGAGCGTCTTTTGTCTCGCTGGTAGTGTAATTCTTTCATTATTTGCGAGAGGAAATTTTCGTCCGTCAAAAATAATTTCTCTATTAACGTAGCTAATCTCACCATTATTTACGTGCATGAATTCAGTACCTATTATACCTGTGTAGTCTAATGGAAAATCTTCAGGTATAACGTGGAATATACCGTTTAAACCATTTAAATTTAAACTTATGCTTCCTAATGTTCTAGGCTTGTCGTGTTTAGAGACTCCTTTTAATTCGTATGTTATATTATCGTTAATTTGATTTATATTTTTTATCATGTTTAATTTTATTAGATTTAATTGTGAACCTGTATCTACTAAGAATTTATTTATTGGATATTTTAATTGATTTGATTTCATATTAATAGCAGGTGAACTATAAGTTGGCGAAATTGAATTAAAATTGCAATTAGCAGTTAATATTTTGTGTTTTTGAGAATTATTTTGACGAGTTTTGGGCGCTTTATTTATTGAGTGTTTCCCGTCGGCGCGCCGTTGCGAGGGGCTCCCTGCTCGTTTCCCGCTTGCGCTTCAGCCGATCTATTATTTTCTGTTGTGGGAAAATTATTCTGTCTTTGCTGCTCGTCGTATATGCGTTTTCTACATTCAGTTGCAATATGTCCCAATTTATGACAATAATTGCATTGAATGTTATATCGATTAGAACTATTATTTTGATTATTTTGCCCTTGATTCCTATTGGCTTTGAATCTATTACTTTGATAATTAGAATTATTTCTTCGATTATTATCAGAATATTGATTATTATTGCTTCTATTGTTTCTATAGTTTTGATTATTATTATTAGGAATATTATTTCTATTATTTGTATTCATATTGTTTTGATTATTATAATTGTTATTCCATTTTTGATTAATGTTTCTTGTATTTTGTGTATTTCCGTATTTAAAATCATTATCTCTTTTTCTGACTCTACATTCACTCCATTCGTGTCCTACTCGACTACAATAATTACAGTGTTTGTTATTTGTATGAGGTGTTCGTGTATTTTGTTTTTGTTCGCGTTGTACATTAAAACATGATACGGTATTATCTTCCATTCCTAGATTGGGAAATTCAGTACAGAGTGTTTCTGCCTCTATTGCCTCTTTTATTGCTAATGCTAATCTTTCAAATTTTACCTTTTTCAGTAGTCTAACATATTGTGGTCGAAGACCTTTAATAAATGCGCTTACTGCAATTTCTGTTACTATTTTTTCTCTTTCTTCTTTACCGTCCGCGTCTGACTGAGTTATATCGTCTACTATTTCTCTTAATATTTTTGTTACTCTTTCCCCGTATACTGATACTCTTTCGTGTTGTGCTTGTCGAACAGATTTAAATTCTACGATTCTATCAGTATATGGTATAGGTGGACCTTCAAAATGTGAACGAATAAATTTAATTAAATTATCTATTGTTCTAATGTCTTCTTCTATTATTCTCGCGGCGTATTCTCCTTTGAATTTACTCATTAGTGAAAAAACTATATTCTCTTCGTTCATTTGTGGTAAGAACGTTCTCGCTCTTTCACAACATTTAATAAATGCGCGCGTTGTACAGCCTTCTTTTGTACCGTCAAAATTTGGTATGAATTTAAGGAAAGATTTTGGGTCATTATATGTGTTTGTCTGATTCGCGGTTCTGAAAAGTGTTGTATTTGCGCCGCTCGCGATGCCATCCCCTACTGTTTGATTATTTTGAGCCATTTTTAAAGTTAATTTTCACAATGTTATAAAATAACTTATTTAATAATTATTTCTATTATTTACGTTGTTGATGTTGTAAACTTGTAGTTTGGGGATGTTCTTATCTGCGATGGTTGATCTTCTGTTTATTTTTCTGCTTGTCTGCGGTCGGTGCTCCTTGTTGGCCTTGAGTCAGGTGTTGCTGGTGTCCCTTTTTCGACGGCTGCTTATCGCTGACGTCTAGTTTTTATTATAGTAAGGCACACGCACAGCACTTTTAACGAATTATTATATTTCACTTTTCAGTTTAGTCTGCGTATTAATTTTTCGCGATGTTACTTTAATTTATTTTCATTACTATTTTTTGTTGTAGAGTCACTTTAATTACCAAGTCTTTATTATTTTAATGTTTAATGTGTTTAAGTTTTACCGCTAAGGTCACAATTACTAATTCCCGGTAACCTGTTGCTACCAGTTTTTATTATCTATTTTCAATTTTGATTTTGTTATATAGGTACTTTGTAATTGACGTACTTTTATTGTTCGAAAAATGGTGCTACTCTTTCACTGTTACTTGTTTTAGAAATTTTCTTTTACCGCTTAAATGTCACAACCACTAATTTCCGGTAACCGCTGCCACCAGTTTTTATTATAGTAAGGCTGTTACGTCCTGGAGTGCGCGATTTCGTCGAGAGAGGCTTACCTTGTTGAGTTACGTTGTTCGTGGTCGGGCGCCTCTGCTCCAGATTGGTTGAGAGCCAATCTCTGCGATTCTCCAGCGTAATTGATGTCAACCTCACTATAATAATTTATTTTATAGGGATTGTTCGTTTCTAGAGATGTAGATTCGAAACGGAAACTAGTGGAATTGTGAAGATGTTCGGATTGGCGGTAAATGAATAATGTTTGTGAACACGATTTAAATTTAAATCACTTATTTATTTAATTATTTTCACTTCACAAAATTGTTCAATGGCTTACTTATTTAATAATAATATCGATGATGAGTTAACAAATAAAAATTATTAACTTGATTACTGTTAGTTATTCTATCTTTATTTAATATTAAACGAGAACTCCGACTTATTTAGTTATTCATTATATTCTTATTCAACATTAATTTTCTCGCGAACGTCGCGGATAATTATCGCTCTCGAGTATTTCTGAGTAGGAACTGTACTCTACTCGATTTAAACTCGGCACTATGCGATTTTATTAATTAGTTAAAGAACTATTGTGTTGAACAATTATTTTTCAGAAAATAATTGGTCTTAGAATTGTCAGCTGAATGATTGAAATTGATCTTGTCGAATAACTGATCTTTTTAGTAGACATCGGAGAACTGAATTAAAACTAGGATTAAGACTAAATGACGTTGTGAAGTGAAGTGAAGGTATAACGATCGAATGAATGATGCTGCTATGATCAAGGGGTTTATATATCCCTCAAACTAGAGCATTTTTGGGGGTAGTGAGTATGTGACTTTTGGGGTTGGAATGTAGACAAATAAATTTTGCGTTATCTTGAATTTAACGAACATATTCACTTAGAGTTGGCGACGGACCCATTGATTGCCCTTATCGACGCATTCCTTTTTCCATGACCAATATGCGTATTAGAGGAATCTATTAGCGCATCCTGTGAGTCATCGAGTTCTTGTGAAAAGTCATAAAATCTGGAATGCGTCCTCATCGAGATCGATATCGACTCTTAAAAAATACAAGCTTTTCCAATTTGGGGCCTGATTTATGGTACCATTTTGAAGATAGAAATTAAAAAGAAAAGAAAATACGTATAGTGAAAATTCGTCCATAATTTAGCCAGAAGACGTAATACTTGTAATTACATCATATGTGTAGTTGGATTTGTTAGTTGTATATTTATTATGTAACATAATTAGAGTTCTGTCTTATCGATCGCAGTTCTCATGTATTTCATTTGTATATATGTATATTATGTTATACAGCTATTTCTTAAGGTTTTAATTTCTTATTAACTAATTATTCTATGTTTAACCTATATAATAATATATCCCTACGCTGGGGATATAACACTGTCACGAAACATAATGATGATTTGACATGCTTTATCTACCTTTCGATATTTCAAATTCTCTAATTTTCATATTTCTAATATCATTAACAATATTGTCAGAGTAATTATTTGAGGCTGCCATTTCAACAGTATGGTTGTAATTATATTTTTGTTTTTTGATACTATTAAATCTTCTTCTCATAAAGCGTTCATGTCTGTTTATTGCACAGATTTCACTGATATTTTTATTATTGCTTATGCCCGAAAACTGCGTTGGAACATAACTTGGCCTCATTACTTCTTCACTTTTCTCATTACCCACAAAATATATGCGTACTACATATCAGGCTTGACGTCTTTGGATACTAAGCAATATTTTGTAAGTCACTAAAAAATTACAATAAACTGGAATTTAATACAAAAGAAACTTACAAAAGATTAAGATACAATTAATTGATACTAAAGAATGCTTCGAAGTTCGTTAAGGTAGCTAGGTTATGTTTACTCACTTTATCTCCCGAACAGCTGATATCCATCTAGCTCTTTGCTGCGTTTTGTATTTTGATGTAGGAAATTTATAAAATTTAACATCACTGTTGAAAGAATTATTTTTGCAGGAACAAACACAGCAAACGGTATGTTTCATTTTTATAAATTTTTCTTTCAATTTATTCAAAAAATGTGAAGAATTCAAGATGATTATTACGTGAGCGATGCAAATATACATGGAAATTTCCCACTTTATTTTTCGATTCTCTCACCGCGGGCGCTACATTACGTTTCGGAATCCCTTCCCTATACCATTCTCATAGCGAATATGTACTTCTAGTTTTATATTTCTCTGACGATGATACACTATGCGGAACAGAGAGGAAATTGAACAAATGGTACAGTCACAGTGCAGTACAGACGAGAAAGATTGAAAGTGAAATGTGATGGCCTGGTGGATAGTGAATATCTATGTCGCGCATTATCTTTTAAAATATTGATTCCTAGCGTCAGCGAACGGGATGTTGGGAGAATGGATATAATCTTAAATTGGATCATATTTGTGAATAAAACAGGGAATAAGAGCATTCAACGTTGGATAATATATATGACATTAAAAAAATAGGTACGTATAACCAAGCATGCAAATATGTATTTCATTTTTTCATCGCGATAAATTACGTACGATTGGTGTCTACTGCTTGTCCAACAAACATCAGCCTTCACTGGGGAAAAACTCAATCGAAGATATTATTGAATTGCATTTGTTATTGAAACGAAAATTTTCATTTTCTTCTATAACAATATCTGATGGATAATGTTGAGAATCAATTATTATATATCAATATGCGAGTTCAGGAATGATTTCATTTAGATATGCTGTGATAATTCAAGTTTAGTCAACTATAGGGCGTCCATGTGTCTGGCAAGATAATAGAAAAGTAGTCAGCTAGTGTTACTGTTTTGACGATACGTGATGCGATTTTCCAGTAAACTTGTAGTGCATAATTGAATTTATTTTCAACTCCATTGCTTGAGTTGTAATGATGAAACAATTTTGAAATCGATAGGAACCCAATGATGTTATTCAATAGGATATATTTCCACGCTTCCGGATGAGGAGGACTAAATTGTTTTATGTATGCTTAATATCATGAAAATCATGAATTCTTTCTGTTATTTCGAATTATCATTATTTGATCGTATTTATTTATAATGTTGAATTTGTATTCTTCGTAGTACTAATTAATGAAATTTTAATTTGTGAAAAAAATATATGAATGATATTTTTATAGGTGTCACAGTGGATAAGACGATTTCAAGACGGCATAAAATTCATATAATCATGACAGAACATGGCATTGCAAACGAATTATTATTTCTGATGCAGGATTGCCATTTGGTACATACGACCCATAGCTACTATTTGAAAGTACGTCTCGTATTGTAGCGAATTGTTACGTGATCATCACATTTATCTTCAAATATTTTACATATTGCAGGTAAAAGGCTGGAGTATTCAGAGATTACAGATGATTGATTGAAGTATAAAATAGGAAGCCAAGCTAATAGTCAAAATAACAATACTAATAATAAATAATAATAATAATAACAACAGTATTAATCCTCGTCGTAGTAGTAGTAGTAGTAGTAGTAGTAGTAGTAGTAGTAGTAGTAGTAGTAGTAGTAGTAGTAGTAGTAGTAGTAGTAGTAGTAGTAGTAGTAGTAGTAGTAGTAGTAGTAGTAGTAGTAGTAGTAGTAGTAGTAGTAGTAGTAGTAGTCGTAGTAGTAGTAGTAGTAGTAGTAGTAGTAGTCGTAGTAGTAGTAGTAGTAGTAGTAGTAGTAGTAGTAGTAGTAGTAGTGCAGTAGTAGTAGTAGTAGTAGTAGTAGTAGTAGTAGTAGTAGTAGCAGCAGTATCAGTAGTTATAATTATAATAATAATAGTAGTAGTAGTAGTAGTAGTAGTAGTAGTAGTAGTAGTAGCAGTAGTAGAAATAGCTGGTTGTAATAGTAGTGGTAGAAGTAAAAGTAGTAGTGGTAGTAGTAGTAGTAGTAGTAGTAGTAGTAGTAGTAGTAGTAATAGAATGGATTCTCCACCGTCTTGTTCACTAAGCACCACAGGACCTCTAAGTGACTTTGGCAGTAGTGGCCTTGGTGGGTCCATTTCAAGTGATTCTGTGAGAGCACAACTTGCCATTGAGGTAATTAATGAAAATCCATGTATAAATAAGTTTTTTTTTCATTATATGCTCTGTTTAATAAGAATATACATTATTGCGAATGAACTGTAGTTGATATGTATATTGCTCATTTCCAGATGCAAGAAAGTGACATGGAAAGTAAATCATTGTCTCAAGATTCATTTGATTATTCAGACGGGATGTGTGGTCAGAATTTCAATACATTAAAAAAAGGTCCCGGATGGGCTGACATAGATGGCAAATTAGAAGTAGTTGATGTAGCAATAAAGCCACCACCAGAGTTTCAAGACAGTCCATCACCGCCTGATTCAGTATCATTGAGTGCACCGATATTATGTTACAATACTCGGCAAATACGACAAGAAGTTCCTCGATGGATGGATGGAATAGTAGAGAACTTAGTGCTTCAAATAATTGAGGAAGCTCTCGCTATATCATGCCGTATTTCGTGGCCTGAAGGACGAATATCACAAATCTCATCGCATAAAATAAATCATGTGGCGAACGGTAGTACACATATTCACAATTCAAGACAGCGCTTTTGGGCATCCGAAATGTTGCCATCATCTTCATCACGCCAGGCCGGTACTACTACAATTACAATCACTCCCTACAATACCCTCAATCGTCCAAATTCACGTTGCTCACTCACTTCATCTCGACTATCTAGCTCTCATAATTCGTTAAATATATCGGGTTTATGTAATAAAGCTGATGATAGCAGTTTTATAACATCAGCAATGTCCCATGATGTATTGACAACAAGTGAAATAAGTGACATGTACAATGTGCCCTTTGATTCTGACATTTACACTGTTCCAATAGACGTAGTCAGGCCATTTCATGAATTGCGAATACCACAGCGTCCAAAGCGTCATCGTCATCATCGCAAACGGCGAAGAAATGTTTCGGCAAGTTCACAAAGTGAGCTTGAAGCTCACATTCAACAAGCAAGGCACTATTGTGGCAAACCACGTGCTATAACACATGTTATCAAATCGCAGCGATTATTAGCAGAGGTATGCTGCAGTGAGAGTGGTAATGGCAAACGCCACAGTGTACCTAGTACGTCTGGGCGACATGGATCTCGGGTATCGAACAGTAGTCACACGCATAATATTGGTGAACCAATACACATGACATTGCACGAAGTGCGACAGTACCTCGAGACACTTTATTCGAGTTCAAGTGATTCTAGTGAGAATAAAATAAAGCGAGATAATATACCAACGATCCAAACACCTGTACAATTTGGTGTACCCAAGGTTTTAAGTGTAAATAACAATAATAGATACAGTAATCCACATACGGATTCATCGACGGACACACCAATTTCTAATAAGTGTACAAATGGATTAATCAATATTAATAACAATATTACCAACGCGCGAAAGCATAAAAAAAGCTCATTAGTGAATGTAAAGCATAAGAAATCCAAGGATGATACACATAAGGATAAAAGTGAAAGTGATCGGGAAAAGATGAAGAAAAGCCAGCGTAATTTTTCATTGAATCTTAAACAAACTTTATGCAATATTTTTAGATTTAGGCGTTTGGGATCCCCAGATCATTTTGTTGAAAAGAGAAATAGTATTGTGCAAGGGGAAATCGCCGAGGAAGAGGAAGGCGATTCCGATCAGAATGCCAATAATAATAATACGACATCTGACGCTGATTCATCGGCACAAAAACTACCGTTTTTCAAACGTGCTTTGCCACCATTGCCTCGCAGCAATGAGCAGTTAAATATTGAACAGGGTGAGGATGCGCTGACTGCTATTGTGTCGAAAATCGATTCCCCAACTTCCATTCAGCATATTTCATCACTGCGCGATGATGAATTACCGCCTGAAGATACCAGCATGGATTTTGCAGCGAGTATTGAAAAAGTGAAAGACGTATGTACATTTTTCAATTTCTTTCCATCATATATATTTATTTAATTTCATCCCTAATATTTATTTAATAATCGAAATAATAGTTTATTGAGATTGAATTATATATTCGAAATTTCCGTTAACCTACCGTCGAGCACATTTGATTTCGCAGGCACAGTGCTCCTATGAATTTACATCATCTTTTTTGCACCCGACGGAATGTTGAATGAGTTAAATTAATATATTTCATTATTTTATACATAGTATGGATGGTATTGGGGCCCCATGTCTGGTGAAGCAGCCGAAAAAATTTTATCAAACGAACCTGATGGATCTTTCATTGTTCGAGATAGCAGTGATGATCATTATATTTTCTCTTTGTCCTTCAGATTAAATAGTTGTGTTCGACATGTACGAATAGAACATGATCAGGGTAAGCACTAATAAACTTGTATATTTTCATTTTTTTATGTATAACATACTGAACATTTTTTTGTTGAATGTAGGTAATTTTAGTTTTGGAAGTTGCACGAAATTCAAATCCCACACAATCGTTGATTTTATTGAGAATGCAGTGGAGCACTCTAGAAGTGGTAGATACTTATTTTTTCTTCATCGACGGCCAGTACTGGGTCCGATGAGAGTGCAATTACTTCATCCGGTATCTAGATTCAAACAAGTCCAATCACTTCAACACATTTGTCGTTTCATTATATTGAAAATGGTGCGGAGAGATTTGATTCCGACACTTCCGCTTCCTCGACGACTCATCGATTATTTAAGCACGCCGCATTATTACAGCGAACAATTAGCGGAACAAGACGATCGTGCTGAGTCACCTGTGAGCTCATCAACTGGAGAATTAGAGAAAATTTGTTTCACGCCGCAAGGCCTATCGTGAGACGTACAAATAGGTGTTTTTACTATACGTCTCGGCATGTAATATATAAAGGAATTAATATAAGAAAATATGGACGTATTCGGCGAAAATAAATTGTTTATAATTTAAACCACATGAATGTCATAAGATCATGTAAGTAATCAAAGCGATATCACTGCTACATTGAATTTTAAGATAAATTCACTCGTGGAGTGGTTCATATTTATGACGTCTCTTTCAAAGTAATGTTCACTTACATTCAAAATGTCACACATTTTATTAATAAAGAATTGCTTATTTTATATAAAAAAAACTTGTAAAATCACACTGGACGAATTATGAATATGAGTCAATGATTGATATCGCACTATAATCTCAAGATGTATATTGACTATGAAATCAAGTCATTGGAACTCAATTATAGTAGATGAAACTTAGCATATTGATACAGACCACATTAATAATTAAGGGAGTTTATTATGAGCGAATGTGTCAACTCTAGATTCACATTTATTTATTATTACGACGATAGTGATGCGCCTCAATAATTAATAGGCGATTTTTGTAGTATTTTACAATCAAAATTTGTTTTTTTTTTCATCCATTTTCAAATTCATCATAAAATTTTTTTATTAATATCGACACTGGCATCACTCATTTTATTTTTCTTTCATCGATTTTGCTCGCCACAAATGTAAAAATTTTTTCGAGTACTTCATTGAAAGACACGACAGAGTTTGTTATAAAATGTCGTTTTAACTCTGCATTTTCGCAATAAAAAAAATTATTTTATTGTATTCACATTGTACAATTATGTGCCATACTCGACAGCTTGTATTTTTTTCTCATTTATTATGTGCATTTCAGAAAAATGTTTATTCTTAATTTATCAGCGGGACTATTGTAAGTTGAAAATATTCTACGAATTATATCTCTGAAATTTTTTATTAATCCTTCAAGCTATACCAAAAATGTATGTATATATAAATCAATTCATCTTTATGTATTGTATTAATAACGTTAATTGAAGAGAAAAATTTGGTAATATTGGAATTCAAATTGCAATTCGATATTTACTGTATTAATTGACGTCAATCTTAACAAAATTTACGTATAGTTACGTTGTGAAACCAAATTTATTATTATTCATAATCGTTCTGCACAGTACGATAAATACACATGGGCAATTTCAATAAACGAAAGTAATACAGATATAGGTGCGTACCTTGCACTTTTTCAAAATCGATGAAGAAGTTTTTGATAGGTCGAATATTAATGTTGACTTAGTATTACATGTACATGATTATTTAAAAATACAGTACGAATGAGATTGACATGTGAACGTAACATTGATTAATTTTATTCGATTATTTATTTATTTATTTTTTCGATCTTTAGTAATGTTAAGAGAAGCCGACAAAATGGAATTATGAATGAAATTTATAATTGCTTACTGCTGCAATAAATCACGCATATGTCGCGTGTATCATGCGACTTTTAAATTTATGAATTTATATCATGGCTGTGATGCTTATAGAAGCCAACCACAATTTTGAAGTTAATAAGAAATTTTCTAATTGATTATATAATTTTTATCACAGTTTAATGTCGATAAATAAACACATTGATTATATTACGTTGAACATTAAACTCTGATAGCATTATCCTAATCTGAATTATATGTCAATGTGAATGTAGATTTTTATATTTAATATTGTTAATTACTACTGAGGAAGTAACTTACTAGTCATAGATCTCATTATAAGTGGGCTTCTAACTAAAATTCAAATTTTTCAAAAGTTCTGAATAATTAGTTGTACTGAACCTGAGTGAACTTTCAAATTTATAATTCATGTTTCATTCCCACAATTGCAGTATTTATACATATATAATTTAATGTATATATTCGTGCATATTTCAATAATTTCTTTAGTTCGGGGCCTTGACTAAATTGCTTATTCTTCAATATTATATTTTTATCAAGATTGAGAAATATAGCGAAACCATGTATCTCCAAATTGTATTTGTCGAATGTGCAACGCTGTATATACAGTTTCAAGAAATATAGTTGTTAAGATATCAGAGACACGATTTTATTAAAAAATATTTGTTAATCATTCGCTCTGCAAACTGATTTCAATAGATCAAATGGGTTTTTAGTACCTAAGAAGTAATGACTATTACATGGTTTATAAATAATTTTTTATGCAATTTTTCGGGATCTTGAAGTACTTTCATTTATATTTACCCTACACTCCAATTCTTCAATCATCAGTAAGCATGTTCGATCGTGATATACATGATTTTCATTGTGTTCAGACAATGAAACGTTCCACTGACAATGATTTGACGATGTTTTCTTGAATGTATAAAAGGTTCATGTATACGTAATATATGTTTTTATTTTATGTATTAATAATTTTTGATTCATAATTAAGAGTAATGAATGTTTGGTAAATGCGTTGTATGTAACAAAATATTCTAAATCGACATATTACTGTAATCCACATAATATTATAGTACTTCATGCAATAGCAATGAGAAACAATGAATTTGTATCCTATTTGAATGCATGAATTAATTATTTAATATATTTCATGTTGGCTGATGAAATGTTTTTAAGTATAATCAAGAACAACGTATTGACAAAGTATAATCTAAATTGCTATTCAATAAGATAACTCACAGAAATGGTAAATCACATGGAACGGAATTATATTTGGTTAATTTTTATAAGCTACTAGTTCAAAATATAATAAATGGAAATAATATCCAGAATATACAAAAATTAACTAAAATGTGCTATTCAATGGATATAGAGGACAGTAAAAATGGGTGAAATAAAAAATTATTCGTGATTCTTTTTTGTTTTTACATATAAGAATGATGCTCATGAATAGTTCAAGTATGATAAGATATAATCATAAATCACTTCAACGATTTTTCAAATTTATCTGTTTGACTTTGATTTTTTTATAATCCCTAATAACGCAATGAATACTAAGATGTAATAAAAAGTTGAATTTGCTGCAAAAAAGTAATCGATGAAAAAGTAAAGTATATGATTAAACAAGAAAATGAAAAAAAAAAAATTCCAAAACATATATAAGAAAAAGTTCTTATATAATTGATTGAATTTATATATCATGGGGAACGAACAAGAAGTGAACCATAAAGTACATACGCAATACGCATTTAATTAGTTAACGTTTGTACTGCGATCTTAACAATGAAATAAATTTTTGAGAATAAATCTTAGCATTTCAAATTTATTAATTTTACCATTATAATCATGACTGAGAGGCACATTATTCGAAACGTCGGTATGGTACTATTTTCATGGTCGCTTAAAAGATTATAATCAATCATGTGGGTGAAGAAAACGATTTTATTATTGCTGCTTAAGGACGTTCGGTAGAGTTAGCGAGGGGAAACATTTACGGGGCAAGGGGAAACTAGTGATGAATGACGACTTGACAACGCCGTACCGGGTCTTCAATGTGTGAGTGTTCATGAACACGCATCAGTGTCTGCACTGCTGCTCGTCTGCTGCGTTGGTATGACGTCCCGGAGCATTTTGAATTTCCCGCTACTAGCGACGTTGCCGTTGCGTTTCTGTCGAACTCTTATTTATTTTTTTATTAATAAACGAATCAGATGATCGTCACGAAAATTGGTACACAAGAAATTAATAGCATTATCTGTGACATATAAAAAATTTGGCGAAATTCATTTTGCCAATTTTCTTAAAACTGAGTTTTTATCAGTTATCCCATAAGCGACCGTGTTAAAATGACTGAACTTTGAAATTCAATATCTCGAAAACGAAATAGATGAACCTCTTAAAATTTTGACAGGGTTATTGTAACAACAATAAGAACGTCTAACCGAAATTTCAAAAAAATTCATTGGAGGGTTCTATCTCTACCGAACGTCCTTAAGAGTCGGCCCTTAAGATGAGTTCACATGCAGCCGGTAGTACAACTATATACTATTCAGATCTCTACTTTTCACGATTCTAGCCCAAGTCTAAACTCATATGCCTATATACTTTGACATCAATATACTCCCGAATATCTTTACTCCGATAAATCTCTACTTTGCAAACCTCCATTCCCCAAATTCTTACTCCTGATTTTTCATGTAATTCACGTGAAAAGTATTGATCTGAAGAGTATACTAGTTGTACTGCTCATTGCAATGAACAAATCTGATTGTACATACTAAAGAAAAGGCCAAATTTTCTTTTGATGTACCGCCTAGTGAGTGATCTCTCGCGAGTGCGAACAAATGCATCTAAAGGCGTATATCGGTATGTGTGCATCAACCGAATAAATTTGTTTGCGATTTTTCGTTCGCCTTCGTTTACTGTACGTCTACCCACCTGATGTCGGCTATGCACTCGTCGAAGGAAGGCGAACGAACAGTTAAAACAATTGGTTCGGTTAACGTACTGACTGATGCCATTGGACGTTTTCATTCACGTTCGCGAGAGACCACTCACTAGGCGGTAAATCAAAAGAAAATTCGGCCGAATTATGTCAACCTATTTCTTAGTTATAAAGGGTAGAGGTAAGGAAAACTGTCTCTGTGTATGAAAAAGTGTCCGTTAAAATGTGCTAAAGAAGGGTGGCGCTACAGTAGCTACCGGGTCATATTTGAAAAGAGCGCCAAAAGTTATTAGAAAAGGAAAAAGAAATAAACAAGGACGGAATATTTTCCGCTCAGTTATGACGCACTTTTCAAAATAAGAATAAAATAAAAACAGATACATAATCAATCATTTGCTTAGCAATTTTTAACGTCTGATTAATTTTTATAACATTAAAAAATGAACAAAATGAGGGAATAGCATGTACACAATTAGAGAACAGAATCTTTCGAACGGAGAAACAAATAATAAAAATGAATTTTACAACTGTCAGTTTTTTGGCAGTACAACAACACTACTCTTCAGATCTCTACTTTTCATGTGAATTACATGAAAAAACAGAAGTACAAATTTGGGGAGTGGAGGTGAGAAAGTAGAGTAGAGGTATTCGGAAGTATGTTGATTTCAAAGTGATAATATGAGTTCAGACTTAGGCCGGAATCTTGAAACGTAGAGATCTGAAGAGTAGTGTTGCTATACTGCCAGTTTTTTTATTGAAAAATTAATTTGAATGAATTATAAGAAATATCAAATACTTCATGTTTTAAACGTTTTTATTCGCAAAAAAAAATATAAAAGTCTTTCAAAATTTTCTAATTAAAATGGAACTACGAAAAAAAATCATAAGACGGGTTTGACCGATAATAAACGTGTATTAATTTATAAACAATAAAATATATTATTTAATATAAATATTTGAATCAACAAATACACTATTAAAAATGTTTCGAAATATAAGTCTTTTATTTAAGAAATTAATTTGGCATTTCTCCTATTCATTTTTGTCTTAATTTTAGCTGCTTCATAGCGCTTATTTTCAGATTTCGCCAGAAAATGAGCGCATCACTATACATGAAAATCAATAACTTTTTCAGTTAATTTATTTTCATGCTCAAAACATCCAACTTTTAATGAAACTTCTTTCTTAAGCTCTACTGATATCTCAGATCGCTCTAAGAACACACTTTTCTAATTGCTTAGTTAAACTAAACAATTCATTACTTGCAGAAAGTAATCCTCCATATAAATCCATTTTACAAATAACATAATTTCTCTGTCAATAATAATAATAATAATAATAATAATAAATGCAATATTATCTTTTGTTGCATTTGCCGTAGTACATGTAGTACACATGACATAACAACAATGATAGTTTATATGATGAGTAAATATAATATATGCGGCGATATAATTGTTGTTATATAATGACTCCCTTTGTAATAATTATTATTTGAATCGTAATGATTATTTAATAATTTATTATTATTCTATATTAATATCATATTAAAATATGTTATATTATATATTAATATAATAATATTATACATCGATATTGAATAAAATTAAATTGAACAAATAAATAAATGCATTAAATGAAAAATAATAATCGTAAACAAATAATTATTATTTGTTAGGTCCTATGGGACCTTTTGCCATCTTCATGACGTCTGCGCTTTAGTCGCAGCGCATTCCTTCAAATAAAATTATCTCGCACTTCGAAATTTGTCTTTATTTTAATATAAAATCAAATAATATAGAATTTCACCTGCTCAATGTAAAAGTAACTTCTTATTCTAGAAATATCTATTTTTAAACAAATATGAGAAACGAAGCTACGTGAGAACTTCCATAAAATATCGTTTTACTGCATCGAAAAATTCCTTAAAGAAATGCTTTGTTACGTCGTAGGTGTTGTTGGACGTGGGTTTTAAAAACATAAATATTATTTTATTTTGGTAGAGGATCGTTGCCTGCCACTACTATGCGTAGCTGAAGCGTAAGGATGTTATGAAGTGAATTAGAGATGATTATAATTTTATTAGAGAACAATTATAATTTTAATTGATATTTATTAATTTGTTCACTTAAACTGTTACAGATAGTTTACACTTTTAGATTTATTGTCTATTTAATTCTTCTTTGAGTTCACTTGACGATTCTAAATTTAATTGATTCTAAGATGTTATTTCACGGAATACTTGATTGTCGAATATCGTTATCACTTAAAACTTAAAGATGCCACACAGGCTATATGATTTGCCACACAGGCTATTTGATTGCCGCTAAGGCTACTGAATGCCACAAAGGCTACTTGATCTGCCTCACAGGCTATTTGGATGTCGACTTAGTATTTTCTAACTTGACTTAGTTGATGATTTGCTTGAACTCGTAATCGTCGTAAAAGATGTAGAAAGTGAACTGATGAGATTCGTTGTGTTTCAGTTTTTATAGACAAGTTTTTACTTAGCTTTGAATATTTCTGTCAGCAGTTTGAAACGTTATTTTCTATTGGTCGAATTTACGTTAACAATTTAATAATTCGTTGGAAGTGATGAAAGGGTGACTCTTATTGGTCGAACAGTTCAATAGGTAGGGATACTTTACAATTTGCTGATTTTAGTTAACAATGTTTCTTGGAAAAATCATGGAATCGAATTAATGAAAGTTTTAGTTAAGTTTCAAATTTTATACGTTATGTGAAATAAGCATTCTAGTGTGAGAAAGTTATTCGTGGTTTAGATTTCTTCTGTTTCATCGACAAGCGATTTTGACGGGAAGTTCTCATGTGACATTGGTATTCATATTCAGTTAAAAATAGATATTTCTAAAGTAAGAGCTACATAAAGTGAATGAAATATTATATTATATGAAGAATATTCAATACAATTAAATGAATCGATTAATTACTAAAATAAGAACATGTGTGGCGGCACAATCTGCTCTGTCTTCGCTGCCTTCTACTGTAATACCGACACAGTGTTACGTCCTGGAGTGCGCGATTTCGTCGAGAGAGGCTTACCTTGTTGAATTACGTTGTTCGTGGTCGGGCGCCTCTGCTCCAGATTGGTTGAGAGCCAATCTCTGCACCTCTATCAACCTGTCGACTGGAAGTTATTTTTTATTATTTTTTATAAACAAATCGTTTGTCCGTCATTTGTTCTTATTTGTTCGTCAAAAACCATTATTTGTTCGATTATAGTTCATTTATAAAAAATTAAACAAAATTTTTTTTATAAGTTGGCGTAATGTGTCTCTAATTGAACTTTTTTTTTTTTTAATCGAAAGATTTTTTTTTTTGTTTATTTGTTCGATTAATTAAATTGTTTGTTCGAGTGTCGTTTAATTTTTATTTATTTTTTTTCATAATTAATTTATATATTTTCAATAGTCACAGCGCATGCGTCAGTGTTACGTCCTGAGAACACACGGACTCGTGAGAGAGACTTACTTGGGCGAAATATTCTGCGTCCCGTGATAGGTGGATCTGCGCTTGATTGGTTGAGGGTCAATCACTGCGATGTTCCGGCGTTTTCTAACAGACTTACCGAATTTGAAATTGTTTATATCTGTTTTTCTTCGGAATAGTAAGTTCAATACCGAAATTAGTGGAACTGTGAGGATGTTAGGTTAACGGAAAGAATTTATGTAAACTAACAAGAACACTACCCATGAGACCACTTGGTACCAAATATCAAGAAAAGTAATAAAACTAAGGAAAACACTTGTGAAATAAATAAAAAAAAGAAATGAGAGAAAGAAATAATGCAGCGTATAAGACGATACGATGAACATAAATAATGCACGTGCATAAATATTCAACTGTAATATATGTATACAAAAATTTATCAGACCATGCATAGAATAGTTTATATAAAATGAAAACCCCTCCACCTCATCTTAAACCCAATAGAATTAAAAAGAATAAAAATTAGACAAGAGAGAGAATTGTTTAAATAAAAAGAAGCAATAACGAATTTGCTAAGATCGTGAGAAACTATAATTTCTCCCTCCAACAAGACAACTAGAAAAATCATTCAATTCTGAACTTGAACGATTTTCTCTTGAAAGTAAAAGAAATATAAATACTTAAAGTTATTATAACGGAATAAGGTCAAATTATCAAACAAAAAAATCACAGGAACGAATCGGTCGAAGTTCTCAATATATATATAATATTAAAATTGTAATCGTATGATAAGGATGAGTTAACAAATAATAAAATCTCATTTTTAACATTTAATGATAAGCATAAATGAAACATTAAAACAATAGTGTCAACGTTTAAACATTGTGTAACTAATTAAATAAATAGTGATTCAAAATAAATTTGTGTTATAAAGTTAATCATTTGAAAGGCCGTTAACCTAACATCCTCACAGTTCCACTAATTTCGGTATTGAACTTACTATTCCGAAGAAAAACAGATATAAACAATTTCAAATTCGGTAAGTCTGTTAGAAAACGCCGGAACATCGCAGTGATTGACCCTCAACCAATCAAGCGCAGATCCACCTATCACGGGACGCAGAATATTTCGCCCAAGTAAGTCTCTCTCACGAGTCCGTGTGTTCTCAGGACGTAACACTGACGCATGCGCTGTGACTATTGAAAATATATAAATTAATTATGAAAAAAAATAAATAAAAATAAAACGACACTCGAACAAACAATTTAATTAATCGAACAAATAAACAAAAAAAAAAATCTTTCGATTAAAAAAAAAAAAAGTTCAATTAGAGACACATTACGCCAACTTATAAAAAAAATTTTGTTTAATTTTTTATAAATGAACTATAATCGAACAAATAATGGTTTTTGACGAACAAATAAGAACAAATGACGGACAAACGATTTGTTTATAAAAAAATAATAAAAAATAACTTCCAGTCGCCAGGTTGAGAGAGGTAATCTCTGCGATGCTCCAGCGTAATTGATGCCAACCTCACTATAATAATTTATTTTATAGGGATTTGTTCGTTTCTAGAGATGTAGATTCGAAACGGAAACTAGTGGATCGTGAAGATGGAGAATTATCGGCAAACGATTCGTGTATTTGAGAACACCTTTTAAATTTAAACAGTCTATTTATTTATTTAATTACACAATTATAAAGATTGAATGTTAATTCGCTCTACGTTTTATTAATGATTACTAACTCTATTATTATTTATATAGCAATGGTTGTAATATTGCAACTTATTTAATGAGAACTCCGATTGATCAATTTATTTATCATCATTTTATTTTAATAGTAATTATCTCGCGAACGTCGCGGATGATTTATATTCCTCGAGTATATTCTGGGTAGGAATTGTACTCTACCCGATTTTCAACTCGGCTTTAAATGTATTAATGAGTACTAGTTTGAAGAACTCTAGTCTTTTTCTTTATTGTCTGAGAGCTTGCTCTTTAATAATCGTCGTAGAACTGATCTTTTTCTTAACTATCGGAGAACTGCCTGTTTCCCAATTTTCCAGAGGTTTTATAACATCTCATTGAGGGAGGAGTTTTCATCTCGCGGTCCGTGCGGACTCGCGCTCATAGGTTATAGATTTTTTAGAAGTTGTTCATTCGCTGTTTCAAGTTTTTCTCTTAGGAGAATTGGTGGGAAACAGTTCTCAATCTTGGTCCTTTGAGTTTCACCGAAGAATTTGGTTTTATCGTTTTGTGCGATTGTATATCAGACTATATTACTTATCTTGCTTAGAAAGTTTCATATCATGCGTGGGAGAAAAATATGTGTTATTGATTTTGGACATTCCATTCTTTTCACGCGTTTAATGTTTATTTTTATGCTTATGCGTTTCTAATGAAAAGAATGCTTTTGCGATAAATTCTAGTTCTTATCTTTATCTATTCCTGTGTTTTTGTTTTATATAACGATGTAATGGTTTGTTTACCCAGGTGGTGTTTAACTATAGGATAATGACAGAATTTCTATCATCGAGTGTTGTATATATCTAATATGCGGATTATACAGTTTTATCTTAGTTTTTATCTGGTTTCTATCGTGTTTCATATTTCAGTTTATTCTTCACATTCTTGTTCTATTGCATCATTTTTATTACACAATTATTAAACATTATTTTAATTATTCTTATTTTTATATTCATTGATTCATGTGTTGCAGTTATTGAATGGATTTCTATGATTGTCAGTCGAAGTTCTCATTTGTCTTATAATTATGTGCTTATATACCTATACATGGATATTTATACATATATATATATTTTGTCGCTACTGACAGTAAATAACTGCGACGAAGTAAAGCAGGAAAAATTCCCTCTCTACCACCTATAGAGGTGGAGTTTCATTCCCTTTCTCCAACAAAATTTCCGGATTTGATTGCGAACAGCGACACGAGTAGTCGAATGTGGAAGTAACTCACGGCGTTTCTTTCATACTATTGTCACATTTCCCAAGTGTCGGCTCCTGTCTCTATTCTCCATGATCCCTATATTGGGGATATAACAACAGCACAACTACTAATTCCAGCCAGAGTGCGGCGTGTCAGGCAAGTCAAGGAACTGTTACGCCGCCTATAGAAGCAAGCTCAACAAATGCGTTTAGAGTAACGCTCTCTCTGCCGCCGGCCGTACAACAAGCAACACCACACGTGTAGTGCTCCGCTTATTCAATCACGCTATACCGCTTTTACCACGCGCGAACTATTCACTGATATTTTTTACCATTGTGTAATATACGTATCAAATAAATACCTGTTTAATCCAATCCACCGCATCTCAAATAAATATATATCATAGTCTAAAATTCCTATACATGTTTCGAGATGCAAGATTATTTATTTGAAATAAGCGCGCTGCGACAGAGCGCAGGCGCGTGACGTCAGAATTGAGAGTAAAGGTCATTTGGGATCTAACATCTTATTTTGTTAAATGCGCGAAATCGAAACTTAGCCAAACACTTTTATTAATTCGATCCTTGGCCGTTTCCAAGAATTATTGTTTAAAACATCAGCGAATTGCGAAAATCCCTACTAATCGAATATTTCAACTAATGAAATTCATTTTTACATAACTTTCAACAAACTATGAAATTGTTAACTAAAATCAACCAATCAAAAATAACTTTATAAAACTGCTGATGAAATTATTCAAACCTAAGGAAAATTTAGTCTATAAAAACTAACGCACAACGAGTCTCTATAGTTCACTGTCTACATCAATTACGACGACTACAAGTTCACTATTACTACTTTTCAACGATCAATTCAGTTTATTGTAACCAACGGTTGCGATAACAAGTCGACAACTATCAGTTACTATTCATTCATATCCATAATCCAAGAGCACATCTACGACAATTCAATCTTCTTATTCAACGAATCCAAACAACAATCCACATCCATACAAAGTGAGCCACCGTTCCTCACTCTCCAATTCCATTAAAACACAAATCAAGCTCCTTAACTTTGAACCAATATTCGTCAAGTGAATTCAATTAAGTTAAAATAGACAATAATATTCAAATATTCAACTATTAAAGAATATAAGTAAAGTTGTCAAGTTTCTCACGTTCTTCAGTTACATATCTCATAAGTGAAACGATAGACTACAAATCTAAAAGTGTAAATTATCTGTAACTGTTTAAGTGATTCAACCAATAAATACAAATCAACTTTATAATTGTTCTCCAAAATAAAATATCCTCATTCACTTTCATCATCCTTGCACCTCAGCTGCGCATAGCAGTGGCCGGCAACGATCCCATAAACAAATAAATATTTCAAAACTCGTCTCCACGTCCAAACTACATCCAGGACGTAACAATATACATATACTTCTAATTTTTATTCGTGTATGTCATCCATATTTCATCGGGTACTTTCTTTGAGGTATATTATTTCTTATTTATTTCCCGAATGGTACCCTTAGTTTTATTGCTTTTCTTGGTATTTGATGGCTAGTGTTCTCATGGGTAGTGTTCTGTTTAACTTATAGATTTCGTTTCTGTATTAAGATACATATAAAAAGATATTTATTTAAAATGTTTGACATTTATTTTTAGCGCATGTGCATTATTTATAGAGTTTATAAAAGTGCATTTTTGGTTTAATGTTTATTTCTGTTATTTCTGAGAGCGATAGTGTTTGAATATTTATTATTTTGTTCGAGCTCTGATTTCAAGCGAGAGACTGTTAGTTTTTCTCGATATTTCCTGGTATTCATTTTATACTGCTTTTATTTATTATAGCGTACGGTATATGTCAGTTCTAGTTTTTTAGTTGCGTAATTAAATTATTTTATATTTCATACGTTAATTGCCATGTTCGTTGAATGTTCATTAAATGTGTACAGATATTTAATTATTAATTAATTGAGTTCAATCGTCTAATTATTTGATAGGATTCTGTAATATCGATCGTAGTTCTCGTTTATCTTACTTATATATATAGGTATAAACGTTATTTCTACTTCGCTTGAAGTGTAGTTTCTTATAGTCTACTTATTCTATGCTTAAACACATATCCCTATACTGGGGATATAACACCTTCAAAGGGTCTTGAGTATGGAGGGTAGAGGTAGAGTCCCTCTAATAAAAGTTAGGACAAAGACGCCATATTTCGTCGGAAAAAGAGGGGGGTATCCGCGGTAAAATTTGAATTAAATTTTGCAAAAGTAAATATTTTCAAATAATCAAAAAAAAATAATTCGATTTTCATTAAGTTATTCCTTTACTTGAAAAATTATGTCACCAAATGCCAAAAAAATTTATATTTGTTTTTTAATTTTAATTTTGATCAAATATTTGGAATTTTTTTTTTTTCAAAATCAAATTGCAATTTAATAGTCGTTATGAAAATAACTAAAAATATGAGGAAATATTTCAATTTTAAGTTTTTGATTCCGTTCATATTTTTTTAATAGGTAGCAATATTTTTTTGTTTTAAATTAAAAAATATTTTGGTGTGAATTAGAACGTAATTTTGTTTACATATAAATTATTTTATTGAAAAATTAAAAAACGAAGTCATTTAAAAATAAAAGATTACATACAAATGTTATATTTTATTGTATGTGTTTAATTTATTTACAAAATAATAATTAAAAATTATAATGTAAAATTATGATGCAAATTTATAATACATTTTAATGTCATTTTTTTTTGTTATTTCATTCAATAGTCATTTTTTTCAAATAATAATAATTTTGCAATGTCTTGAATATCTTATTAAATAATTCAGTAGAAGTAAATATTACATTTTATAACATATTCAAAAGTTTATAATTTTGACAATTATTAAAAAAATATAAAAAAGGTATACAGCATGCACTGGGATCACGCGACTTTGTCTTTTGTTTTATGGGTAAATATAAAATAACAGATTGCGTTGCTACACAATTCAATCACAAACGTTGTATCTGTCAGTATCGTAGCGTTTGAATTGAAGGTAAAATAATAGTATGTTTCATCATGTTCACTGTTAAATAAATACTTATGTTTTAGTTATTATATTTAATAATATTAGTCAAAAACTTCATCTAATATACCAGTATTAAATTTTAAATGCTGAATCCGTCTACTTAAAGTTCTTAGCGAAGGAAATGCCAATTCACTAGCTACTTGTTCATACCCGTTAACTCCACAAGTAAATTTATAGGAAAATGCCTTTTGAATGGTTTCGACGCTCCATTCATGTACTTTTTTATGTTCACCGGATAAAATTTTTAATTGGTCTGCATTAAAACGATTACTTAAAAAATCAGGACATTTATTTAAAATACTCACTTGTTTTCTAAGAAGTTTGATAGTATTTTTTCTAGCTTTAAATTTTTTTTTTTGAATCTTCCGTAAACTTTCTGACTTTTCTAAAGCTTTGAATAACTTTTCAAAACTTTGTTTGTCATAGGTTTCTTGATCGGACTTGATGAGTTTTCTGACATTTTTTAATGATAATTCATCTTCTTCAGATTCATCACTGCTTTCGGAATTATTTGTTTCTTCATCAGCTTCATTGTTCGCGTCATTTTCTTGATTTGATAGCACATCAATCTCTTTAAGCGTTGAAGGATGTAATACTTCTTCAACTGATTCAGATGTTGATGCATGTGATGGTTCTTTGAAAGTTATTGTATAATTAAAGATTAAAATGATATAAATATCAAAATTAATAGATCATCTTCTTAAAAATAAAATTTTGAACTACCTTGTATTAAATTATTAAATAGTGTTGGTACAGCTTTATACTTTAATTTCAATTTTCCATCAACTCGCATACGTTCCCATGCATTAGGCGCAAAATGAACCTAAAAAATTAATAATAATTCAGAAATATCAACACTGTATATAGCAGGAAATATTATTTTCTTAAATTTTATAATTTTAATTTTTGTATTACCTGACATACAGATGAATCTTTAGTTGGCATCCAGTTTTTTCGGCCTATATTTTTTATCCACAGATCGCAGGTTTCTTTATCCGATAAAGGGAAATAACACAATTTAAACCCTTTTGTAGAAGAATTGGTACAGTTGATAACAGAACAGCTAGGTATTTTCTGTCAATGTTTAAAAAACTTGAAAAAATATTTTTAATTCGTAAAAATGAATGAAATAGTAATAAAAAAATTAATCATACAACATTTTTACTAGAAAATATATTCTTTTGCGTAGTTTAAAACTAATAAATGGTTATTTAATTGAAAAAATATCTTATAAAAAATATTTATGACAATTAAATTTATTCTCCAAGTGAATATTTTATTAATAATTTAAAAAAATCGAGATATTGAATTTTGAACACGTTTTTTTTTCTCTTAACTAAAAAATTATCTTTCTAAAATGGGTATTTTGTTTTTTAAATAGCAATCAAAAATTAATTCCAACTTACCTTTGTCGAAATATTGTTTATTTAATTATAAACGTCTTGGCAAATTATTAAAATAATATTTTTCAATAATTTTTTCTGCTTGTAATACGTAACCTCAAATATTCACGAACTGCAGTGTATGACAGGAATAAAAGTATTTCCACGTCTAGTAATACCACTCACAATGCTAAATTTAGGCAGATACTATAGAATCCGACGAAACATGGCGGAACCAATCAAATGCTGAGTAAAGGTGTCTTAACTCTTACTAGAGGGACTCTAGGTAGAGGTAAGGAGAACTGTCTCATATGGGAGAAAAGCTGAAAAAGTGTCCAGCTACAAGCAGTAAATAATAGTCCAAAAACCCTCCAAAATGGCGCTCGCGTAGGCAAATGGTGTGGTATGAATGCAGCAGTTGTTAATGGATTGAAGTTTGCCGAGTTAGAAAATTTAATATTTTTAGTGACTAGAGTAGTTAGTAACAGTCAAGTATACTATGCCTCAACAATTTACTAGTCCAAAATTATTTTGTAAACATAACCTAAAATTATTGCTGTGAGAAAACGTAGAGAGTGAAAAAAATTTTGTGATTTTCAAAGTATCGATTGATATGTTAGAAAGCACTGAGCCAATACTTGCAGGCTCTTCCACCGATGCAGACCATGATTACAACGAGGCTGTAACCAGTGATGCCGTTCAATCTTACATTGCTGGTTATATATATTATTCGTAAATTGAAGAAAAATGTGAAATGTGAGAATTGTTTACAATGTATACAAATGAGTGCTGGTAAAGAGTTACAGAGAAACGACGTTATTTGTAAAATGGATTTATATGTAGGATTACTTTTTGCAAGTAACGAATTGTTTAGTCTAACTAAGCAATTAGAAAAGTGTGTACTAAGAGCTATCAGTAGAAATCTCACTAATTTAGAAACAATTTCGGAGATATCAGTAGAGCTTAAAAAAAAAGTGTTATTGAAAGTTGGGTGATTTGAACATGAAAATACATTGACTAAAAAAATTATTGATATATATGTAGTTATGCGCGCTCATTTTCTGGCAAAATCAGAAAATAAGCGCTATGAAGAAGCTAAAATAAGGACCAAAATGAATAGGAAAAATGCCAAATTATTTTCTTAAATAAAAGATTTATATTTTCAAACATTTCCAATAGTATATTTGTTAATTCAAATATTTATATTAAATAATATATTTTATTGTTCATGAATTAACATACGTTTATATTTTTTCTGCGAATAACAATGTTTTCAAACCTGAACTATTTAATATTTTTTATAATTCATATGAATTAATTTTTTAATGAAAAAACTGACAGTTGCGAAATTGATTTTTATTATTCTTCTTTCGAAAAATTTTTGTTCTATAATTTTGTACATGCTATTCCCTCATTTTATTTATTATTTTAATATTATAAAAATTAATCAGACGTTCAAAATTGCTAAGCAAATAATTGATTATGTATCCGTTTTTATTTTATTCTCATTTTAAAAAGTGCGCCATAACTCAGTGGAAGTTATTCTGTCCTTGTTTATTTCTCTTTCCTTCTCTAATAAGTTTTAGCGCTCTTTTTAAATATCACCTGGTAGCGACTGTAGCGCCACCTTTCTTTAGCACATTTTAACGGACACTTTTTCATATATAGAGACAGTTCTCCTTACTTCTCTACCTTCCATAGTCTTGAGATAAAGTTGCTGTCACCAAATATTCAAAATCACATACGTTTCTGAGCATGTCCAGAATTTCTAGTGTTACCCGTAAGGTTATACTTTCAACCCCAGTGAAGTACTTCTCGAGATAGATATGTTTTGATCGAGATTTTCCCAATTTTCAAAAACTGGCAAGAATTCCAGTACCGCCTGGAATAATGTGAACACAAATTCAGTAAAGAAGTATTAAGACCATGAAATAAATTATTGATTAAACAATAGAAAGATTATGAAACAATGGAAAAATTTCCTGAAAATTTGAGATTCTTATATTTACACTGTTAAGGTAGTTTGGTAGCTAAATGACTCAAATTTGACCTTATATTTTTTATATTTATTCGAAAGATTATAATTTAATACACTTATAGAAAAAAAAATCAGATTTTTTTACCACAACGTATAAGAGATATAATTAATTAAAGTTATGCAAAAATACACGAACTCTTATGAGTGACCTTGTTCAATAACTCCGGAAATTAAGGGTTTGTAAGAAATTGACGAAATTGACCCCACAAAAAAAACTTTCTAATAAATAAAACGGTATCTCAAACATACCCAGCTAGCGTGGAATGTTGCAGGAACGTTGCAGAAATTACATCCGCAACGTTAAACATCGCAGGGAACGTTGCAGCAATATTCCTGCAACGTTCCTATGTCCGCCACTCCGCCTCTCTGCAACGTTTAGAATGTTGCAGGAACGTTGCAGGCAGAGATGCCAGATTCGATACATGGGCTCACCAATTGTCCGTATGGAGGGGGTGACTCACACAAGTAACTTACCCATGTGCGTGTTTCGGCTTGCGTCGAATAGTGAAAGAGAACAGCAATATACCGCGTTTCTCTCTGTACGAGTTGCCCCGAAGTTGAATCGGTCGAATTCGGAAATTATGAGAGAGTTTAAAAATACATATTTCCCATTTTAATCAAGAGACACGGTAGTGTCTCGCGCCAAGTTCACTGCGGAGCGAGACTCACGTACCGTGTATCAAGAGACACGGTAGTGTCTCGCGCCAAGTTCACTGCGGAGCGAGACTCACGTACCGTGTATCTTTACGCGAAAATCCGAGTTTCAAGAGACCACTATGATGAGATCTCATATATGCACTAAATTTAGCGGAAAAATAATGGGCGCAATTGGAAGCTCGTGTCCAAATTATATAACAAAACTGATTTTATTTTTTTTCTACGTTCCGTATTACGGAAGATATATTGAGTTGAAGTTAAATTTTATTAAAAACTCTCGATTTTCATGATGAAATAATTCAGTCCTGCTCGTCGTCGTCGTCTGTTGGGCATCCTCATTCAATGTGTGTATGATACTATAAATTTGTCTCTCTTCAATCTGTACTGTAGTATCTTTTTCTTACTCCTGATACTTCCCATCATTTCACCTTTTATTATTACAAGGTCATGAGAACCTTTTTCTAACACAGGTTATATCCATAAGTTTGTCTTTCTCTCTCACTTTACTCTGGCGGTCAACTTTAACACTATAATGAAAATAAATATTATCAAGAAACATAATAAAGAAAAAATAATATTATTATTATTATTTCTCTATTCTATATTTTTTCTGCTCTATCGGTAGGTTCCGAAATGAATTTTATTTTATAATTATATATAGGTTTTATAGTTTTTAGGAATTTTTAAGAATAGGAATCACTATTAGGAAAGTGCGCGACGACTCGGTGATTCAGTTATCCACTTTAGGTTAGGTATTTATCTCCTGTGGCACCACATTGGACCACTTAGTGGAAATGAAATATTTTGAACCGAGTATGTAAATGGCAAAAAAATTGAATTGCAAAAATTACTTTGGAAAATTTATTTTGATTAATTATTGTATTCGTAGTGAAAAAAGAAGTGATATCAAAAAAAAGGACAAACTTTTTTTATAAAAAAAGAAAAAAAAAGGCGCCAAGTTCATGTGTGGCAAAAAAATTGAATTACAAAAATTACTTTGGAAACTTTATTTCAAAAAAATTACTTTGCAAAAAGTTTATTTGAAAAAGTCACTTCGAAAAAATTACTTTACAAAAAGATTTGATATCAGTCATTATTGCCAAGTGCACAATATAAAGTTATAATCTAGTTATATTGTCAAAAATATCCCACTTTTAATACGAACGTACTTGGTGCGTCCGATCAGTTGATGGATTTTATATCAGTTAAAATTTTATGCATGATTAACATCATCAGTTACGCTTATCTCGGACGCGCCAAGTACGTTCGTATTAAAAGTGGGATATTTTTGACAATATAACTAGATTATAACTTTATATTGTGCACTTGGCAATAATGACTGATATCAAATCTTTTTGTAAAGTAATTTTTTCGAAGTGACTTTTTCAAATAAACTTTTTGCAAAGTAATTTTTTTGAAATAAAGTTTCCAAAGTAATTTTTGTAATTCAATTTTTTTGCCACACATGAACTTGGCGCCTTTTTTTTTCTTTTTTTATAAAAAAATTATTACTACCTGAAGTACCTGAGTGCGAAGAATATTATTTGGAAGAAAATGATTTTCACAATTTCACCTCAAATGCTAATAATATGTTCACTGACAAAACTGACTATAGTCCCTGTCCTTGAATATTTTCGGTTTAAAGTACGAGTGAAATTCCCTGTATGAATGCATATATATTAATCACTGTTTAATAATTTTAAGAAAATTTGGAGAAATGGTTTAAAATGAAGTTTTTCAAAGAAAAAATAAATAAGAATTGATTGAAATTAATTAATATAATGATCTATACAACATTTCACATTTTTTCTCTTCATTTACTTGGCGTGAATATATATATATATATATAAATGATAAATCATGTTTCCAATTTTTTTTTGTTCATTTGCATAGTATAATTATTCGTACTAAGCATCCTCCGACATAATTATATGCATGTTCAATACAATTTTACACCAAATATTAATTGTTTATATTTATATGATGAATTAGAAAGAATTAACGAATAAGGATATCAGAATTACAAAAAAGTCATTTGAATTGTTGTTCAGCTTTTGGTTTTTTACAATAATATCACCAATGAAACTATAACTATAGGCCTTGCCCATGATATTTTCCCTTTAAAACATGAATGAGATTTCGTGCATGAGTGTATATATGTATATATAATCACAGAAATGCACCATATATATGTACATAGTCACGCGTTACAGAAATGCACAAATAACGTACGATATATGTGAAAATATATGTTTGTTCTCAATATAATAAACGAAATTAAAGTCATTAAAACCCAATAATATATGATGCAAAATGAATAATTGAATTAGTTTACATGAATCATGTAAATTCACCCCTACTGATTAGAAATGAGAAATGTAAATTATCATTTCCAGCAAACAAAAACAATTGTTACATATTATTTTTCGTTTGATAATTTTTTTTTTCCAGTAAATATTAATTTTTTACATATTCATTTATTATTTCTTTCATTTAATCCAAAATTAGCAAGCAGACTATTATCATGTTGAAAATTGATCTGGAATTGTAAAAAAACATCAACAACTATTGTAGTGTATAGAGTGGGTACTTACAACGTTAAATAAAATACTAATAATAGTCTATTATTGACAGTATATGCTGAAAATGGTGAATATATTAATCTCCAAAATATTAGAACACAAATATACCTATAGTAAAGAAATGGGGTGGAGTGAAAATGAACTTTGATTATGATTCAATCTTAATATTTATTGAAAAGGATTGCAGACATAAATAAATACCAACATTCGTTGTAAGGATAAGGGAAACTGCAAAAAAACCTCATCAGTATCTTTACAAAGATTTTCTTAATGAATAATAATCTATAAAAAAAATTACAAAATCATTCCAATGATACAACATAACAATAATGAAACGAAGTTACATGCATAGCAATATATAATACAAAATATGATGCATTTATCGATTCAATAGATAATTTGCTATACGTTTCCTAGTTTTCAAGTCAGTCAAAACAGAAAACGCTCTTTCTTATAGCATTTATAACATTTCAATAACTTTATTCTTTATTTTGTTTATTTTACAGTAATATTAATACTGACTATTCTTCAGCTTAATTATATGAGCCCTATAGTTGCAATTTTACATTGAATATCAACTAAATTCATAACAATATATATTTATATATATGATAGAAATAAAATATTTCATGTGCAGAACCAGGCTTTATTTTTTCGATGCTGAATTGTTTTGATGTTTCCGTTGATTGCTATTTATGAAAAATATATTTGTGGGAATACTGATCAGGTTTTTGTTTTTAAATATTAAGATTGAATCTTACGGCAAAGTTCATTTTTATTTTACTTCAATTTCTCCACTGAGTATATTTATACTCTAGTATTTTGAAGATTAAAACGAAGTGACTGTAAAATAGGCATATTCATTTTTTTTACTCAAAAATTTTCACTGCGAAAGACAGTAATTCATAATCCATATATTTGAAAAAATAAAACAATCATATATAGCAAGCAAAATTTGATTATTTTCATTGTGATTACATGTATAATGCATTATTATATTCACCATTTACAGCATATACTGTCAATAATGGACTATTATCAGTATTTTATTTAACATATACTGCTCACTCAATTGACGTACTACAATAGTTGTTAATGTTTTCTTACTTTTTCAGATAAATTTTCAACATGATAATAGTCTGCTTGCTAATTTTGGATTAAATAAAAGAAATAATAAATGAATATGTAAAAAATTAATATTTACTGGAAAAAAAAAATTATCAAACGAAAAATAATATGTAACAATTGTTTTCGTTTGCTGGAAATGATAATTTACATTTCTCATTTCTAATCAGTAGGGGTGAATTTACATGATTCATGTAAACTAATTCAATTATTCATTTTGCATCATATATTATTAGGTTTTAATGATTTTAATTTCGTTTATTATATTGAGAACAAACATATATCTTTACATATATCGTACGTTATTTGTGCATTTCTGTAACGCGTGACTATGTACATATATATGGTGCATTTCTATGATTATATTAATTTTTCCCATCGATTCATATATTTTGAATGAGCTTTTACAAAAAAAATTCTCAATGTGCATTTTACCTAAAAAAAAAAAAAGTTTACCGCAGATTTGAATCGACTCCAATCTGCCCTGCAGTGAACTGTAACTTCACCACTACGGCTATCAAGTAAACTGTATTCTGATTTCATAAAACTTCCATTCATACTTCTGCCTGCACTTTATTCATCCAGATTATTTGCTGCATAAAGGTTACTTTCACCGTTAAAGATATATAAATAGCTTGTGTCGCACATCATTTTCATCTATTTATCATTTCCTTTTTGTTTTACAATTTTTCATAAATTTTTGTCTACATTTTTTTATAGCGCGGGGCTCTCGTACAGGCGGTAGACGTGTATGCCCTGAGTAGAAATTTTAGTGCGCATATCTCAGTTTGTGCAGTCCACGCAACACTGCCGGGTACAAGAGTATGGAACATTCGCTATCTTTTTCTACTACGCCGGAACCATTGATGTGCTGAATGCATGGAAGTCGTCATGCGCATTAATATCACACTGAAATCTTATCATAGGTTTCTTACGGCGCTGTATATTATGCTATAATATAGGAACATAGGGTTTCAGTGCGCATGACGATTTGCATGCGTTCAGCACATCAGTGGCCCTAATAAAACTCCACCTCTCTGGAGTTCTTTCTATACTCTGTATTCTTGGGCAAGATGTTTTATGACGTGTGCTTGTAAACAAAGCAGCCTTTATTTAGTGAATTATTGAACTTGAAGTTTTTATTATTTGACAGTTAGTCGAATCATAATGGCAAAATCTGTTCTCACTGCAGATGGTTTACCTAAAGCAGGTCGAGTTAATGAAGGTAAAAACATTAATAACCCATTCTAAATTTGTTCTTTGTTTCACTTTTCGTAATACACCTCTGTAAGTTATTGCACGCTATTTTATGTTAAAGTCTTCAATATATTCAAACTAGAAATCTGTCTTTTTTTTGTTAAATTTGCAAATGATTTTAACTTTTTTTCCTCCGTGATCTTCCAGTGTGCCGTGAATGGCTTGTTCACGAGGATGGTGCGTTAGCTTATCGTTTACAGGATGAAGAGAGTACGTTGAGAATTATTAAGTAAAGACATTGTATATCATTCGGTGATATGCCATTGTATTTTGCTGGTATGCACGCCATGAGTCACGATAAAAAATGTATGCATTTTGTTTCATTTTTATTTTAGTTAAGGAGCATTACACAGGCAATAAAGTTCGTAATGCTCAAGTAAGGGAGGATTTACCACGAGCTAGAGTTGAGCAGGAACTCGAAGAATTACGATATCAATCACTTGTCCGACAACAGTAGGTGTTTATTGAATATATAGATCAGTTGCAATAAAATATTGAAAGTAAAGAAATATGGAAATATAAGTAATAATTTTATCATTTTAGGGAGCAGAAGGATGCACTTGTCGCTCGACAAATTGCACTGAATCTCGAGCGTGAGGAGCGTATGCGAGAACGTGAACTGCAAGAAAGAATGAGACTTCAACTGAGACTCGATGATGAAGCAGCACAATTGGAAGCAGAACTCGAAATGCAAAAACGTTTACAGGAAGAGAAAGATCAGGCATGTTGATGAATATTAATAGTCTTATATGAAATATACAGAGCATTATTTTGATCTTTTACTTTTACTTAGGAATTGGCGCGAAAAATACAAGAAGAAGAGGAAGCAGCGTCAATAGATACCCATGATGCCCCACTTGACGCTCAACTCATCCAAGATCAGAAATTAGCAATGGAGGCACAGGATGCAGAGTTGGCACGAATGTTACAAGAAAAAGAAAGAGCGAAAGCTCGCCGAGCTCGCGAACGAGCCAGACAAAGAAAATTGGAACGTCAACAAATGCAGCAGCTGAAGAGTCATAATGAAGATGAGAAACCACACAGACCGGACAAGCTAGAATTAAAAGTAGCTTATGAAAAAAAATTACGAAATCATCAACATTATCACCAGAGTCAAGTTAATCAATTGCCACAGCGATGTCATGATGTAGAAGAAATTCAAGATTTGGGTGAATCCGAGGAAGAAATTCAAGAATTACCCAATGTAGCGACAATTATTGATCCCACGTATAATGGAACTGGCCATCGAAGTAGTTCAAGCAGTTCCAGTGCAACTGTAAGTCCATCTTATGTATTACCAACACCGCCGCAAGAGTTAATGGCCGAGGATGCCCCATGTTACATGCCTATACAGGGTCAGCGGCGCGCTCAAATTCAATCGCCATCATTATCACAGGAAGAAAAACACAAACGTCGGGTTAAAGATAGTTGTAAAACCCAATGAATCTCAGTATAAATCAAAAAATACCAATCATAATAATTGAAGAAAATTATATTGAACCTTAATATTTTTTTATCATATTTCTGGAAAAAAAGTGATTCCACAAATGCCTTAGATAAATAGATGAAATAATGTGTAACAATCTTAAATCTCTTCATTCAGAAAATTATCTGTTTGAATATACACAAAAGGGTGATAAATATAATAGTATTTGTTTATTGTTGAACTCTCGTTAATGAATGAAACAAATGAAATAAAAAAATTGACTAATATAGTTTTTATGCTTCTTTGCGAGGCAAATTTTCAAGTGCGAATGCTCAACTAAATGTTTACACAAAAATTGGCATAAATTTATGTAAAGGATTAGGTGTGGTCCAATTGATTGAGTGTTTATTTTTCGATACTTTATGTTATACAATGTTACCATTTCAAATTTACAATTTCATTTTGATATTATTCATCTTCTAAGGACTGAAAAGTATAATTTTTTCATGCATTATAGTGATGAAACTGAAGACGAAATAAGAAATGTAAGCTATTTCAAACTTCACTTAAAATTATACATTTAATGATTATGGTAGATTTGGAAACTATGTATTATTAAAAGCAGAAACCAGTTGAATATTAGTATTCAATGTATTTATTGAAGAGGAAATTTCATTATGCAAATAATATTGCCAAAGATTTGACACTAACATTTGGCTTTTTACTAAAATAATTCAAATATTATATTTGTAATTACTTGAAAGTGAATGAAAAATACTACATATTATTGTGAGCTATACATGATGAAGATGCTAATCTAAACCAGTAAAACATGTATATGAGAGTTTTATCTGGTGTTCAAAATTTATACTGTTTATATTAACAATATGAATGTTGTACTGTGTAAAAATATGATTTTGTTTTTTCATTGAAAATATTTATACCACATTTTTTTGAGAATTATTGCGAAATGAATTAACTGGGTAGCATGAATCATTAACGATTTGATTGAAATGAAATGTTAAATAATGGGTGAGATGATGACCTGAAAATAATGCAGTAAAATTTATTTCAAAATTGTATTACATAGTAATTTGGACGTGGAGACGAGTTTTAAAATATTTATTTTTAATGGGATCGTTGCCGGCCACTGCTATGCGCAGCTGAGGTGCAAGGATGTTGAAAGTGAATGAGGATGTTTTATTTTCGAGAACAATAATGGAACTTTATTTGTATTTATTGATGAAATCACTTAAATTATTACACAGGGTTACACTTTTAATTTATTGTCTATTGTTTCACTTATGAGATATGTAACTGAAGAACGTGAGAAACTTGATTACTTTCTTTATTTTCTTTATTAACTGAAGTTCTGAATATTATTGTCTATTTAAGATTAACTTGAATTCACTTGACGAGTATCGGTTCAAAGATTAAAGAGCTTGAGCTGTGATTTAATGGAATTGATGAGTGAGGAACGGAGGCTCACTTCGTATGATTGTGGATTGTAGTTTGGATTCGTTGAAAGAATATGTAAGAAGATTAAATTGTCGTAGATGTGCTCTTGGATTATGAATGAACTATAATTGATCGTTGATAATGTTAGAACTGAACTAGTAGTCGTCGTTATTGATGTAGACAGTGAACTGATGTGATCTTTGAAGATGGTAAAAGTGAACTGATGTGATCTTTGAAGATGGTAAAAGTGAACTGAAGAGACTCGTTGTGCGTTAGTTTTTATAGGCTAAATTTTCCTTAAGTTTGAATATTTTCATCAGCAGTTTTACAACGTTATTTTTGATTGGTTGAATTTAGTTAACAATTTCATAGTTTGTTGAAAGTCATGTAAAAATGAATTCTATTGGTTGAAAGAATCGATGGGTAGGGATTTTCGCAATTCGCTGATGTTTTAAACAATAGTTCTTGGAAACGGCCGAGGATCGAATTAATAAAAGTGTTTGACTAAGTTTCAATTTCGCGCATTTAACAAAATAAGCATTTCGTTGAGGAATTTCTTGATGCAGTAAAACGATATTTTATGGAAGTTCTCACGTAGCTTCGTTTCTCATGTTTGGTTAAAAATAGATATTTCTAGAATATGAAATTAGTTTTACATTGAATAAGTAAAATTCTATATTATTTAATTTTATATTAAAATAAAGACAAATTTCGAAGTGTGAGATAATTTTATTTAAAGGAATGCGCTGCGACTAAAGCGCAGACGTCATGAAGATGGCGGAAGGTCCCATAGGACCTAACAATATGTATAGTGAATGAATAGAATCGT
The DNA here is from genome assembly GCA_918226075.1 of Microctonus brassicae. Taxonomy (NCBI): domain Eukaryota; kingdom Metazoa; phylum Arthropoda; class Insecta; order Hymenoptera; family Braconidae; genus Microctonus; species Microctonus brassicae. The sequence goes on from OW445482.1 coordinate 15,580,638, forward strand.
ATAGCCACAATTAGATTTTTTTCGTAATTTTGAAAATTTATATATATATTGTTACGTCCTGGATGTAATTTGGACGTGGAGACGAGTTTTAAAATATTTATTTTTAATGGGATCGTTGCCGGCCACTGCTATGTGCAGCTGAGGTGCAAGGATGTTGATAAGTGAATTTGGATGTTTTATTTTCGAGAACAATTATGAAGTTAATTTGTATTTATTGGTTGAATCACTTAAACAGTTACAGATAATTTACACTTTTAGATTTGTAGTCTATCGTTTCACTTATGGAGTATGAAACCGAAGAACGTGAGAAACTTGATTACTTTCTTTATTTAAACTTATTTGAATTCACTGAACGATTTTTATTGACGATTGTAATGAATTGAACAAGGGCTTGGATTGTGATTTAGTGGAACTGGGAAGTGAGGAACGGCGGCTCACTGGACGGATATGGCTTGTCGTAGAGATTCTGGATTCGTCGTAGGAATAGTATTGTTGATTGATTATTCGTAGATTTGCCCTTGATTTGTGATATTTTCGTAGAATAGTGAACTTGTAGTCGTCGTGAACTAGACTAAAGTTATTTTTGATTGGTTGATTTTAGTTAACAATTTCATAGTTTGTTGAAAGTTATGTAAAAATGAATTCTATTGGTTAAAAGATTCGATAAGTAGGGATTTTCGCAATTCGCTGATGTTTTAAACAATAATTCTTGGAAACGGCCAAGGATCGAATTAATAAAAGTGTTTGGCTAAGTTTCGATTTCGCGCATTTAACAAAATAAGCATTTCGTTAAGGAATTTCTCGATGCAGTAAAACGATATTTTATGGAAGTTCTCACGTAGCTTCGTTTCTCATATTTGTTTAAAAATTTCTAGAATATGAAGTTACTTTTACATTGAGAAGGTGAAATTCTATATTATTTGATTTTATATTAAAATAAAGACAAATTTCGAAGTGCGAGATAATTTTATTTGAAGGAATGCGCTGTGACTAAAGCGCAGACGTCATGAAGATGGCGAATGGTCCCATAGGACCTAACAATATCATTGGAATGCAAGATTAATTCTAGTATAAATGATGGTGACTGGAGATTTTTTTGATGATGCACAATGATTTTTTTATATATCATAATATTATTGTAGCTTATTATTGAGCATAACAATAAATTATTTACAATTATACTGGAGACAGAAAAAAACATTTTTTTTCCCTTACATTTGAATACTATGGTGTCTTCTATTGTATCATACATGGTGCATTCGCGTTTGAGCGCGCTTAAATGTCATTTTTAGCATTGAACTGGTATGACAAATGAGCGCTCAAAGCATGTAAGCACCCAACGCGAATGCACCTACAGTCATTATTTCATGTGCTGTTTATAAATTCAATAACTTGATACGTTATCCATTACTTTACCTTACATATATATTCTGTAATCAGTTGTAATTCTTCATTCAAACAGTAGTTCTTTGCGTAAAAATCTAACGGTTTTCCATGTATATAATATCATTTGTTTTTTGTCTTCGAAAAATTTCAAGCGGTGAACTCTAATAGATGATAGATTTTATATATTAATAACAGTTTCCTAATAAGTATTATAGTCAAAAAGTTCGATATTTAAAATTTTATCAATCACCAAGGTGAGTATCATTGATTAATAGATAAAATGCAGCGAAAAAAAAGTTCTCACCCTTTGTTTCGGTCAAATTCAATTATATTTGCAGAAAATTTGTTTCAATAAAATGCATTTTCATCATTATTTGTGATGTGACATTTAAGGATTAAAAGTAATGCCATAATTTTTTTTATACATTTATTACATTGTTACGGCTATACATTAGCATATTAATAAATTATTTACAACTGTATACGACAGATATCTTTACTATTATAAATCAAAAAGAATTGAGAAAAAAAAATTTGCTTATTTCGTAATGCATGACAATCAAATCATTTCCTTAAAAATAAACGCTTTCACGCAATGGTAATGAAAATACAAGAATTATTAACTTGTTGCTTAAAAATTGAGCACAAAAAAAAGGGAACCAACCCTGATGAACAACTTACAAAGGTAAGCGCAGAAAGAAATGGCACGCATTCATTTTACCAAATAGAGAATATTGTTATTGAACACCGAACACATTTATAGTTATTTTAGCCGAATAGTACCTTTCGAATACCTTCGGGGCAATATCTCGATTCCTACATTATTTTTGGCATGCCATAAATATAATATATAGTTGAGATGAGAAAGCTCAAAGACATTTTTTTTCATGGGATAACTATACAACAAGATCAGATCATAATACTGACAGAGATTGAAACGCCATGTAGATGTATTTTTGTGGTCCCGCATGATTTTTTACAATAGTATCGATGAGATTTGCGGTAAATGATTATTTAGATAAATGAAAATGTTTTTTTCTTTTAATTACCAGTGAATACCAGAATGAAAGTAACATTAAAGATGTAAATTAATTAATCAGTTTGTATCGACAGATATTTAATACGAGATCAATAATCGCCTGTCTTTCTCTTATAAATTTTTGCATTCAACTTATTTAGCATATTTTTGCTATCAGTCCATTTCGTATTATATTTACTTCAAATTATTTTGTGGCTAAATGACGAACTTTTTATATGAGCCAATAATACACGAAGTTCTATGCGTTTGTCTGCTATTGTTGGATTCTGATACTATAATTCAAAATTATTAGCAACTAATTTCATCAATTAATGAACATTAATAAGAATATTTAGGCAGTCACAGTATAGATAACGAACCATTATAAAAAATGGAAAAAACATTAGAAAATGTCTAGCTGCAATTTGCCTGATGTATTCTTGCATGCACTACGTGTTTTCTTAGGTATTTGAAGACGATTAGAATCGTTAGTTATAACGGTGGTTTGTGAGGCTCTAGTACTTCGTTTTGGACGTTCAACTATCGATATACCCGACAATTCTTTAGTTTCTGAAACTGCTCGCACCTTTCTCTTAGCAACAGTCTTTCTAGTCGACTTACTCTTACTATCAATTTCCGTTGGCTCATCTGTGTCATTATGATCTTCATTTGGCATACTTTTAATTGAACCGCGGATACGACGTTTAACTTCCATCTGTGACAAATCAACACTTGCAGCTCTGCGACAGCGCATCGTGCTTTTTTTTGCCTTTTTATTAGATAAACCACTTTCTTCGTTCATTGACTTTTCTTCCCCTGAAATGGCTGGAATTAATATCATACGAGACCGTGTAACGCAAGAATGATTCTCAGATGAATCTCCAACTACTTGCTCTGTTGCACGAACACATTTACTCGTAAAAATTGACTCATCAAGATCTTCTTCTGGAATAATATCTTGGACATTACTTCCCTTTCTTATTCGCAATAGCTCTGCCATAGAATCCTTAGCAATGCAAGTATTGCGTCGAGTAACACGTTTATGCATATTCTCATCGTTTTCACAAGTTTCTTTCGTTAATAGTGAAGCTCTTGTCATTCTTTTCGGCATTGCAGAATTGTTCTCAATATCTTTTGTAAGTGAAGCAGCTCTTGTTTTTCTTAACGGTACTTCAACTTTAGCGTCATTAGTAAGTGATGTTGCACGCTTCTTTCTTGATACAGATTTTTCCGCGTGCTCTTTAGAAATAGACGCGGCTCTTGTATGTTCAATGATAGAAACATTTTCAATTGATGCTCCTTCAGTTATACCCTCTGCTACTGACGTTACTTTAGTTCGCTTCAATTTAGTCTCTTTTATGGATAATTTATCTGTAGATTCCTTTGAAGTCGATGCAGCCCTTGTACGTCTGAATTGGACTGAGTTTTTTCCTGCAACTTCATTATCAATTTCTGCTGGCAATAATTTTGCTGTTGGATATACTAACTTGGATTGTTTCACTGCTGAATCGTCAATTTCTTCTGAAATTAATATCGCTTGTGTTTGTTGCGTTTTCACATCGACATTTTTGTTAATAAACGGTGCATTTCCATCTCTTGCAATTTTTTTTAGCGATTTTAGTCCATCCATCGAATATCCACTAAACACTGAAGGGTTTGAAATTAATTTATCATTTTTCGTTGATATGACTGATGTATTTGGTACATCTTTTTGTATTGAAATTGCACGTCTAGTACTTCTTCTCACTGGTAATTCCGGAACATCTGGCTTGGATCCACAAATGCTGGATGTTATAGGCATCTCTTCCATCAGTAAAGTTGAGCATTGATCTTCATCTCTTTTTACTACAGAATATTCCACCGCATTTTCGTACTCGAGTAACATTGTATCAATTGTCATTATTTGTGTTGAATGTGGTGTTTCTTTAGAGAGAGAATTGGCACGTCGAGTCCGAGCAATTTTTGAAATTTTCAACTGTTCTGGATGTACTTGTTGAATTATTGGTACTACTGATGATGCTCGACGAGATCGTGTTATTCGTATAGGAGTTGAAGCTTTTACCACCTCCTCAGAAATACTTTTGGACGCGGGTTTTGTTGATGAAAACGATGTTTGATTATTTGTCTCCTTCATCTTTATATCTGAAACGCAATCAGTTGATAGCTTTGCGGAATCTAAACTCTCATTAAACTTCTCACCTGCAATATTAACATCACACATTGGGAAACTAACTTGTAGTGATGCCGCCAGCTCACTTTGATCAAAACTCTTTGATGATTCATCATCAGTCATATCATATTCATCGTAAAAAACATTAGCAGGCTTTTTTTTAGGCGAATTATATTGGATTTCAAAAATATTAGACAGCATTCCCATTCGAGAATTGTCTTTCTCTACTGAATTCGAAAGACTTTTGTAGACATCGTCATTATCATCCTCATCGTAGTTCAAAACCAGCACTTCATTGTCACAATCATCCAAAGGCTTTATGCTTGTGTCATCATCAGTAATGCACACACTCTGGTCACTTTCATCTTTGGATGTATGAGAAATAAACAGTGTATTGTCATGTTGATTGTTCTCAACATATTCATTATTTAAGATTCTTTGTTCATTCATAACCTTCGGTGGTAGCACAAAGTTTTTCTCTTTGACGCAACCTTCTACTTCTTCTTGATTATTCATATTAGCTATAGCTTTCGTTGCATTGATCATTTTTTCATCACTAAAATCATTATCAGCATTCACAATGTTCACGTCATTTGTTTTCCCAGTTGTGTTTATTGGATGAGTAATTATTGTATTACGAATTATATTCAAATCTTGATTCAACTTATCTCTTAATGTTGAATGACATTTGGGAGACGGATCAACTGTAATCATTTTGAATGAATGTGATTGGTCAGGTATATTGCCTTGAGTGTCATGTGATGTACCGAGATATGATAACTCCACATCTGTATCAGATGACAGTATTGTTGTTGCATAAATGGATGTTGATGTTAATGATAGTCTGTTTTGTGGCACTTTCGGCGTACAAACGTCGTTAAACGTACTAGAAATAATATCAGACGTCATAGAAATATCAGCAGATGTTTTATCTAAGTTTTGTGAAGAATCGGTGATCATTGTTGAGCATCGTAATAACAATGGTATTCTCGTTCCATCGAACGAAGAATCAACTGTTTTACGTTTTAATCCAAGTCTTGGTCGTGGTCCAGAAAGACTTTTGCTGTGATAAGAAGATGATTCAGTTAAGACTGTGCTTTCACTGAGTGATTTCATGTTAACATTAGGACTGAAATATTCATCATCCTCACAGTCATCAGAATGATTACTTGGGGTAACACTTAAATTTTCAACTGATTCTGTTGTATCAAGTTGCACAACTTCTTTGTCATTTGATAAATTATCGATTCGCGATTGGTTAATACTGAATCGAATTTGTCGTGGTTTTTTTTGTTTTTCAGATATTTTTTCATCCTGATTTGCTGACACTTTCCTAGATAGTGAAGTTGAATCAGGAATTATCTGGCGAATTTTTAGTATCGAGTGTGGAGTCTCCAATTGAGCATCTATAGTGTTATTTATTTGATTCTTTCTTTTCACCAATGGAGTGCCAAAAATCATATTCCTACCAATTTCTCGGGTCGTCACGTCATTGATATTTTCACTGGATTCAAAAATTTTCTGACGTTTCCTAGTTTTTAATATATGGTTTCCTTTTATATCACTGTCTTTCATTTCGTCCAATGATCGTTTGGAAGTTGATTTTCGTACATGTTCAACAAATAAAATGCAATTTAATTCGTTATTACTAAAGTTAGTTGTTAATGTTGAGCATGGAGCACTTATAAATGGTATTTTAGATTTATTACTGCTTACATATGTTTCTTTTGCCTTTCTTATCACATTTTCATACATATCATGTGTACCATTACAACTTTTATAATCTGACATTGGTCGAGGGTAACGTGACTCTGTTTTAACCATATTTTGACGATTGAAATTTTTAGAAAAGCGTCGCGTAATATCTGGCAATGTAGCGTTGTAAGCTTGAAACATTGATAATGACGTGGGTTTTTTACACTTTTTCCAACTCATATTACTTGAATCTAATAGAGCATTATTTGCTTCATTATATCGTGAATGCTGTAAATAATAAATTAAACGAGTTTCTTCGCATTTTTCCTCATTAAGAAACTGAATGAAGGCTTCTTCTTCATCATTATCCAATAATAAATGCAAAATTTCATTTAGTTTTCCATGGGCTTTACAAGCACGGAAAAATTTTGTCAATAGTTGATTGTAATGAGAAGGTGGTCTATGATGAAATGCTGATTGTACCAAACCATGCTCCACTGAAAGACTGATTACTGTGCTTTGATCATCAATTGATGATAATGGTGGTTTTCGGACTCTAATATATATTAATGCCAATTTATTTTGATTGCTACGTAATAAAGTTCGCATTATGAGTTTATGGTGCCAATCTTTAATATCGGATTCAGATACTAATTGCCCAGTCATTATATCCAAGAAGCCCTGATAATCTTCGTGGTCAAGGAGCCATAAAGCTTGAGTGAGTTTAATAAGACTTGGGCTCAATTTAAACGCCGACGGGTATTTAATTAATTGATCCACGCCGGGACATGTACCTTGAAGTAGCATCACTAGATCCATCAAGAGATATATAATAAATTGGTGTTTATTTGCCATTTCGTTGGTATCAGAATAATAACAATCTATTAAACAACTTCTTAATAATGATTGAAGTGAAGGTGGTGGATAGTGCCCATCATGCTTGAATTCATTACTTTCCTGTTCCCACTGTAATCTTATTGCAGGACATTCTTTCGTTATCAATTCATCAATAAACATAACGGCCTCATCATCATTTTTTATCGCATGATTTTGGCGATATTGTTTTCGTTTTTCTTTATATATCGATGCTAATTTTGAAGCTGGATAAGGTATGTTCAAAATAAATGAAACGGACAATGATTCTTCATCGATGTCTTGTGTTTCTGGTAATAAACCAACATCATAAAACCAAAGCAAAACTTGCAAATAAATTGATATACGACGAAGTATACGACGTTGATCATTCAAGTTACATGTTTCAATTGGAAGATTTTCTATAACATTACACAAGCATTCCATTTGTTGTGAAAAAAATCGCAAAGTTCTGACTTCAGCTTCGCCAATGCTGCTACCAGACAGGTCAAATAGTGGAATACACAATTGATGAGTGGTAAGCTGTATGGTGGAAGCGCGCTGAATAGCCCAATGTAAAAATGCTGGATAAAGATAAGCAGCACTCCCATCTGACCATTCCTTAATACATTTGTGCAAAAAAACCGTCCATCTTTGCTCCAAGCATAAAGATAATAGTGCATCTCTCTGACAATCCACACTGTCATTAAATGACATTTCCGAACTAAATGGTACCAGACCTGTTGCAACACACCGATGAAATATCTCTGAAGGTTGAATCATAATAATTGGTCCTGCTATCGCCATTTCTCGTAATAATTGATTCTGAACTCCTAGAGTCTTCCAAAATGTAAGACGCTTGATGTCTAACTCTACCCATTCCATTGACAATGAATTCGGAAAAAAAAATTCTTCCGGCGTATTTAACGTTGTGCACGAAAATTCTTTCAATGTTGATGGAATATATGTGGAACTTAAAATTGTGTTCTCTCGTGAAAATTTAGATTCTAACTGGTAGCTGCTCAGTATAGCGTTCACATTTTGACATTCTTCTATGAACCGCGGCATTTGCTCTTTGTACCACTGGTTTAAATCAAATAAAATGGTTTTTCCTTCAACATTAATCAGCAAAAGATTATCTTCACCTCTTTTATTCCCCGATTCAGTTTGTTCCTGGTTACTATCTCTCATAATTGGACACAGGCTTATGATTCGATTTTTCCCTTCCATTTCTAGTTCGAACTTTAGGCTTGGTTCACCCTCAAGATTTAAATATGAATTTATGCCTTTATCTGAATATTTTCTTTCAAACAACATGGCATACATTCGAAGAACAGGAAGAGTATTTGATAGGGACTCACCTTGGTAGGCCACCCAAAGATAACAAAATGGCCTGGGATCATCTGTAGGTTCTAGTAATGCAAAATGACTCACAGTCATATCACCCATAGGAGAGCTTATCCATTTAACGGTACCATCAGTTTGCCAAATAATTATTCTACCCAAGCAACCAGATACAAGGCATCCTATTTTTTGCGAATAAATTAACGATGTTGTCATCTTTTCTTGATATAATTTCGATGATTCAATTTTATTACGATTAAATCCGATGTAACGTTCGAGACGTTCATTCATTAAATTATGAACAGTGTGCCTTATTCTATTTGCATTATTTCTGGCGAATATATTTCTGAAACTTCCCATATCTATTTCAGCCGGGGTTAATTCATCGGTGAACGGTGAATTCATCATATTCTCCCAGGAATCGCGTTTCAGATCCATTACATAATGATCGAGATTTTTTAAGGCTAAACATGCCATTCCACAACTTCCTACTAAAATATTACCCATCCTCTCATCATTCATTTCTTCAGCCCCAGTACCACCATTCATGATACATAACTGCTCGACGCCCGCTGGCATTCGAATAGCTCTGATAATTTGTGAAATCGTACAATCAAATATACAAACCATTCCATAGGACTCTTTAATTTTATTTGCACCATTATCAAGTCCCACCAGTAAAAGTGGTATTTCTCCAGGTTGCGCAGGAAATTGTGATAGACACGATACTCGGTCTTTAAATGTCCAGGTACTTATGTTTACGCCAGTTTTCGTATTAAACACTATCAGTTTTGACCCGCAGCTCAGCCATGCATAATTGGCATCATCTAAAAAACCGCCGATGAAATTCGTGAGCCGCTTGGATTTTGATGATCCGGGTATTGATTTTACGTCATCATTAGATAAACTATTATGATAATACCAATTGGTAATTTGTAATTCAACGATTTTCCGAACCTAAAACATTGATATAAAATCTATTATGTAATAATATGGCAGCAAACAAAATGGATGTGTTCAAAAAACGAATATACGAAATATATGTAGTTACTGGCGGCATGTAAACATAACCTCATGTATTCCAAACTATTACAACTTTTGTATGAAATATACAAAAATTAACATTTATAACAAAATTTTTAGGTAAGTGATAAGTATTGATTACCTCACAATGAGTATCTTCCAATCCCGTCATGATTCTATTGTGATTTTGAAGAAGTATTCTTCAATATACATGGAGAAAAATGAATTATTTGGTTATTTTTTTGTTAATTGAACCTCCGGACGGAGGTTAGGATAATGCTTCTCACCTTCTTATAGGCGCTTTGGTAATTGGTAGTGTTTCATAAATAATTTATTGTTTAATGTAGGTTATGTGCGCAGTAGTCACAATAATTTTATTCTTAGAAATAAATAAATACGCGGACTCGAATTCAGATGATATGCATTCAGGTTATTATTACATTAATTTTTCAAAATGAGTATAGTACTATGATAAAAATTACTTGGAAATATTTAAAACCATGAAGTATATCTTATGTATATGAATATTGTTATGAATTGTTTATGATTTATTTAAAAAGATGGAATATAGAGAGCGCCGTAAGTTGATTGTTTAGATGGAGCGCGAGGTATCTTCCGCGTAGGGAATACTAAAGTATTCAATTCGCGAGAAACGCGAGTTTATTTGAATTTAGTTAAAAATGTATATTTATTTTATGGATGAAGATAATTGATGTGTAGGTTTAAATGTTTGAAAAAATGATGAGGCGAGATGTATAGATATCAAAATACACTATTGCGTATGTTTTATTTCACGAATATGCAAGATATTATAAGTTCGTGTTTATTTGCTGTCTATCGATCGACGACTGAATCTGATACCAAATCTTAGGTGCTTTTCTGAAGTTTGTAGTTCATCTCAGGTGTTGAAGAGTGGGGATGGTCCATCCTGATGGAGAGGGGTATTGACGGACGTAGTCCATCCTAGAGGGACTCTAGTCCATCCTACCTCCGGGCTCCGAGTTCCCCCAATGCTCTGTGCTGATGTCGGCTGGTTTTCCTCGATGATCCTCGGTGGTTGTCGATGAGAAGAGAGAGAGATATCGGTCGATGAGAGTGAGAGTACATCCAGATGCATCTCTCCTAGAGTCCTTCTAGTAAGAGTTAAGACATCTTTACTCAGTTTTTGATTGGTTCCGCCATGTTTCGTCGGATTCTATAGTATCTGCCTAAATTTAGCATAGTGAGTGGTATTACTAGACGTGGAAATATTTTTATTCCTGTCATACACTGCAGTACGTGAATATTTGAGGTTATGTATTACAAGCAGAAAAAGCTATTAAAAAATATTATTTTAATAATTTGCCTAGACGTTTATAATTAAATAAACAATATTTCAACAAAGGTAAGTTGGAATTAATTTTTGATTGCTATTTAAAAAACAAAATACCCAAGAAAGATAATTTTTTAGTTAAGAGAAAAAAAACATGTGTTCAAAATTCAATATCTCGATTTTTTTAAATTATTAATAAAATATTTACTTGGAGAATGAATTTAATTGTCATAAATATTTTTTATAAGATATTTTTCAAATTAAATAACCATTTATTAGTTTAAAACTACGCAAAAAAATATATTTTCTAGTTAAAATGTAGTATAATTAATGTTTTTATTACTATTTTATTCATTTTTGCGAATTAAAAATATTTTTTTAAGTTTTTTAAACATTGATAGAAAATGCCTAGCTGTTCTGTTATCAACTGTGCCAATTCTTCTACAAAAAGGTTTAAATTGTGTTATTTCCCTTTATCGGATAAAGAAACCTGCGATCTGTGGATAAAAAATATAGGCCGAAAAAACTGGATGCCAACTAAAGATTCATCTGTATGTCAGGTAATACAAAAATTAAAATTATAAAATTTAAAAAAATAATATTTCCTGCTATATACAGTGTTGATATTTTTGAATTATTATTAACTTTTCAGGTTCATTTTGCGCCAGATGCATGGGGACGTATGCGAGTTGATGGAAAATTAAAATTAGAGTATAAAGCTGTACCAACATTATTTAATAATTTAATACAAGGTAGTTTGAAATTTTATTTTTAAGTAGATAATCTATTAATTTTGATATTTAAATTATTTTAATCTTTAATAATACAATTACTTTCAAAGAACCATCACATGCATCAACATCTGAATCAGTTGAAGAAGTATTACATCCTTCAACGCTTAAAGAGATTGATGTGCTATCAAATCAAGAAAATGACGCGAACAACGAAGCTGATGAAGAAATAAATAATTTCGAAAATAGTGATGAATTTGAAGAAGATGAATCATCATTAAAAAATGTCAGAAAACTCATCAAGTCCGATCAAGAAACCTATGACAAACAAAGTTTTGAAAAGTTATTCAAAGCTTTAGAAAAGTCAGAAAGTTTACGAAAGATTCAAAAATAGTTATTTGTGTATCTAGGCCGGAAAGTTGATCATTTTTGGCCAAATCCGAAATATGTGACCGAGGCGTAGCCGAGGTCCACTATATTTCGGATAAGGCTAAAATGATCATCCGGCCTTGATACACACAATATTTTTTAGGCGGAGTTCCTCAAAAAATGATGTTTAAGGGATTAAATAGTCACTAAAATGACAAAATTAATGAAAATGTACGGCGCTGTATACCTATATATATTATAGTATAATATAGGTATACAGCATGCGCTGGGATCACGCGACTTTGTCTTTTGTTTTATGGGTAAATATAAAATAACAGATTGCGTTGCTTACACAGTTCAATCACAAACGTTGTATCTGTCAGTATCGTAGCGTTTGGATTAAAGGTAAAATAATAGTATGTTTCATCATGTTCACTGTTAAATAGATACTTATGTTTTAGTTATTATATTTTAATAATATTATAATGTTATGAAATAATATTTTAAACTCCTGCTTTAGTTTTCGTTATTTTTAAGGAATAAATTTATAATAAATATCATGATCAATTGAAATAATTGACATGCGTCCGTGAAGTAAAAAAGTGTACAGAAAAGTATCATTTTAGGGACTCTATTCAGTCCCTAAAACGTCGTTTTTTGAGGCACTCGCCTAAAAAAAAAATTTGAAGCTGGATAAAATACTATAAAAACTTCTTAAAAAACAAGTGAGTATTTTGAATAAATGTCCTGATTTTTTAAGTAATCGTTTTAATGCAGACCAATTAAAAATTTTATCCGGTGAACATAAAAAAGTACATGAATGGAGCGTCGAAACCATTCAGAAGGCATTTTCCTATAAATTTACTTGTGGAGTATTATTTACTTTTATTGAATTATCCAACGATTTATTAGATTCACATGGTTTTAAATTTATATTGGATTCACGTTTTATGCAAGATTGCGTTGAAAATTTATTTTCCGTTATTAGATCTAAACACGTTACACCAAATGCCGTTCAATTTAGAGATGATTTAAAATTAATTATGATTTCTTTTTACATGAAAAACGTCTCTCAAAGTTCTTACGACTTTACTGAAAAGGTGGGTCGAGGTGGACGTTGTGACAATTTCGGCGCGGTTTTTGAAATTGTTGGGTTAAGTTGTCGAAAAACGTGCGAAATAGTGAAAGATGGCGGCAACGAAAATTTTATTATACAACTCGAGAAAAGATATTGTTGTGGAAGTTTATATATGTTTCTGCAGCTGATGCTGAACGTGCAAAGACAGGTAAATATAATTATGTTGAATAAGTTTAATAAAATTATTACATTTATATTTTTTTCTCCGTTTATTAATAACATAACCTAACTTAATAAATAAACTATATATTCATTTTGATTGAGATCATTTTCTTTGTTTGTTTGTAGATATGTTTTTTGCCACCAAACTTCTAAGATCGGTTATGGAGCAAGAGCAAGAATTGCAATCTTCAGCATCTACATATCATGTTGAACATGGTGAAGATACTCTCTTTACTCCCATTGATGAAGAGACAACTGAAATCCAAGAATCTGAAGGCAATGCTGAAGGTATATTAAAAATATTAATTTCATAATCATGCTCTTATATTTATTATGTGAGGATGTTAATTATATATGTGCTTTTTTTATACAGGTGGAGTTTCTTTATACAGGTGGACTTCACCCTGTGTACTGTTATTATTAGAGACATATAGATCTATGGAAGGAATCCTCCAGAAAGGCAAGATGTTTCAAAAAAAAGTATGGTCCAAAATAAGCAAAGAGTTAAAAACAAAAGGATATGACGTAACTGGACCGTGATGTAATTCGAAACTACGAAGTCTTAAAAAAACTTACAAATCCACGAAGGATTACAATCAAAAATCAGGAAATAATAGAAAGACTTGGCAGTTTTATGAAGTAAATAGAAATTACTTCCTGCTTAATTTTTAGATATAGTAACATTTTCTACATTTACAAATAAATAATTTTCTAATTAATGCACCATATTTTTTATAATTATACTAATTCATTATATACTTTTGCTAGATAATGGATGAAATTTTCGGACAAAAAGCATGGTGCGATCCAGTTGCTGTGGCGTCTTCTACTGGCCTTTCGACAAAAAAACCAGAAGCTAGTGACAGTGCAGTAGGCTCGGATTCCGGATGTTCTACAAGTGAGTTGATTACGTCAAATAATTTTACTCGTATCCAAATTAATGTATGAATTGAATTTCATTGCAGAATCTAATAAGACGTCAATTGCAACATTGCTTCAAAAAAGACTTAGGCAAAAAGACGAACACGAAGAAAATAAAAAATAAAAGGCATAAGAAGACGATGGAGATGATCGCAAAATTTCTTAAAGTATTGGAAAAGCCAGCAGAAAAATAACTGGAAATCTTAAATTTATTTATTGGCTGTTATTCAAAGATTTTTTGTTTATGCAATATGAAAATGCTTTATTTATTCATATTAGTATTATTTAAAAAAAATTACTTTTAATAATATATTTAATGAAGTTTAATGAAAAAATGAAATTTGAGTTTTAATGAATATTATAAGACAATTCAATAATATATACCTACAATTATTGTTATTTTTATGTGAAATTAGAAATTTTTTCACTATATATGATATTATTGTTTAATTCGTTTCAATTTTCAAAGATCAAATTTTGATGTGATTTTGATGTTTTATGGTCTTAGAAAACTATTTTAATTGCTACTTACAGGATTTGTGACGAGTTTTCATCAGTTTGACACGGAATTCATAACAACATCTCTTTTAAGAACAGCTCCTACAGTTCGCCTTGCTTCACGCAGATCATTTCCATAATTCTCTTGATTATTTTCAGGTATAGTGATAATAATTAAGTCATCTTCTCGTAAAATGCAGATATTATGGATTACGCAGCATGCAACAATATACTCTGCCATTAAATCTACCCTTGTCATTGGTAGACAATGTAACAAATTTCTCATTCGTCCTTTCAATAAACCAATGCATCTTTCAACAGTCACTCGTGCAGCTGAATGAAGATAATCAAGAGACACTGTAGTGTCTCGCGCCAAGTTCACTGCGGAGCAAGATACACGTACCGTGTATCTTCACGCGAATATCCAAGTTTCAAGAGACCACTATGATGAGATCTCATATACCCCATTAGCCAAGTGCACGCACCGATCGTGCACCGTGCATGCACCTAGTGCATTCTCATGTAAATCCCTGTATAGCCTTTAGTAGAGTGCACCAAATGCTATTGGGGTATGCACTAAATTTAGCGGAAAAATAATTGGCGCAATCGAGAGCTCGTGTCCAAATTATATGATAAAACTGATTTTATTTTTTTCCTACATGCCGTATAATGGAAGATATATTGAGTTAAAGTTGAAAACAGTCGATTTTCACGATGAAAAAAATTCAGTCTTGGTCGTCGTCGTCTGTTCGTTGTCCTTATTCAATTTGTTTATGGTTACATAAGCTTGTCTCTCTCTAGTTGAATCGAAGTGTCTCCTAGTGTCTATGGCCTATGTGTTTGTCTTTTCTTAGTTCCGTTTTGGAAAGTCTTTTTCTGATACACATTATCGCTATAAGTTCATCCTTTTCTGTTATGACGAAATAATTCTTTTTCTACTCTAGCGGACAACTCTAACACTAATCAAGATTATTGTGAAAAATATAATAATAATTATTATTTCTCTACTATATAATTCTATTATATTTATATACTCTAGCGGTCGATTTCGAAATTAATCTATGAATTTGAAGAAATAAGTTATTGCCGACATACATACACATAACTATAACAATATATATTCCTATACTCTAACGGTCAATTTCAAAATTAATCTGTGAATAAGCAAATAATAAATATTATTATTATTAAGAATTGAGAATAATTACGAATAAATTATCGGGGGTAAGGGGATTATACGGTTTCCGTGGCGCCGCCAAATGACAATTGATTCTTGTAGAACTCGACGAGATAAGACGTTTTTGAAGAATAAAAAATTTCGATATCTCGCTTAGTTTTCGAGATATCGAAGCTTCAAAATTTTTTTTTTCATTTTTATTTCTACGTTATGTTCGATATTTTTCGACGAAATAACACTTTGTTAAGTCTTATTTCGATGTAAACAAATGATCTGTACGTATGTATATATGTATGCATGTGTGTGAGTGTGTATGTGTATGTGTGTAAATATAGAGTGGGGTCCAGGGGCGAAGCCCCGGGGGGGGAGGGGGGGGGGCTTGAATAAATTTGAAGAGATAGTATTTTCCAGAAACAAATTAAAATTAATCTTGATGATTTCGCCAATGATAAATTAATTTATGAAATGATAAAACATTTTATGAAAAAATTTATGACTGCCCAGATCGCACCACGAGGAGGTATCATCAATTGCGTGAAGGTATCAAGCCTATTTCTTCCAAAAAAGAAATAGTTTGATCTTCACTACCAATTAACTTGTTAAAAGATACATAGACATTAAAATTATCCAAATCTTTATGTAATGATGGATGTTTACCTGACATTTTGTGCCTTGCAAAAAGTTTAACTCCAAACGAAATATAGATAGACCACTTGTTACTGAAGACAACACTACAATGATCGAAAATATCAAATATGAATTTATATGTAAACAAATCGTGTACGTAGTGCATTTTCTGTTCATATTCTTCCTGTATTCAAGTGGGGCATAAGATTTCCCCCACTTGGGGTATAAGATTCCTAAATGTAAACAAATAGTATGTAAACACAAAATTTTTAATTCCAGGAATCTTGTGTCTTCTTACATTTATAGATTGATTTTCATTTTTTAGTGCGATCGTGACAGTAAAATTTGTTTTGAGGCGTACATATAGATCATTTGTTTACATCCATACCTTCCTCGACAAAATAAGACTTGACAAAGTCTCATTTCGTCGAAAAATATCAAACATGACGTAGAAATAAAAATGAAAAAAAAAAATTTTTGAAGCTTCGATATCTCGAAAACTAAGCGAGATATCGAAATTTTTTATTCTTCAAAAACGTCTTATTTCGTCGAGTTTTACAAAAATGCATCGTCATTTGGCGGCGCCACGGAAACCGTATACTTGCCGGGGGTAATACCACAAGAGCTCAGATTTAGCCGTATATTTTTTGGTGTTGCTTTCGAGTACTTACTTTTATTGGCAATTTAACGAGAGCTGTTGTGACAAATTCACGAGAGCGTAGCTCGAGTGATTTTGTCATACAGATCGAGTTGAATTACCTATATAAAAGTAAGTACTTAAAAGCAACACTTAAAAATATCAGGCTCAAAAATCTGAGCTCGAATGGTATTTGGGGAGACAATTCCTCGAATAAATTGATATTCAATTTTTATTAAATTTCATTTAACCTTATTTAACACAGAAACAAAAGAACAATAAATATTAAAATAGGCTTTTTAAAAAGAACAAACTGACGTGATACATGAATACATAATAAATTCAACTCGTTACCATGGTAACCATGGTAAACAAAATTATCCGATAATTTATCCAGTTGCATTCCTCTTCCTCCTATTTATCCGATAGCAAACTACGATTTTTGTTTTTATGAATAATGTTTTTAACGTATGAGTGGAATTGTCGACCAAAAAAATGTTATGTATAGCATGGTGATTTGTTTGCTATTATGAAGTATTTACTTTTTGTGGCTCCACATTGGACCACCAATGAAATTTCAAATATATAGTGATGTCATCTTTTATAGATTTTTATATAGATGAATTATATTCATTTTCTATATGTTTATTAAGTATATAAATCAGAAAATATCGATTATCTTCAAAAGTTTCAATTTTAATTATTGTACTTGTAGTAAAAAAAGAAGTGATATCAAAAAAGGACAAACTTTTTTTAAAAAGAAAGAAAAAAAAGGCGCCAAGTTCATGTGTGGCAAAAAAATTGAATTACAAAAATTACTTTGCAAAAAGTTCATATGAAAAAGTTACTTTACAAAAAGATTTGATATCAGTCATTTGTTTACCAATGTTATTATATATGGACTTACTATGTATTATATAATATATAATATATAATATACAATGTATAACAAATATGTAATATATAATATACATATAATATATAATATATAATACAGAGTAAGTCTATATATGTATATGTATAACCTTATATTGTGTACTTGGTAAACAAATGACTGATATCAAATCTTTTTGTAAAGTAACTTTTTCATATGAACTTTTTGCAAAGTAATTTTTGTAATTCAATTTTTTTGCCACACATGAACTTGGCGCCTTTTTTCTCTTTTTTTTTTAAAAAATTATATTCTCTTTGTTTCTCACTTAAATGTCCATTATCTCGATGAGGAGTTAGTAGATGCTGATGTATTTCATATGCAGCGTCGCCTGGAATATGACTGTTTTCTGGAAATTTATCATCATCATTCATGTAATCAGCAACTTCTGATAAACGAAAAACTCTTTGATCATGAACATATCCAGGATGTCCAACATTACAATGAATTATTAGAGTTTTTTGATCACATACGAGCTGTAAAAAAATTTCAATCAAATGTAAATAAAATTTTATTGCCAAAATTAGTAGTGTACAAAAATAACCATTGTTGAATACCTGTAACTGAATAGAATGAAATCCTTTCCGGTTTATATAATTAACAGGATTTTCTTTTGGAGCATTTATTCCAATATGAGTCCCATCAATAGCTCCTATTGTGTTAGGAAAGCCAGCTGCTCTTTCAAATCCACGTATCACTTCAATAGCACGATCTTCAGTAGGCCACAGAATAAATTTTGAGGCTCTTGTAAATAAGGCCTGACAAACTCGACGTACAGCTCTTACGGCAGTAGCTCTTCCTACGTTAAATCTGTCACAAACTGATCTATAACGAGGTAAAAGGAAGAATTTATAGATTCTTACGTATACATCACTCTAAAGTAGTTTATTTCTAAAAAAATGTTACCTATAAGAATTCATTGTTGACATTTTCCAAACAGCCATCATCAATTGATGATGAGAAGGAATTGTAGGGCATCCTGGAACATGTCGAACTAAATCTTCTGCTATCAATTCATGTACATATCTGAAAGTGTTTCTCGAAAGTCTGAAAAACAATTAAATAACAATTCTTAGTTTATTTTCAATCTAGTCACTTACTTATTATAGAAATATATAAATGGAATAATTACTATCATATAATTGAGTAAGTTAAAGAATAGTGTAAATTTAGAGTATAATAATATAGGTTCTAAATTAGATCTGTAGGTGTAACATATGAAATAAATATTTACCTGAAATGGCTTTTGAATTCCTCATCCGAATAAGAAGTATAACATGATCGTACCCAAGAATTCGTGGTCTGAGGATTCGCTTTTTACGATCATAATTATGTAAAGTTGCATTCTACTCTTCATCTGAACTAGATTCTAAAGTATTATTATAACGCACTAATGAATATGCAACTGCGTCTCTAAAAGACATTTTGATTGTGTCAAATGTCAATTATTTGAATACCCCACAATATAATACAGTCACTCCAAAATACAATGTAAAAAATTAATTTATGTATATGTTTATTGATTAAATTTACAAATTGTCACTTAACCTTCTGGCTTTATTGTTTCAAACTCGCCATTTGTAATTTTTGATGAACGCTCAGAACGACCCAAACTCCGTTCCACTTCGGTTCATGATTGGAATGCTCGCAATCAAGTGCGATCGTGAGCGTGGTCGTTGTGTGGAACGTAGCCAAGGGAGAAAACTTTTGGGGTGAGGGGCAAGGGGTGTACTCTTATCCTTTCTGTACAAAATAGCTCAGGGTGACAACTTACAAATTCAAAAAATCATTATTTCAAAATAATATAAAACAATGAACATGTTTTCATTTTTTTACATATTTTTCCATATTTACTGTTTTTTACACCAGTTAAATTTAAAAACTTTGATTTAATAGGACATAACTGCATAGATTCAAGCTAAACTATACTATTATAGAAATATAACCTCACGTGCACAATCTGTATTCAACTCCCTCTATCTTTTTCACTATACTAGAAACTACTGAAACGCCATCTGATGCTGCGATAGTAATTTACTTTTTATCGTTTATGTAAATCATATTGGGATTTTACCCTGGGGGCAGAGCCTATTCTGAGCAATATTCAATATGGTGGATAAGTCGAAAAATAAACAAAACAAATACCGTCGCTACCCTTGCTGAAACTACATGTTTAAAATTTTTGTATTGCTTATTAGTGGAGCATTTAAATTAACATTGGCGCAGGTAACTAAAAATTTGTTTTATGAATGGAACAAGATTATCATTTTCTCAATAGTCAGCTGCTCTGAAATATCGTAAAGAGGCTCCATCATTGTGGCAACGGTTCGGAATATTTGTTACTTTTTTCCCCTGAGAATATAAGTCAACTTTTTCAGCATCACCAAAACAATTAGTCACATTCACTTCATATTTGTTGCTCCGAGGGAAGCCATGATAACTATAATCGTCATTCACACTTGCTGTACTCTTACAATTAGTACCTACGCAGCACAACCTCGTCTTGTTCATTGTTCCATAATACTTGGAAATTTTAAAATCGTGAACCTAACCATGTTGTTAATAACGTGTTCTTTATGAAACTGTAGTTTAGGATACCTAAAACCTAAACTAACAGTTGGTGAGTCAGTCGTTTATTGTAAAATATATCTTATACTAGATGGAATTGTATCAATAGAAAAATCTGCAGAGAATGGAAAAGCTCCTGAAAATATAACCAGCCAAAAATTTAATTTTCATAAATTATAACAAAATATTCATTGAAATTCAATTTATTACTAGCTTTTCCGAGAAAATCTCATCTTATGACTCGTCTGTTTGATACATGTTTTACATCGCTGTAACCATTCCGGTAAATACGCACAATTTTAAACTTTCGCGCGCTTAGCGACGTTGCCACATTTTAACAGCTCCATTTGAAGTTTTAAGAGAAGTCGTAATTTTGACTTGTCAATCGAGTTTTCCTCAAGTTTTACTCGAGCAATCTGCTTGATTTCAAAAATTTTCGATAATTTATAATGGAATTGAGTCTATGACAAATATTTATATTTTTTTCTGCTTTTAAAGTGCTTTTTCCTTCCTGTCCGTTTCTTGCTCCATAAGACTCTGTGTTAAAATAACAATTTTTAATCTTGAATATCAAAAAATCTAGACGGGTAAAAATTCTGAAAAAAAATCGTAAGTATTAAAACGTCATCATAAAGTTTTTGACCGAATTTCATTTACTTTGGTGCATTTCAAAATCTGGAGTGATCTACCTTAAGATTAGACTATTCTAAAAATAAGATATTTGGCGCGAAAAACAATTGAAGAGTTTCTTGTGCTGTCACGATTGATACTCATTCTGAAAGTGAAGTCCTCAAGAATATATGCATATTATCTATACATACGGATTACAAAAATATATAGATGTATTTTATGCTGAAAATTCACGTTTTTTGAATGCTGAAAGATACAAACAAGAATACAGTACGTAGTAAGTTCAAGTACTATGTTATTTTAATGAACTTATACATGCTATCACTAACTCAGAGAATTACGACAATGAAGGACCATAATTTTTATGGTATTCACTAAGAATAGATTGAATAATGAGTATAAAAATTGGTGCCTACTTCATCAAAATTCTTTCAATGATGAACAACTTTTGCTTGTTATTATAATGCCGTTTTACAACCACCTGAACTTCTCAATCCTTCCATAGGACTCCTTTGTCTGAGTTTGGATCAAATCCTGCCTGATACTTGTGACTTGGATACTATTGGTGACAGAATAAAATATTGTTATAAATGAATTTTATAAATCTGCCAACGAATTTGAACATAAAATCTATTAGTAAAATGATTAACAACATAATTTACCTGTTTTGCAAAATTATCTAAGACTTTTTGTCGTCTACTTTGATCTTCAGGTGATATTAACATTTCTGGTACATCGTATCGTACCACACGAGCCGAATCAACTAATTGTTCTTTTCTATTAGTATAAATTGTTCTCGCAGCACGCCTCATGTCCAAAGTACTGAAACTCCAGTCGGCCATTTTCAAACTTTCTCGGTCGTAACCATCAAATTGTAATTCTTCAATATCGTCTACTACTGACCACATATCTGCTTCCTCAACCCAATTATAAATTAATACATGTGCATGTTTTGAAATATCATGTAAATAAATATTTTTATAATTTGTTTCAATTTCCTCCAAATATTTTGGAGTTAAGACTTGAGAATTCAGTTCATGGGGTAATGCTCTCTTCTGGATCCGTTGCTGGAATTAAAAGGTTAGAAAGAGTTACAAGTTATGAACCCCTTCTCTAAGATTTATGAAAATATGGACAATTTAGTATACCTTCACCACCGACGATGGAATGTCTAAATATATAATTAAGTGTGGTTTTAATATTTGATGTAAACTTGCAGCAAGGGAACTCTTATAATAATCGAATCCTTGTTTCGAGACATATCCAGCGCTGCGCATCGCTTTCATAAAGACCATGTCAGACCAAGGAGAACGTTGTAAAACGACGCCTTGTCCTGTTGAAAATACGTGAGCTAGTGCATCAACGTACTGATCATATCGCATCTGGTAGTATGTATGCTGCATAGCACAAGTATTTCTATGATATGGATTAGCAAGGAACATTTTTTCATCAAAATATTGTGCATCATCTGGCAATTTTTCGTTGAGAGTTCTGTAGTCAAAACCGTGTGGACTGATAAAGATATCGTCAAATCGCGGTTGTGGCATATACAACATTTCCAACTCTTCAGCTAATTTTTTTGCAAATTTGTCTTTACCAACTGCAGGAAGACCTTCAACAATCACTATTTTCGAATTATCGTCGAATCGAGCATCCATGGGGTCAGTAAACGTATGCCATATTCTGTAAGTTTTATTTTTCCAGTCAAAGGGAGGAGGACGTGGTGGTCTGTCTACCCGCATTGCTTTGCCCGTAATAGATGACGTCTGAGATATGGTGAAAATAATTTTTCTAGGGGACATCTAAAAAATTATTAAATTACATTTTGCTAATTATAAATTAATATAATACAACCTCATTTGTTGAAGTTAAGCACGAATACACTAACCTTACATAATCCACCGATGCGTCCAAAGTTTAGCAATTGCGGATAGCCCGTACGTAATGCAGCCGTTATATTTGATGAAATCATCTTATATTCGATTTCAATTACTGAAATGAATGATTATTTTCAATTAATATTTCAAGTGAAATACGTATGAAAATTATATACAATCTACCCACATTGGAGTGTCTGGAACTTGGAGTTGCGACGGCTTGTAGTTTGTACCTATGTTTATTGACGATGAGCTTGTAGGAGGGGATAGAAGGTAAAGTAGCGCCCATAGTGGCTGTATTGTGAAATGGATGGTGATCAGTTTAATACAGTGTGGCATTTACTTTTTCGAGTAATCATGTCTAAGACTGCTTGTTGCGTTGTAAATTGTGGAAATACATGAAAAAATAGTAATTAAGCTAGTACTAAGCTAGTACATGACCATGGTTATTTAGCATCAACTAAAAGTCCAACAGGTTTTACTTGAACTTTAAAAATTTCTTCGTATCGAGATTTCGCTATCGGTTCATTGTGAGGAATGTTATATCTTTGGCGCCACCAAATGACGACGGATTCTTATAGAATATGGAGCCATGGAGGGTAGAAGTTAGGAGAACCGTCTCATATGGGAGAAAAGCTGAAAAACTGTCCAGCCACAAGCAGTAAATAATAGTTCAATAACCCTCCAAAATCGCGCTAGCGCACCTGAAGGGTGCGGTATGAATATAGCAATTGTTAATGGATTGAAGTATGCTGAGTTAGAAAATTTAATATTTTTAGTGACTAGAGTAGTTAGTAACTGTCAAGTATTCTATATCTCAACAATTTACGTAGTCTGAAATTATTTTGTGAACATAACCTAAAATTATTCTTGTGAGAAAACGTGGAGAGTGATAGAATTTTTGTGAACTTTGAATCAATATCTAGTGATTTTTTAGTGCTTATTAAATTTATACTTCTTTTGGTACGTTAGGGAAAAATGATGAGAGTAAATTAAAGTCAACATTTTAGTTTGCGTTAGAACTGTCAACTATATTCACGATAATTATTCAAGTATTTCTGAACTCGCAACACGTGTTTTGTATCAGTCAGAATAAAATATATATAAATATACATAAATATCTTTCCAAATAATATATCGTGGTGACTGATATTTATTTAAAATTTATTTCTATTATTAGTATAGTTTTCTCTACAAACATAGGATATTATTATTATTATTGTAGATGACGGATAGGCAGACTATAACCCTCCCTGATGCCACTGAACCCGTTACTTGGGTTATTGTAGCTCCGTACTTCAACCTGGCATAGATTGATCCGGCTAGTATTTTCTTTCCGAAAAATACTGCTTAGCTCGCTTTGCCGCGATTCGAACCCGAGCGGCTCGGGCCGAGCCGTCTGCGTGGCAGACTTTTCGTCTACCTACTCGGCCGACCGACCAACTAAACATAGGATAACGCGAAGGATAAAATTTTTAGAAAGATTTTTATCTTGTTACGCCAAAGAAGTATAATTTCTTACATGTGTACATAAGTACACACACACGTTTTTTTTTGTTAAAAATATATTATTATAAAACTATTATTGCTTTATTGATATAAAACTTTTTACAACATTTTAACAATAATGGGGAAAATTTGCGCGGTGAAAAGTTGTCCAAGTGGGCGTAAATTGAAAAATAAAGAAAACGATTCGTCCCGGCCTCCGTCTTTTTTCCAGCCAACAGTATGTATATACATTTTTCATGAAATATTTACTTTATGAACAATTATTTAATTTTTAATTTTTGTAGTCAATTAACATGTAAAAATGATTTGTTTGATTAAATTTACAGACACCGGCGAGATTGGAAAATTGGAAAATTGCCTTGGGCATTAATTTGAAAGCATCAGATTATATTTGCCATCTTCATTTCAAAGAGGAGGACAAAAATGTACGATAAGTTCATTATAAATGGTACGTTCAAGATTTTTCCTAAAGAGAAAAAAAAACTCAAAGATGAAGCTTTACCAACACTCGAGCATCAGTTTGTCCCGATAGATTTCAGTCACTTTGAAGACGAACAGCATTGTCAATTTGAAGAACATCAAATCGAGCGACGAAAAATATTATTAAACCAAGAACTTTCTATTAATTTGATGGATGCTAATATCCCAACTGAACAAGACTTAGAAGAACCACCGTTAAGTCAACATGTACAGGATATTATCGAAAGTCAGCAGGAAACCGAAGCAAGGACACGATTTGAATATGTCACGGACAAAATCAAAAAATTTCCATTACCGCCGTCTTGGTTATACTTAGAGAAACCAAATGGACTTATATTTATGCGGATGGATGAAACAACTAGGCGAATCGTAAACCATTTACGATTAAACAAGGATATGTCAATTACTGTAAGTATTAATCAATGCCCGAGTGAATTTGCATATAGTTTTTTTTAGTAACAACTATTAATTCATATAAAATTGCAGATAATTTTTTCTAATGATGAAGAATTGTTTCTGAATGAGAAAATTGATTCGTTACGTGGTATTTATGATTACAAGAAAATTTGTAGAGAGATGGCCATTGTGCGTGGGCACTCAAATCGACACTAATAGGTTGGAATGATTTATTTTTTGCATGCATAAATTAAGGAACTACTAAGAAGGGTTGAACACGACTTTAATTTTAACAATTGCGTAAATTTTCAGGTATTCGGGAAATTGTAAAGGTGTCATTATTGGTGAAGATACTTACAAAAGAAATCAGCCCAACCCAAGATGTAAATCTTGCCGAATTTTGAGAAATCGCTTACAGAACCGTGATTCAACTTCTATTAATTTAGAGAAAATAATAGCGAAAAAACGACGTGTTTCAAATGTGGTTAA
The DNA here is from genome assembly GCA_918226075.1 of Microctonus brassicae. NCBI lineage: Eukaryota > Metazoa > Arthropoda > Insecta > Hymenoptera > Braconidae > Microctonus > Microctonus brassicae. Next base: position 15,606,578 of record OW445482.1, read on the forward strand.
ACAATGTAAACGTTCAAAAAGAACGGTAAGTTTTTTCAATTACTATTTTTGAATGAGCATTAATTTTTAATTTTTTTTCTTCAAATCGTAAGTTCGTCTTTTGTTCTTGATTGTTCGTGGTAAACAAATGTTTGTTCTCAATTTTTTTAATTAAAAAAATCAATGAAAAATACGCCCAAAAATTGGCCCTCCCTATTGTAATTTTCAATATATTTTTGTCACTATTGAATAATAAATATTTAATTATGATTCTTCATGTATAAATAACGTTCGACCTTCCTTTAAATTGTCCTTTTTTTTTTTTAATTAACAGTTTTATAAGCTAAATACTAAAAGCTAAAGAAGTTTTAACTTCTTTAAATAAAGGCCGCAATGATTTATGGCTTCAAAGCATCGATGATATGTTGGAAAGCACTGAGCCAATACTTGGAGGCTCTTCGACCGACGCAGACCACAACTACAACGAAGCTGAAACCAGTGATGCCGTTCAATCATATATTGCTGGTTATATTGTTCGCAAGTTGAAAAAAACTGTGTGTAAATTGTTTACAATGTATACAAATGAGTGCGGAAGCTGGCAAAGAACTGCAGAGAAACGATGTTATTTGTAAAATGGATTTATATGGAGGATTACTTTTTGCAAGTAATGAATTATTTAGTCTTACCAAGCAATTAGAAATGTGTGTTCTCAGAGCTGTTAGTAAAAATCTCACCAATTTGGAAACAATTTCTGAGATATCAGTAGAGCTTAAGAAAGAAGTTTTATTGAAAGTTGGATGTTTTGAGCATGAGAATAAATTAACTAAAAAAATTATTGATTTTTATGTAGTTATGCGCGCTCATTTTCTGGCGAAATCAGAAAATAAGCGCTATGAAGCAGTTAAAATTAGGACAAAAAAGAACAGAAAAAATGCCAAATTAATTTCTTAAAGAAAAGACTTATATTTTAAATCATTTTTAATAGTGTATTTGTTGATTCAAATATTTATATTAAATAATATATCTTATTGTTTATAAATGAATACACGTTCATTATTTGTAAAACCCTTCATATATGGTTCTTTAAGTGAATTTAAGTGAATTTATTTAATCAGAGTAAATACATGTACATGTAGATATATACATTGTGACGAAATTCGTCCGGGCGACGCCAATTATGCGTGCGAGAAGAGGGGATAGGTGCATTCGCACCTATCTCTACAATAATTCCGGAGACAAGGCGAACGACCCTGTCGATCGTGGCTGCATTGTGTGAGGACGTGCGTACGAAGTGCGTGTAACCGTGTGCGCTGGAACGCGTGGCAAGACGACGGGAGAGTTGTGGAGCTGGACGTGGCGGCATCGACATGACTGAGTGGACGTTGTAATGAGGTGGCCAGGCCACTCAGTACTTTCATTTGCGCCCGTGTATATTTAATTGTGGTATGAAGAAAAATGGTAAGAAAGAGTAAATGTGTGCGAAGTGAGTGCGGAAAAGCGGTGGTCAACGTCGCCAATCAACAGCAGTGGTCATCACCGTCAAAGAAGAGCCCCGGAATATAGCCGAATATTATTCCAGTTAATATAAAAGTGGGGCAATGGAATTTATAAACGATGGAAAGGGCAATAGGCTGAGAACGACGCTGCCGTAATATTGCACTACACTTCCGACCGGAACGTGACCATGTAAGGATGAAAGCGTGTTGTGTGTACTCGAGGGCGAGGACATGTTTGTTATTGAACCATGGTGCGGCAAAGTTTACACCGTCCGGAGATTAGAGGACAGACTAGAGTGATTAACCATGAGGGCATAAGAAGTCGCGAGGAATGCGGCGAGGTGTCAGGTAATCTAATGTTTGTTGATGTCGACGCGATGAGTAAACGCCTAGAGACATGTAAGGTAATTTCATCTGATTCGCGCAACAGTATATTCACACGAGGTCGGAAAGTCAATGGATGTGTGTGAATGGACAATATAAAGCACTGCTACTGATTTCACCGTTCTATCAACACGTGTGTCAGGTGTGCGTTCTGGTGTGCCACGGCGAAGCCGCAACCGAAGGATGGAGTCGAGAGGAAAAGGGGAGGTCACCCGGATAAGGAGTGATTGTAATATTTGCGAATGTTATGATCGGGCTGATTTGGCGAAGTAATGACCAAATAGCTGGAGGAAAATCGGCAGGGTGAATACCCTAACAGACTACTTCGGAGGTTCCAGCCAGCAGCAGAGCATACAACCACGTGTGGAATCGGCTAGTCAAATGTGTGCAGTGTGTGAGTATGCAAGTATGGGTTATGTGAATGTGAAACATGTTGAGATTTAATTATAAAGAGTGAGTGAAATGAATGTAACGGTATGAAGTCAAAATCGGGTCTTGTAGACCCATCCGGTGAACGCCACGCGTAAAATCAAAGAGACAAAAGTAGAGTCAAATATTAAATAGAGAGAGAAAAGTAAAATGAAGTAGAAGCAAGTAAATTATAAAGAGTCATTGAAGAAAGAAATAATATTGTATTCAAAATATATTGGTTTGGCCCTTAGAAAAGGTCAAACCAATATCAACTTATTATTATCATTTTCATTTATATTATATTTCACATTTAAAATCATTCCAGACAATTAATAAATATTCAAGGTCATTTTCATATCAATTAAATTACAGTGTCAAAATTATTCGTCTTAATATTACTTGAACGCATGCAGTATTATTTTCAGAGCCTTGAGAATTTCCCCAGGATTCTTTTAGGTTAATGTAACTAGGGTGGCATCCCTTGTAAAAGAGTAAGTTGACGGTAACTCCGGAGTAAAGAGTAAAATATCCGGACTCTAGCCTTTTTGAGGAAAGGCGACCGTCACAACGTCCAACGCAAAGCTGAAGATCGTCAGTCAAAGAAGAGGATGAAGTTGAAGAAGCAGCTGAAATGAATGTCGATCAGAGTTGTAACGTATAAGGAATTGCCAATTAGCCAGTGCAATAGGCCGTAGCGCGTAGTAAGTGAGGCGATGAGAGCGTCGTAGTAACCGAAAAGTGGCGGTAATTCAATGGAGGGCGTCTAATATGAAGCAAGAGAGTCATTCAAAGATGTTGCTGAGGATGAGGAAGTGGCTGAGATCGCTGAGGTGCTGAAGTTGCAGAAAGTGTTGAAGTGATAGAAGCTGTTGTAAAAAGTGTGTGTGGAATGAAGGTATGAATGAAGAAAGGAATGAATGTGAGAGCCCCTGTAGATCCTCTGTAGAATATAAAGTGAATAGAGTTGAGCGCCGAAATGCATTGTCCCCATGTATTCCCCCGCCCCGCTCTATACACGTTAGATTGTCGCTGCGAATTTATAGTATACTAGGTCTAAGAATCCACGTGTATGAGAATATACTTTTGAGTTATATCGAGTCGCGTTATTATTATTTTTGATGAGCGTGAAGAGCGTATGATATATTGGAATGTGGACGCTTATTATTATTTTCATATTATTTTTCTTTCATTATTATTAAATAAAGAAACATTTTTGGTTTATAATATAAATAAATTCTCCCGGTTTATTTATTAAATTACTATTTGAACGGGAGTGGCATCCCTTGTGTGCTGTAGTTGCTGCTGTTGCCGAAAACATAAATTAAATATTATTTTTAAATATTGTGCGTGGCGCCTAGAAAACGCCACGTCACAACATATAGCATATATATAGCAAGCGAGCACTTAAGACTACCCGCTCCAAAATCTAAAAAAAACACTATACATGTATTTCCTATAGATGTAATTCGATTAACTGTACATAGGACTGGAAAAAGAAAAAAAGAGAAAAGAAAAAAAAAGAAAATATAGGTTTAAAGAAAATTTCGTAATAATAGCCAATGTTTGCCAAAGAGAAGACAGAAAAAAATAAAAAAGAATTCCATGTTATCGAGTGTTCAGACGCAATCAAGTTTTTCCCCCTTTCTTTTCCTTTATTATATTTCAATAAATCTTGTAGCACACAAAAATTAGTTGACATTACATCTGACCCATTTCTTCACATTTTTCTTAACAATACCAGCACTCTTTAAAACTTTTAAATTGTTTGGTAAACTGTTGAATAATTTAACCGAAAGTAAATAGCTATTTTTCCTGCTTATATTTCTAGATCTTTTTGGTACAATTAGATTCTTAATCCTAGTGATACTTTCAGTATCTTGGCATTAATATTATCAACACCACCATTTTTATTTTTTAACAAGAGTATGGCCTTCTCAACTTCACTAGAACATTTAGTATACAAAAACGTTGTATTTTTAGTTTTTGTTAGATAAATATCAGAGCCAACATTACATGAAATTTTGCAACTTAAATCACTTCCAATTTGACAGAAATACGCGTTCATAATATTTGCTACATCAAAGGGACTATCAATTTCGATATTACTCTCAACTATATACTTAATTTCTCTTGAGTTTTTGGCTTTACTTCCAATTTTATTATCAAATTATTTGTTTACACATCTTTAATCATACATTTATTTTGCTTCTTTTAGGACTTTATCTAATATTTTAATATAATCACTGTATTCTCTCTTAAGAATTATACTGGTGGGAATTTTTTCCCATGTTAAGTTTAGTGATTCATTCGTTTTACAAAAATTAATTATCACTTTAGTGATCCATTTTTTCTAGGTTTTTTGTAGTTACATTTTTATTAGAAAATTTTGAGAGACTTATATTTTTTGTGAATAAAAATGTTTCAAAACATGAACTATTTGATATTTCTTATAATTCATTTAAATTAATTTTTCAATCAAAAAACTCACAGCTGTAAAATTGATTTTTATTATTTATTTTTTTTCCCGAAATATTTTCTCTAATTTTGTACATGCTATTCCCTGATTTGATTTATTTTTTCAATGTTATAAAAATTAGTCAGGCGTTAAAAATTGATAAGCAAACGATTAATTATGTAACTGTTTTTATTGTATTCTTATTTTGAAAAGTGCGCCATAACTGAGCGGAAATCATTCCGTCCTTGTTTATTTCTCTTTCCTTCTCTAATAACTTTTAGCGCTCTTTTTAAATATGACCCGGTAGCTGCTGTACCGCCACCTATCTTTAGCACATTTTAACGGACACTTTTTCATACACAGAGACAGTTCTCCTTACCTCTACCCTCCATATTATAGAACTCGCCGAAATAAAATGTTTTTGAAGAATAACAAATTTCGATATCTCACTTAGTTTTCGAGATATCGAAGCTTCAAAATTTATTTTTTTCATTTTTATTTCCATGTTATGTTTGATATTTTTCGACGGAATAAGCCTTTGTGAAGTCTTATTTTGTCGTAGAAAAATATCGATGCAAACAAATAAACTGTATATACGTCTCAAAACAAATTTTAGCGTCACAGTCGTACTAGGAAATTTAATTTACACTATAAATACAATAACACACAACAGTCTTGGAATTTCAGATTTTTTAATTACATACTATTTATTTACGTTTTGAAATCTTATACTTTAAGTGGGGGACTCCAATCCCCATTTAAATACAGGAAGAATATGAACAGAAAATGCACTATTTGATTATTTGTTTAAACAAATAATACCTCCTCGTGGTGCGATCTAGGCATTGATAAATTTTTTCATGAAATGTTTTATCATTTCATGTATTGATTTATCTTTGGCGAAATCATCAAGATTGATTTTAATTTGTTTTTGTAACATACTATTTGCCCAAAATACTATATGCCCAAAATTTCGACGAAAACGAAATTCATCGACTGATCGGACGTGCCAAGTACGTTCGTATTAATTAATGTGGGATATTGACAAATAATTTTTGACAATATAGCTAGATTGATGACATTAGGTGATGATGAGGTTTCTTGGAAATGGCAATCAATAACACCTATTATTAATATGTATTCAGCTGCTATAAACATAGACAACTAATATAATTACATAGTAAGTCTATAACCTTATATTGTGCACTTGACAATAATGACTGATATCAAATCTTTTTGTAAAGTAAATATTGCAAAGTAATTTTTTCAATTAAATTTTTTCAATTCAACAAATGATCTGTAAAGCTTAGTAAAAAATACTCGGATTCTGGGTAATTTTTTTTCACACTAGCATGCCGGTAGGATGAATGCTATGCAGGGAGTAAAAATTCAGCGTTTATACATTGAGAAAATTGCATGAATACTAAGTACAATTTAGCATATTTCGAGTTATAAATGATTCACTCTCATTTATTATCCTGCAGCGGAGTAAAATATATATTTAATTTGCGTAATATTTACAGCAGTGCATATTAAAAAATAATTTGAAATGTGTATTTTTTTATCGAACATGGATGTGGCCCAGGCTTACTATATGAATTGCGGGATAAAATTTCGTCAAAAACTCTCTCAGTGTACTTTAAGGTAGATTACTGCTGCGATGAGGGGCAAGGGGCGTACTGCATCCATCCTTTCTGTACTAAACGAACAGTTGGTGAGTCAGTCGTTTATTGTGAAAAATTTATTGTGAAATATATCTAATACTAGATGGAATTGTATCAATGGAAAAATCTGCAGAGAATGGAAAAGCTCCTGAAAATATAACCAGCCAAAAATTTAGTTTTTATAACTTATAACAAAATATTTGCTGCACCGTTATATTTGAAGCTGAAAACTCCTGTGTTTGAAGCATTTTGAACATATATATTTTTATAAATGAAAAGTATAGATGAGTTTCATTGTCTTCAATGTTTATTAAAATGTTATTCATTCAAATCTTTTTTCTTTATTGAAATTCAATTTATAACTAGCTTTTCCGAAAAAATCTCATCTTATGACTCGTCTGTTTGATATCAAACATGTATATACATGTTTTATATCACTGTAACAATTCCGGTAAATACGCGCAATTTTAAACTATCGCGCGCTTAGCGACGTTGCCACATTTTTAACAGCTCCATTTGAAGTTTTAAGAGAAGTCGTAATTTTGACTTGTCAATCGAGTTTTTCTCAAGTTTTACTCAGCCAATCTGCTTGATTTTAAAAATTTTCGATAATTTATAATGGAATTGAGTCTATGACAAATTTTTATGATTTTTTCTGCTTTTAAAGTATTTTTCTCTTCATGTCCGTTCCTTGCTCCACAAGACTCTGTGTTGAAATAACAATTTTTAATCTTTAATATTAAAAAATCTAGACGGGAAAAAATTCTGGGAAAAAATCGTAAGTATTAAAACGTCATCATAAAGTGTTTGGCCAAATTTCATGCACTTTGGTGCATTTCAAAATCTGTGGTAATCTACCGCGAAACGGTCAAATGTCTCGCGTAAGGCCGGGTACACGCTAGGCGAATGAAGGCGAAAGAATTATTTCGGATAAATTCGTGTGAGAATGTTTGGCTTTTGATGTGAAATTCGCTTCGCCGTCCACATTGCACGAACAAATGCGAAAGAATTCTCTCGTCGCCGTTCGTCTATATTCGCCGGAGTCGCGGGTGCGTTGTAGAAAATTGTGTAACATCCATATTCTTGATATGAATTGATGAAATTTGAATAAATTAAGTGGCTTCAGTTCATGATTCAAATGACAAATGACAATAATCAGTTTATGTATTTACATATGACGTAGATTTGTACTGTACAGTAAAGCCGTCCACACTAGAAAATAGACCGAACGAACTCGGCCGACTTTGTCAGGACGTTTACATTAGCTGAAAGAATTTTTTCGCCGCTGTTCGCCTAGTTTGTACTTGGTCCAAGAGGTAGTGTTTGAATGAAAGAGGCGATAATATATATACCACCAGACAGATTCTATGATAAATGTTTAGAGCAAAGTGCTTCTTGAAAAATGTTTGCTCTCAAATTTATGATCTATTTTCCAATTAATTCATGGTGGTTATAATAATTGCTACTTTTATAAACGTATAGGTACTTGGGGTAATTCATTTATAGGGTACAAAATTTTATAAGAAAATTAGACTGTCGTGCAATTGCCCTAAGTCTTTTTTCAAAAACAAACTATGTAGTTTTTCTGGCATTTTTTACTTTATTGAGGTAAGATCCCTAGTATTCCATCATGTTCCAATACTCGGTCAGTTCTGCCATTAAACACATTTTTACAATTTTTACGGAAAAAAGTTCAAAAAATGAAAATCACTATAATTAAAAAGATTATTTCTCGCTTGATATAGATTTAATTTCCCGAAATTAGTATATTTTATGAGAAATTATCGATATTATTAATAACTGTATATTCTAAACAACCCGTTTTATCGTCCGTTTTCACTTCAACGCTTATTCATTGAAGTTATTTTCGTGATCGAGTACTAGTGCTATCGACCTTTCTCCTCAAAGCATTAATATTAATTATTAATTAATTGACTTTTATCTTATATGTATTTTGTAAAATATTTGAAATATTTTTAATCACGCTTCTCCCACGTGAAAAAACATGTGAGTACAAAAACCAACAACTGTAATTCTTTAAAGCATGTTTGAATAGTTATTATGAAAACCAAATGAAAAATGAAAAGATCTTATGTTTTAATATCTGTTATCAAATACATATATATCGGTTGAAATTACATTATTTTTGGAAAAAAGTATAAATGTTGAAATAAATATATTATTTAAAGTTTTGTTAGAATATTTATTCTTGAAAATGGAAAATTTTATGTACATATAAAATGGATGTGGGGGGGGGGGGGGGGGGGGGTCGCCTACTTTCTGGAAAAGTATTAACAGAATATATTTGGTGATATTAAAAATATTTTTGGATTTTACTTTGCCTCTACTCCACTTCTAACGTCCAATCGTCGCCTTTGCATATGTGTATGAGTACATAAAAATGATATAGAGACCGTTTTATGTCGATTCTTATATTACAAAGATAACCGTGAGTGAGAACCGACAGAGGACATATACTTTCCCCAGTAACAGCAGCACACTGTGTACATGCCAAATGAATGAGCTTTGATGTACGCGCATATATGTTTGAGCGACGGAATATATTGACCGCGATACTTCACTTGTTTTATTCATGTGGATAACGGCAGGGGAACAATTATGTAATTAAACCCGAGGTCTCTGACTTATTCAAGTCTTTTTTTCATATCGAATCTGATCAGTTGATTCAGTCTAAACGGAATTCGTACGGCTAATTTTCTAACTATAGTGCTACTATTAAATTTTTTAGTTAGACAAGTATTTATTTTTGACTTGGAATCATATTTTCGTTTTAGTATCTCATAGTTTTCAGCAAAGACGTGATAAATGTACATACTTATACTATTGCAAAAACTAATATTATTTCAACATTCGTGTTTGATAGTTCACACAAATATAATTATATGTATTCACATTCTCTGCTTATGACTAGATTATAAGAATTTCCCAGTTTGGACTTTAATTTATGTATGAGCGCAAGACAGAAAGATCGCTTTCTTTTAATTGCAATTGTGACATCATAGGACGTCAGAGGCTGTAACAGAATCGTTGGTGCCATATGAGAAAAATTAACGCATCCTATTTATGTGCGGCAGCTGAGTTTTTATATGTATATTGACCTCATTATTTTTCAATGTTCATGAAAATTTCGTATATTGCAAGTGGAAAATACTACAAAGATTCAAAATGCAATATGTGGTTTCATCAAAATTTTGAATTTTCACAATAAATATCATTATTTTATAATCTATGGTATACGTGCGGGTAATAAAGCCTACCTACGGTATATATTTTCAATAATATGAAAAATATCCAAATTAATCATTAAGTTTTAATATTAATCGTTATTTGAATACATTTTTTATAAAATGTAGATGATAAATTATAATTTTTATTATAAACAAACAAAAAATTAATCATTTGTATCATTCAGGCCGCCTCATTACCCGACATGCCTTATCATCTGCGGGTATACCTTATATTATATTCGAGAAACTTTTCACCAACATTTTTTCTAATATGTTAGAGTCAAGTTAAAATATAAATAAATGTTAATTTAATGTAAGCTCTATTTTAAATTTATTTTTCTTCATTTTTGGAAATAACTTTACATTGATAATACTTCAAATACTTCAAAATTTATTTTGCGCTATACCAATAAACTAAGGTCGATAGAATGATTTGATTCACTCTTTAAGAACGTGTGACCCAATCTGAATCTATTAATGATAAAACAAGTATAGAACGGATAATACAACTATATAACATAATATAACATTGCTATAGATTGCTCATTCGCCATCCTCTTTGTGAGTGCGCATGCGCATTAATTTCAGCATTTCAGCTACGGAATCGTTGCATGCTGTATAGTATGTGTGTGCATGTGTTGATTGCGCACAGTATCGTAAAAATTCGCACTCATCAACTAAATTCTTATACAAATATAAATGTATCTTAGAACGTCTATATCGAGGAACATGTGTATTTAATAACATTTTCATAAAAAACAATGCTAAAACAGCTGTATCGAAATGTTGAGAGTGTTGGTTGGAAGTATGTGAAATTTCGACTGAATCTTTACAATTCAAACCAAAAAATTACCCAAACTAATGAAATAAGTGGAAAAGATAAAGTTTTAAACTCGGTATATTTATATATATTATAGAAGCCAAAACTTTGAGTTTTTCATTTATTTCATCAATACAGACAAACTTCCGGTATCAAGTTCCAAAATTCGATAGGTAATACATATCTACTAAACTGCTACTCTTCATAGCTTGATTTAGATGTTTTATAATACAGATCTTGGCTAAAAATTTTCTCGAATGCAGATGCCCTTTGATACAGACGTTCGAAGATGCAGTTCACATTTGTGTGCAAAGTCAGATATATGTAGATATCATAAACAGTGCCAACAGGGCATATTTTTCGTAGAATACGGTTATGACTGGAATGATTTCTGAGTACTGAAATTGAATATCAATATTCAAATATGTGATATTTGTATTATTTAACGTTGACTATCTGCAAACATAAATTTGTTAAAGGTTGATCAAGTTAGTTGATCAAGTATGACCGTCAAAGATCTTGTTGTATTGTCTATGATTCGGTTAAAATTTACTCAAACATTAATTTATTTTGATAATAAATAGATAATTTTACATGCGTGTTCATTTGTATCAATAACTGGACACAATATGCAGACCCGGCATTTTGCTCAATGCAACAAACATATCCCAGCTGCTTGCTTTCAAATTGACCATTCAATGGCGCCGTATTTCTACGGCACTGGCGAATAAGGGGCGTCACCAGACGAGGTTAAACGAATAACGTCGGATGAGACCGAGTTGTAAAAGCGAAAAGTGTATATAGTGTATAGTGTATACTGTATACTAGAGACTCGAGTAAAATCGAGTGCAATCGGGCAGTCGAGTTTGAGTGATTCCTCGATGGTGGACGTATGTGGTGCCAGGAATGAAGCTATGAAAGTTTGACCGTTTCTCCACGCGGGGTAAATAATCGCATTTACCCTTTGAAAACCCGAGACACTTTCCCGTAACGATAAAATAACGGCATTGGTGTATAAAAAACGAAGACCGCTGAATGCGTGTGCAATGTGCGTCTTAGAGGTGCGGAAGGTGCACGAAAAGTGGCGAAATCAGTGAAGCAAAGAACGCGCACGGCAACGCCACTGAATTATATTCTATACTACATATTTATTTATCTTTTGGCTCGGTTCTTCGTTTATCTATATTTTTTTTTGCTACGATATCATCTATTTTCTTTCATCAAATTGTTCCTATCGCACCTGATTATACATTATCATATTTATATTATTTTCTAATCCCCTCAACTGGAATTTTCATCTATTGGTTTCATTTAACATACGTATATTCGTCAGACTTTTGGACTTGACGCACTCTGTCTTCATTGATAAAAGAAACAACGAGCTGATCACGAGGCGTACAAGATGGCTGGGAATCGTTAAAAAACCACCAGCAAACAACGGCCTTAAAGTCGAAAGATAGATAAAAACAGTAGAATTACACAACGAGAAGAGAGTGCAAATCGCAGCGGTGTCTGATATAGCTAAGTCCGGCTCGCCAACAGAAATAAGAACATGACATTATTATACTGAACTCATCCGTGAAAAAGAGAAAGAACGAGAGGAAGAAAAAGAAAACGAGATCGAGCAACAGAAAGAGACACTGGCCGTGGAGTGAAAGGTAAGGCTATCATTCTTTCATTCGTGTGTATCTGTATATTAATATATCTCCTCGCACTCTGTTCGAAACTTGATGAATAGATGAATAGTACGTAAAAAACAATGTATCTACAAGTAACTTTGTTTCATCTGTACTCGTTTAATGTGAAATTTTTAAAATACGTTGAGTAAAAGATAGATATATCGCGTGAGTGGATAACAACACACGTAAGGCCGGGTACGCAATAGGCAAACGAACAGTGGCGAAAGAATTCTTTCGGCTACTTTCGGCTAGTGTGGACGTCCCGACAAACATCGGCGAACATTTTTGTTCGCGTTCGCTTGGGTTTGCTTGCTAGGCGGTACATCAAAAAAAAATTCAGCTGAATTCGTTCGGTCTATTTTCTAGTGTGGACGGGTTTACTGCGAAGTACAAATCTACGTCATGTGTAAATACATTAACTGAATATTTTCATTTGTGATTTGAATCATGGACTGAAGCCACTTTATTTATTTAAATTATATCGATTCATATCGAGAATATGGATGTTACACAATTTTCTACAGCGCACCCGCAACTCCGGCGAAAATAGACGAACGTCGACGAAAGAATTCTTTCGCATTTGTTCGTCCAGTGTGGACGGCGCAGCGAATTTCACATCGAACGCCCAAACATTTTCGGCTGAATTTATCCGAACAAATTCGTTCGCCTAGTGTATACCCGGCCTAAGAGACACGTCGATAGTGCGCCATCGAGTGTTGCTTAATTTAGTATATACATATAGTACGTAGTTGTTACTCATTCGTGTTTTTTATAATAATATAATCACTTGTCACTTACGCATGATTACTAATCCGCTGGTGATAATAGTTATACTCTTCAACATACATTTTTTTAAATATTGGGAAACAATGGAGAAATGATGCATATGGGAGGGGGTGGTGGTGGTGATGGTATATGGTGTATTTGACACGATCATGAGATGTTCAAAAAAGATTTTATCCCGCTGAAGGACGAATTTTTTGTGTACTAGTTGTTTTTACTTGTGTTTTTAACCGTCTTTTGAGACTGAAGTCAAGGTGATTGTAAATCTATAAGTGGGGTGATCTTACATTCATTGTTACTTTCCATCACAAAGTGATAAGAAAGCTTTCGGAATTATCTAAATTTTAAAAAAGCGTTCCGAGGCATATTTTTTCACGCTTTTTCAATTAATAGTTGATAGAAAAGTAATAAAAAAACCATTGCGTTGCTGTTTCAGATGTCATTTTAGATTAAAAAACTATAAGTTTAAAAAAAAAAATTCCAATATATCTATGAATACATTTCAAAAATACTGACAGTTTCAATGTAGTTGTTTTTGTTGAAGCGAAATATCAACTTGGCACTCTCACAAAGAGGTTGAAGAACAGAACTAAAAATTTATATGTAGACATAGTCAATATAATTGGAATTATTATAAATTTTTCAGAATATACTGACTTCTAGTTTTTCGGAAAATCGCATTTTTAGGGGTTTATATTTATGAAACTCATCGAAAAAACATCGGCCAGATAATCTCAAAAACAGGTGAAAGGAAACAATCGAAAATTCGCATGTAAATAATTGACTGACGGGAAAAGAATCGGGTCGAAAAATTGTCCTGAATAAATCAGGATCTCAACCTGATCTCGCCCTGGTATATGCAGGTTGAAACACGGATTTTTTAACTGATCTTGCTCGTATTTGGCATGCCATAGGTCGAAATCTGGACCAAATTTTCTCGAATTTGTTCTAATTTCAACCGGATACTGAATTTCATATTATATATTCATAATATCCACACAAAAAATTTCATCATTATTATAATTCACCATAAATAAGTATCATTATTGATCACATTTATCAACATATCTTAAATATACCCATGTAGAAATTTACCATCGGTCTTATCATGGGCCACCATAGGCTGCCAATCTTATATCATTGGCTCAATAGTATCAACCAGAATTGGTACAATATTGGCATGATAATATCGGCCCAGCATTGGCGGATGGTCTTGTGCCGATAATGAATTTCTTCATAGTCCCTTTATTGTATGTGACGCTTGGCCATATGTAATAACTAAGGTGGGCCCTAGATTATTCATTAGTTATGGACCAATAACAAATAGTTTGATCGCCCCATTGAAATAAAATTTGGTTGGGCCTATCAAATTGTTCATATCATCGGGCCAAGCATGGACAATCATTATGGGCCAGTATAGGTATTTTAGGTATTTTATCAAAAGCCAAGTTTCGTTTTTACTTCGTTTATTTTAATATATTATTATGATAATTATATTATGGCGATAAATACTTATAGATTAATCGAATTAAAAATTTAAAAAAAAAACATGGACAACACATATAATTTAATATTTTAAATTTTATTATCAAACGAAGGAAATTATTATCTAAATTCAAACGACATTTTACATAAAATATTAATTTAAATATCACTATGATAATATTAATTTCAATTTTTCTATCTCTCTCTCTCTTTTTCCTCCCTCTCTATCTTTAGCTCCTGCTAACCAGCTACCAATATATTTGATAACGTCTTCCTTTTTGACGTCTTTATAAGAAGAACATACAAGCACTGAAACAGATAATAATTATTCATTAATTTTGTAGGTGAATATTTATGATGTTTTCGAAATAAATCCAAAATTTTAATTACCTTCTATAATTTTATATAGATTTGTGGAACTGAAATTTTTTTTACAGGTCCCATTTATGATTTTTCCTTTCGCACTATATTTCAATTGGACATCTTTATTCATAAGTGCTGACATTGCTGATCCAATAGCTTTCTTAAAATGTCCCGCGGCTTCAACCTTCACCAATATGAATTTTTTCTGCAAATTAATCAATCATAAATTTATTTGTTTAGGACAGTTATATATATGTTGAACATATGTTTAATACCAAAAAATCGAAAATTACCACTATATCTAGCTTTTCCTTATTGTCATTCAAATTAGAATCAAATTCAATAAACTCATCGATACTAGTGATTAGGATGGCAATTCCCAATCCAGTGACATCACTCATCAGGTCCATAGTATGAATATTTGCCAGTCCGTATTTGATGTTAAGGTTATTGACTAACTGACCAATTTTTTTATTAAAATCGTATTGCAAACTCCTTTTTGCACTAGCAACTGCATTAAAAATATTTTTTTCAGATTTTTCAATCATAGCCTTGACAGCAGATAAGATGGCTAAAAAAAAAATGGTTTCGATTCATTAGTATACTAATGAGTAAACAAATGAAATGAAAATGTATGTATATATAAATACGTATGTATATGTATGTGTTTATTTTACAAACTTTCACTATTTGTTGAGAGTGCTTCTTCGTTTGCAGTGCTCAAAACCGCCATAGATGGACTATCATCATTGCAAATTTCTGATATATTTTCATCATCTGTAAAATAAGATATAATCATAAATCATTGATCATCATCGATTAATACTAATGGAAAATATATAGAATTCAAAGACTATAAATATACCTTTTTCGGCTTCCTCAGCCAGTTCGTGTTCATATTTTTCTTTATTTTTTTCCTTTTGTGGTGATGCGAATGATGATTCATCTGATGATGATGAATAATCTGTCAATTGAAATAAAACTTGAATTGAATGGCCAATAGCACTACAATTATGAATTTTAAAATTAGGAAATAATATATAGTATACCTGTTTTTGATTCAAGTTTTCTTTTTTTCTTAACGTTCTTAGAGATTTTCAATGCATGCATCGAATCATCACTCGAATCTGACGATGAATAAGCTGCAAATTCAAACAAAACTTTTATATTAATGTATATTAAATTTCATTATGGCAAATATAATTTTTTTCATACCTCTTTTATTTCTTTTTTTATTAATTTTCGATCTCATTCTCCCCAAAATTACGCTTGCATCGCTGCTGGCATTTTTTCAATTACCGTTTGATCTTTGGGGAGGTTTTTTTTATCGGTGCTTTCAATATTAGAATCAGCATATGCCCTATCTAAGCGCCGCATACCCCGTTCGAAAGTTTCTGCAAATCAAAAATTTACTATTAAATTTTTTTTCACCAATAAATTTGTTAATAAAATAAAGATTCAATTTTTGTCTAGTTTAATCAATTTTATCTTACCTGCTTGTTTAATAATTTCCACAGGATATGGTTTCCAATTTTTCTCTGGAATTTTCGACTTTGCACTCCAACTCGATAATTTATTATACTGTGATATAGGTGGATAAAAACTGAACCACGAATCTGTATTGGTTTTTTTCAACCAAGTAACTGGCACTGAATCCAACAATTTTTTTCCTTCTTTGTTCAACTCATCGATGAATTTTATCACAACGTGTGATGTTGTTTGCTCCATTCTTAATTTTTTTGTCTATATTCAATTTTCACAATTTTCACAGTTTGATCACAGAGCGTCGTGATGTTTCAAATAACAATGATGGTCTTTGAAAAATTCGGTTTTGAAAATTTCTAATAGCCCGAAATTTGAGGGGAAAGTCGATTCTCAATTGGTTGAGTATGTTGAGAGAAGGAGGAATGCAATTAAATAATGTGGATTGCTGGGTCAACTGCAGAGCATATCAGGACGGTATCAACTGTATAAGAAAATTTTATTTTCTGGGCCCTACCTAAGAATATAGGGTAGGCCACTTTACTGAATGCCCAAGGTCCAGGTATCATTGAATCCTGGCTTGAGCAATAAAAGATATTCCTAGGTATAATCTACCCCTTGTTTTACTCAATGCAGAGTTCATTTACATTTCTTTACATACTTTTCATAAATTTATGTGGATGGGGAATCCCCAAATTATAGGCTTCATAGTTTGCTGGCGTTATTGTATATATTTTTTTTTTCTTTTTTTCATTTATATTATTACGATAATTATAATATTAATTTTATATATCATAGTTGTGTTAGTTTTTTTTGTAGAGATTTTATTAATCAAATACGCAGCTTGTGAGTTATATAGAAATTTATTTTTATTCATTGATCAACAATTCCAAATATATCTATTTAATTTTCATTAAATATCTATCAATCTATTTTTTAATATTTCATGTTAAACCAAATGTGGTTCAATAGTAAAATTCATATTTCGTTATAAAACATTAATTAGTTACATGAAATGGTAGCTAGACGTGCAATAAAGTAATTGCATATGTTTTGTCGTATATTGTGAAACAATAGTTATTTGTGTATCTAGGCCGGAAAGTTGATCATTTTTGGCCAAATCCGAAATATAGTGGAACTCGGCTACGCCTCGGCCACATATTTCGGATAAGGCTAAAAATGATCATTCGGCCTTGATACACACAATATTTTTTAGGCGAGTGCCTCAAAAAATGATGTTTAAGGGATTAAATAGTCACTAAAATGACAAAATTAATGAAAATGTACGGCGCTGTATACCTATATATATAATTATAGTATAATATAGGTATACAGCATGCGCTGGGATCACGCGACTTTGTCTTTTGTTTTATGGGTAAATATAAAATAACAGATTGCGTTGCTACACAGTTCAATCACAAACGTTGTATCTGTCAGTATCGTAGCGTTTGGATTAAAGGTAAAATAATAGTGTTTCATCATGTTCACTGTTAAATAGATAGTTATGTTTTAGTTATTATATTTAATAATATTATAATGTTATGAAATAATATTTTAAACTCCTGCTTTAGTTTCGTTATTTTTAAGGAATAAATTTATAATAAATATTATGATCAATTGAAATAATTGACATGCGTCCGTGAAGTAAAAAAGTGTACAGAAAAGTATCATTTTAGGGACTCTATTTAGTCTCTAAAACGTCGTTTTTTGAGGCACTCGCCTAAAAAAGCATTTAGCAATGATATCTGTAAGATCATAATGCTCTTCACGTTTTCTTAGTTCATTAACATTCAATACTCTTAATTGTTCACAGTTTTCTGGATATTTAATTGCACTCTTAATATATTTATAAGTACGTCCAATAAGAAATACATTTTCTATACTTGGAGACACTGATTTATTTCTCAAACAAATTTTATCAATCCTGTAGATTTTTCCGTTCTGTAATTGTACAATATTATCAGGTTTTTTAATTTTTAACGTGAAATTTTTATAGTTAATAGATTCATATTGTAAAGATTTTTTCCCAAGAATATATCCAACTTGCTGTGATTCAAAACATACAGAAAATAACGCATGAGTTTTAAACGTGATATTTGATCCTGCTTGTAACTCAGAAATTCTCTTCGATACTTGTGCCAAGACGTTCACTGGAGTTCGAACAAGTTTCTTAATTTCTCCTAAGCAATTTTCGAAAGGAAAGCTTGAAAAATTTGATATTGGTGCTTTCATGTATTCAACATCATCTGCGATGTGTATCAAGTTATGGAAGTTCATAACCTGAGCTTCATCTCCATAGTAAACCGGCAACAAAGTGAAAAATGTCTTCAAATATTTTCTTGCTTTGTCAATATATCGTTTTTTTAAAGCCAATTCACTATGTGACAGAATACGACACGCTGAAAAAAGCAAACAGTAATGCTCACGTTGATTTTCTGGTAATATAAATTGAGAAATAATGGTCCCACAGTAGAAAAGAACGAATCGGAATTGCGTTGCTTTCCAGTTTGAAATTTCATCCAAATCAAACGATTTACGGTGGAATTCATATGGTACATATTCTGAAATAGATTTGAGAATCATTTTTAACTCATGCCGTTTTTCAAAAGAAAGTCTGCAGGGATATCTACTATTTAACCACTTCTCGAACAAAGCTTTCATAACACCTATACATAAAAGATGCATATAATCCAATATAACTCCATCAATGATATTAAAATTATTAATTTGAAGTAAAGGCGAGATTAAGCCAGGCAAATGATGGTCAGGTGTTACTTTTTCCCTGAATGAAGACATTGTGCGGCGCTTTGCATTTATTTCTGGAAAAATCCGTTTATACCGTTTCTTCGTTTTTATTGAAACTCCACATGTTTCACACCTCTCACATGCATAAAATCCAGTGTGGCCTTTGCAACATTTTAAAAATGCTCGTGCTGGAGTGTCTGCGACAATCGCCTTCAATTCAAACCCGTATAATCGATCACCAATCTCAATACCATTTTGCGTCAAATGATTTATTTCTGTTATCAAGTCTTTAAGATAATCATTCACAAAAGCAGGCTTGGAGTTTCCAGCATACAATGCGACAACAAATGGTTTGCAAATGAGTTTATCATGGTATATTTGCATAAGAATAGGCCAAAATTGTTGACTGGAGTTGTTAAAAATAGGTATACCATCTATATTTACAATAACTCGTATGATGGTATCGTTAAAAACAGGTGGAAAAGTGTGCCGAGTTGAATTATCTTCAATGCCAAAGTATCGAAATTTGCCCGACTTGCCTCTATGTGACGTCATTGAAATTATCGGATCAAATTTTATTTGGTCAGTACCCAAAAGGGTTGCGGCACATGTCGGTACATCTAGACCTTCACTTTTGAGAATTAGGAGAAGTTCTGAGACGAATTTATTATTCACAACAGAAATATTCTCAAGTACAAGTTTTCGCAATTTTTCTCTTAATGTCAGTGGTGGTAAAACATTTTCTTCATGGAGGTTCGAATGTATACTCGACTGGTTTACACTGATGCTGCTGTTGTTTGATGATAAACTGCTATAATTTTCACTGTGAATACTTTCGACAGTATCTATTGAATCACTACTATAAGATTTTTCTGGTATCACTTGGAGTATAGACAATGATGCGATTGGTTCTAACTCATTGAATGATGCGCCGTTAAAATCATTAGCAAGACTGTTATTACACTCATTATCACGTATCGAGTTCAATTCACTTTCGTTTATATGCCCGAATACACTATCAACGATATTATCAACACTGACTTCAACAGAATTTGACGATGAAATATTTTTATTTGATGACAATGACGATGATGGTGTTGTTTCCCAAATGCTAGTGGAACTTGAACTGTTTTCGGCAGATGAGTCTTCTCGCTTTCTTTTTAAAGCACGATACTTTTGCAAATAGCAGTAACGGGACATGATTATTTTGATATTTTATGAACTGTGATGAATGTTACACTACGGTTAATATGTTTTGAGTGTAAGTCTAAGGGCGGTCGGCACTTAACTAAACCAGCTTTCATATAATGCGCCTGTAATGAACACTATGTATTGCAATAGAAATAATAATAGCCCGAAGGCTAATCACTAAGTCTGCAGTATGAAATTACAAATGGGTAGACCATTGGCCGATCATTGGATTGATATGAGCAATACGAATGGGGCCGATCATAGGCAATACTATTAGCACTACACATGCCCCATCGTCTATTTTATATAGGCACAGCATAGGGTACGTTGTCACACCAGTATAAAACTATAGATGGACACACCATTGGCCAATCATTGGGCTAATATTGGCAATACGCATAGGGCCGATCATAGTCGATACCATTGGGTTTATATTAGTCCCGCACACTTTATACATATCGGGCCTATGTAGTGCCTATAGTCATAAATATATATGGGCTTTTTCGATGGGACCTATATAAGCCCAATGGACTATAGTCTTAAATTCCTTTTTATCCGTATCTAATTTATGGATGCGTTTGATTGATACGCGGTGTATTATTGGATATAGTAATTTTGCGTCGAAATACTTCGAATTTCTCATAACCTTACCATGCCACAACAATTTCATTATTTTACCTGAACTTCGATTATTTGATAAAATATATTTTGATTCCGTTACATTTGACGCCTTACTTCTCAGTCGAAAAATTATTGCGAATTCGCCACACATCATATGGAACACTTGGCGGAATTTCACACGAAATATACCCGACGCGAATATAACTCAAACTGAAATTCATGTATCTTGTAATGCTGGATGGCCATAGGCCATCATCAGTGGATTGAGTTCTTCATACATACGTTGAAAAAAAATATATAATGTATTTGTACAGTATGTATTCAATAGAAAGTAACCCTATACATACATAGGAGGAAAGTAGATAGATTAAGTTTATAAATTAAAATTTAGGAAACCAAAAGCTTTTTATTGGGAGTGTGCAGTAATTGCTTCCAGCACTATGAAGCCAACAAAGTATAGGTAAAAATTTTCCAATAATATCTATCCTTATTTACATTCGTCATTTTCTCAATATTGATTTATACTGCATGGCGAGATCCGGCTTCTATATATAAGTTCGTTTGCTCCTAAACGTAATAATAATATGTGAGATAACTATATTTTTTGTTCATCATATCTCGAAAAATTGGTATGGTTTACTATCTTGGACTCAAGTATCAATAAATTGAACACAAAACCGTGTTGAAAGCTAGCTCACACCACAAGGTTCATATCAATCTCGCTATTGGGTCACACTGCGAAATGCGTAATGCAATGGGGCTCAATGGAGACTAAATGTGAGGTAGGATTATAAATTCCTGATGTACTCGCTATTTAAAACTGCGCATATACCCGAGTAAAAATATTTTGATGTAAGTAGTAGGCTGAAAATTTGATTCATTGTAAAATGCAAAAAAAATAAACTATTGTACATTTATGAACATTGTCGATATGTTTACAATATTCATTTCTTGAATTTCCAATACTATATACTGTAAGGAAAAATTCTGGGGGTAAAAAAATAAAGTCTTGGGCGACGAACTTTAATTTTTGAAAATTCTCTCGTTATAAATTTCATGATTCAAGAAAAATGTTTCTAATGTTAAGAACATGTTATAATTTTGGCTCAAGAATTTAGTATTTTCAAACATGAAGTTCATTATTTAGGATATAAAACGAATTTTCGTAAAATAAGATATTAAAAAATGAACACTCGAAAATGGTGCTCCAAGGTGGAAACCCCCTTAAGAAAAGATAAAGTTATTTCATGAGCAAATGAAAATACTTTGCATACCAAAATTAAAATACAGTCCGACCCCAGTAAAATTCGCAGATCGGGGCTGTAAGTTCCGAGAGAAACGAATCGTACGTAAGTATGGGTGCAAAATTTTTGTCTCCCACCACTTAGTCGCCAGAGTGAGAAAGGAAGATCGTTCCATCCTCTGCAAGCGACAGTGGAGAGATAGTTTGACCAATAGCGAAAGAGAGTTTAAAACATAACCATGTATGTATATTTTGGTCTAAAACTGACCGATACGAGTCCATTCGCGATTCAAAAAGTATTTGAAGGGTGCACCGAGCTCCTGAACATGCCATTTTCAGCTCTTTTCTCAGATAATCGCTCAAAAACTTCTCTCACAGGCATCGGATAAAATTGTGCTTTTGATATTTTATGACCATATAAACATAGTACAAGTTGAACATACGCATGATGAGTTGGCATCAAGTGTGAATGAGTGAAAATTGTTTGAAACCACAAAAACATGACATTCTTAGCCCTCTTTTCAGATATTCGATAATAAATTTGTCTTACAGTCATCAGAACAAGTCCTGTTTTTGATATTTTGTGATCTAATGAATATAGTTCGAATCAAACATGCGGATAATGGGTTGGCATGAGGTCTAGGTTAGTATTCATTTTTTGAAATCACTTTTTCATGTTTTTTAATATTTATTCAAGTTTTTTCGTTAAAAAGTGAATCTCAACGCCATTAAATGAAGTCGTATCTACGATAATTCATTCTGTAATATACAGGGAAATTTTTTGTCTGGACCATTTTTTCCGAAAATGCATTCGCGCCGAGTTATCATGCCGTCCCGGGACTTTTGAAACACCCTGTATATTACACAATGAATTATCGCAGGTACGACTTGATTTGATGGCGTTGAGATCTACTTTTTAACGAAAAAACTTGAAAAAACATAAAAAAACGTAAGCAGGGTGATTTCAACAAATGAATACTCACCTAGATCTTATGCCAACCCACTATCCACATGTTTGATTCGAACAATATTCATTAGATCATAGAATATCGAAAACACGACTTGTTCTGATGACTGTACGACAAATTTATTATCGAATATCTGAAAAGGGGGCTAAAAATGTCATGTTTTTGTGGTTTCGAACCATTTTCACTCATTCATATTTAATGCCAACTCATCATCCGTATGTTTAACTTGTACTATATTTATCTGGTCACAAAATATCAGAAGCACAATTTGATCCGATGCCTGTGAGAGAAGTTTTTGAGTGATTATCTGAAAAAGAGCTAAAAATGACATGTTTAGGAGCTCGGTGCACCCTTTGAATATTTTTTGAATCGCGAACGGACTCGTATCGGTCTGTTTTCGACCAAAACTTCAATTTTATCGTTAAGTCAGCTGATTCGATTTTTTTCGAAACACCCTAATATAAATATAATAATTCCATTACTTTTCGATGAAACTGTTGGAGAGTGGTCAATCGATTTTTCTGCCAATTCTTCATCTTGAAGTATCTTATAAAAAAAACCCTCATGCGAAATTTCAACCCTCTATCATCCATAAATCAAGAGAACGAGCCTTTAAAAGTGCAAAAAATTAGCATTTTTAGCCTACCTTTAAAAATTTGTTTTTCGAAAACTTCAAGCCCGATTCAAATCGTTGAGGTCCGATTTTCTTAATTACATTCTCTAGTAAGTAATAAAAAGGACAAACTTTTTTTTAAAAAAAAGAAAAAAAAAGCGCCAAGTTCATGTGTGGCAAAAAAATTGAATTACAAAAATAACTTTGCAAAAAGTTCATATGAAAAAGTTACTTTACAAAAAGATTTGATATCAGTCAGTTGTTCACCAAGTACACAATATAAGGTTATACATATACATATATAGACTTACTATGTATTATATATTATATATTATATATTACATATTTGTTATACATTGTATATTATATATTATATATTATATAATACATAGTAAGTCCATATATAATATATAATATATAATATACAATGTATAACAAATATGTAATATATAATATATAATATATAATACATAGTAAATCTATATATGTACATGTATAACCTTATATTGTGTACTTGGTAAACAAATGACTGATATCAAATCTTTTTGTAAAGTAATTTTTTCAAAGTAACTTTTTCATATGAACTTTTTGCAAAGTAATTTTTGTAATTCAATTTTTTTGCCACACATGAACTTGGCGCCTTTTTTTTCTTTTTTTTTTAAAAAAAGTTTGTCCTTTTTTGATATCACTTCTTTTTTTACTACAAGTACAATAATTAAAATTGAAAATTTTGAAGATAATCGATATTTTCTGATTTATACTTAATAAACATATAGAAAATGAATATAATTCATCTATATAAAAATCTATAAAAGATGACATCACTATATATGTGAAATTTCATTGAGTGGTCCAATGTGGAGCCACAAAAAGTAAATACTTCATAATGGCAAACAAATCACCATGCTATACATAACATTTTTTTGGTCGATAATTTATTCGTAATTATTCTTAATTCTTATAATAATAGTAATTTATTATTTGCTTATTCACAGATTAATTTCGAAATTGACCGTTAGAGTATAGGAATATATATAGTTATAGTTATGTGTATGTATGTCGGTAATAACTTATTTCTTCAAATTCATAGATTAATTTCGAAATCAACCGCTAGAGTACCGAATCGACCGCTAGAGTATATAAATAAAATAGAATTATATAGTAGAGAAATAATAATAATTATTATATTTTTCATAATAATCTTGATTAGGGTTAGAGTTGTCCGCTAGAGTAGAAAAAGAATTATTTCGTCATAACAGAAAAGGATGAACTTATAGCGATAATGTGTATCAGAAAAAGACTTTCCAAAACGGAACTAAAAAAAGACAAACACATAGGCCATAAAGCGAGAAAAAACAGGACACTAGGGGACACTTCGATTCAACTAGAGAGAGACAAGCTCATGTAACCATAAACATATTGAATAAGGACAACGAACAGACGACGACGACCAAGACTGAATTTTTTTCATCGTGAAAATCGACTGTTTTTAACTTTAATCAACTTTAACTCAATATATCTTCCATTATACGGCATGTAGGAGAAAAATAAAATCAGTTTTATTATATAATTTGGACACGAGCTCTCGATTGCGCCCATTATTGTTCCGCTAAATTTAGTGCATATATGAGATCTCATCATAGTGGTCTTTTGAAACTCGGATATTCGCGTAAAGATACACGGTACGTGTATCTCGCTCCGCAGTGAACTTGGCGCGAGACACTACCGTGTCTCTTGATGTTAGAAGTAGCTGCTGTCGTAGTGTGTGTGAAACAAAAAATAATTGAATGTGAAGAAAAAGTCGCTGCGGTTAAAGTAATAATTTGTGTATATGAAAAAATAAGCTGCAGTAAAATAAAAGTTGTATGTGAAAAGCTACTGCGGAAAATAATAATTTGTGAGTGAGAAAATAAGCTGCTGCCATTTAATAAACAAAAGCTGCTGAAAAATGTGAAAAGTGTGTGTTGAATGCACGGAAAATAATGTGATGCCGAAATATTGTCGGTGATAAATGAATTGTAATGAAAAGTATGCTGTGTGAGTGAGATGAATGTACGGATTATATTGAATGATATTGTGTAAGAGAATTATATTTGTCCGGAATAATTAATAAATATGTTTGTACGGATAAAATTATTGTCGCATCGCCGTAGACCCGTCAATCGTCACGGCCGAAAATTAAGAACAATTTCATTTTCTTATTTGATCAGGAACAGATACATTATCATTTACATTATTATTCATTATTATTCAAACTCCGGGTCATTTTTCATTATTTCAATTAAATAAATTTACTATTATTATTTTTCTCAAGTAATTCGCTGTATAAATATTATTTTTATTTTGTATAAGATTTCCCCGATAATCTTTGAGCCATTTCAGGCAATCGGGGTGGCATCCATTCAACAAGGACAACGATAGCGGTGGCTGGTTTGAGGGGCAAAATCAAGCGCCGTTACAATTTGTAGAAGATTCCTAGCGATGTCACAAGCCAGACCATTTTGACAAAAATTGAAAGCTATTCCAAAAATAAAAAGCGCAAATCAGACACCCAAATTTACCTTCTGCCATAAAACCTGCTCTTCATAATGCAGACTTATCAGTACCGACTGCGTGCTTCAAATTGGAAAGAGAGTGTTTCAGGGGACAATGAGGATAATAGCGCATCATCAGGCAGCTCTGAAGAAATTTGTACTAATCCCACCATTCCAGGTTCCAGTTTCAGCAAGCTTCATTTGATTGTTCAACGTGAGATAAATGATTTGGATTTGTCGAAGCGACAGTAAGAACTTCTCGGTTCCCATGTTAAGGAGTGAAATTTGCTAGCTGAAGAAACAAAAATTACGACTTTTAGGGAAAGAAATGTCACGATTTTTGCATTTTGCACGATGGAAAATTCGTTATGTATATGTGTACTAATCTCGGTGGTTTAATGTAGGAATTCAATATTGAGCGTTCTGCATACAAGTGGCGCTTGTTCATAGACTCATCGAAATATAGTTTGAAATTTGTGATATTTCATGATAGAAATTCAAAACCATTCATACCATTTGCCATTTCAGTGATAATAAAAGAATTATTTCATTAAGTTATGCGCATTCTTATAGAGAAAATAAGTTATAACCGTTGCGAATGGCAGATGTGAAGGAATTTGAAAGGCAGTGCAATTTTTGTGGAACTTGAGAGAGAATTTAGAAAATATTGTTGTTTTTGTTTGTTTGTAGGACAGTCGTGCAGTATATGAACATTCTGTAACGAAAATTTTTCAGGAGAGGAGCGAATTTAAACTGGGATCTCAAAATGTTAACTATGTGCCCCTTCACATTAAACTTGGACTGATGAAAACCCTTTGCAAAGAATATGAGTGAAGAGTGTGAAGGATTTGAATACCTGAGACGAATCTTTCTTCAGTTAGGTGGTGCCAAATCAAACGGCATTTAGATTGGATCACAAGTTAGAAAATTGCTGAATAATGTTAATTTTATGGGATGGCTCACTATGCAGAAACTTAAGATTTGGAACTAACTTGTAAGTATAGAGAGGGAATTTTTTGGCAATAATATGGATGCAAGCTACGAAATATTTAATTTATTTTTAGTCTGCTACAAATGGCTTAGTTGCCGAATGTCATTAAAAATTCACATTTTCCATTTCCCTTTATCATTTTTTCTTAAAAATTTGGGCGCTTTCAGCAGCAATCAAGGGGAAAGGTTTCATTAAGATATCAGGACAATGAAAATATGGTACCAAAGACGATAGGATCTAGCCATGATAGATGATGAATGTTGATTTTTGAGAAGATAAAATGTAACCCTCCATAAAAAGAAAAAATAGGCTTAGTGTAGTGTTTCAGATATTTTTGACGTTTACTATTTTTTTAAATGTCATGTTAAGATAAATCATAAATATTCTCGAAATACGCTGCTGAAAAAGTCGAAAGATCATTTTTTCGATCAACATTGAATGGTAGCGTTCTACACTTGTACCAAGAATTTGAAAATATTGATCAACACACGAAATTTTTGGGTGATTTTCAACAACCTGTAACTCAGGAGAAAATGATTGCACAGCAAAATAGAGGGAAAGTAAATTGTGGTTTCAAGTATCAAGTGTCAAGTTTTCAGATTAAACATTGGAAAATTTTTACCTTGTACAGTTCCGTGATAATCTTGAAGAGAAGGAGCAAAAAAAAAATTTCCAAATTTTTGCGTGTCATTCGGAAAGTTCACGGGCTCAAAAAATTTCTGTTGTGAAATTCCACTATAAAAAAGCTCTTTCAGGAAATTTTGTGCCCTTTAATTTGACAATATGAAGCGCCCGGTAGGATGATTTTCTGATGAGTTATCCTCAATCAAAGCAAAAAAGTCGTTTTTGACTTTGGTGACCAATAACTCAGGCAATAATGATCGTATAAGAAATCGAAGGAGGGTTCTGAAATCTACAAAACATTCTCTATAAGACACTATCAGTGGTCCATGACGAATAAATTTTTTTCGAAGTGATAATTTCGTCTGAAAAAGAGATGAAAAATCGCATATTCAAGGATAATTGGATAACTTTGTATAACTTTGGATACAAAGAATAAATGCAGGATATTCCAGTTAATTTTTCGAATTTATAGCGTTCCAAACATACCCTGAGAATTCCGAACTCCTGTGATTTTTTTTTCTTAGTGCCTCGAAGCCTTGAATTCTGTGGTTTGGCCAAAATCGACAAAAATCACCATAATGACAATTTTTCGATTTTTTATCAATTTTCTAGTGAAATATCATTTTTTCCGGTAATAATCTTCATTTCACCCATGAAAAATATCAATTATTTTAGAAAGTATAAAAAAAATTCTTTTAAGAAAAAAAATTTGTTTGAAAATTTTTTTCAAGTTTTTTGTTTCGATTTTTTCTTCACAGCATGTTCACAATGCTCCAGTATTGTCAAAAAAAAAATTACTCGATTTTCTTCAACCACAGCAACTGTTTTAGTATTTGCTTATACGACCGTGTGACCTCTATGTGATACGCGTGGGTGATGCTTAATGTCGGTAGTGAAAGACAGTCGTCCGAAAAAATGCAGATTTTTTCTGTTCCTTCTTTGTAAGATTATCCGAGAACTGTACAAGGTAAAAATTTTCCAATGCCAGATCTGAAAACTAGACACTTGAAACTACAATTTACTTCTCGATTTTGCTATGCAGTAATTTTCTTCTGAGTTACAGGCTGTTGAAAATCACCCGAAAATCTCGCATGATGATCAATATCCTTAAATTCTTGCCACAAGTGTATATGTGGTTTGTTCAATGTAACAAAAAACCTTACGTGTGACAACTTTTTCTTGTCATTGCCATATTCAGATGGGTTAATTTTACTGCAATGCGCTATTCAGGTTACAATGAAAAAATTTTTTTCTGACGACCATTGTAATTTAAGAACATTTCCTGTACATACCAAAGTAACTATGATATTCGTGCATTTTCTTGTTGGCACGTTATGTTCCGCGAAAATTGAAGATAATTCTATTTCTACTGTTTTCAATCGTATATTTAAACAAACATTACTAGTTGCGCTGCTCATGCCAACAAAAGCAGATGACAGTGTTTCATTAAGAGATGTATTGACACTGTGCAAGTGAATGGAGGGGATTGAACAAATGATCATGCGCGTACAGGCGATGTTATGATTAAGTGTCAAATAAATTAGATTGAGTAGACCAAGATAATGTTAATAAAATTATACTTGAGATGGTTGTAAATATTTTAATGAATTTAGTGGACTGAATTTGATATGATAAGATGGAGTAGGATGCTGGATTGTAGCTCAAGATATTTGGTATGAAATCCACTACACATGTTTGAACTTTTGATTTTGTATAAAAATATAGTTGAATTTATTTATGCGCAGATAATAATTAACAGACACAAATAATACTGGTTCACTGATTATTTCAATAAGTCTTGAAAGTTTTTAATGTTTAGCACAATTGATTGGTACGATGAAAAACTTCTTGAGTGAAAAGATGATGAAATACTTTTATCACCGGTGAACATACACTTTTTCCACGTGGTCGTAAATTACGTAGGCCGGCGGATTGATTATTTCAATGATTAATTATCTATTTGATAATTATTCTTATTGATTCTTCTCTATATTGATTTGACGTAGTGGTGTAGCTGGTTGATTAGATCTTCTTGGATTTTTGTTGGTTATTGAATGATTTTTACAAAGATGGTGAACATATAAAACTCGTCCGTACTCGTTGATCGTCACGTTGCAAGAGAGGGAGAACGAAAGTAGTTCCCTGCAACTGCATGGTTGATTGTAGGTGCGTCAATGACCTCAAGCGCTAATGCAATTTGGTCACTGAGCATCTGGTGCTATGTGCAACAAGTGTGCGTAGATGACTAAATGCTCGTGCGTCTGTTGTATTAATGAGTACATTGCAATGCTATGGTGAATAGCACAATAGGCAACGCACTTAAAAGTCCAGTGAGAAATAGTGCACTGTAAATTATGACTTGAGAGGTGCTACCATATATTGATCAGTTCAAAAATCAATTGATTCAATCCGCAACAAGGGAGAAGTGAACTTTTGTGAGCGACAGCACATTACATTTCAATACGTTATGACATTCGTCAGTCATTTTTTTTTTAAATTCAACCTCCGTTTAGAGGTTGAATGTCATATCACCCAAGGTTACTCTTGGGTGATATGACATCATAAAATTTTTAAATTGAGCACGAGGTGGTGTGGCTGCATACTTGCACGGTGCCAATATGATTTTGATATGAGTTTTCGATTGGACCTATTATTTTTTCGATGAATTGAAGCATTTATGAAGTTTCATCATCGTGGTTTTCTTAAACTTTTCAGCTCACGTATAGATACACAGTTGTGTCACTCTACAGTGTACTTATTGTGAGAGACTACCAAGCTGTAAGTACTGAATACCGTCCCGGCAATACCATGGCTCTTGGAGGGTCTGAACAGTTGCGCCGTTTTTTCATGGTTTTTTTTTGGAAACAGTTGAATCATAATTATTATTGCAGTCGATTTATGTGTATTTTATAATTAATATATGATCTTAGAGCAAAAACCAGTGCTCACTGTTGACACTATCAAAGATTCGATTACAGTATTCCTAGATGTTACTCTGACTATCCAAAAATATTGATATAAATCGTTTGTTGATAACTATATCAATTTAAATAATCGGTCATAAGTCATTGAGATTGATCACCATTAAGAATCGAATTTGCGATTTTTCGAGAATAATACCTTCGAGTGAAAATAATTTTTCAATCCTCTCATTCCCCTCTTGGAGGGGAATCTCCCGAGAGCCGAATCGTAGGGAGCGCCGACTGTAATAAATTTTGCTTTGAGGACGCAATTTTGTTGCACCCCGGACGCGACTTATATGCTAAAATTTCTACTTGCTCAATCTGGAAAGGAACTTAGAATGCTCCGATAAACTATGATCCTTCATCTGCATGAGTTAGTAAAGAAGCTATCATTGAGTATAGCCAATTAAAATGAATGCATAAGCCAGAAATAGAAAATTGATCATAATTTTCAAAGATGAGTACACACACTAAAAGTCTAAAGTGAAAATACTATTAGAGTATTACCAGAAAATAATTCCAGATAATGCTGGAATCATGCATGATTTCCAAAATGACGATAAAGCTTCTTGCTATGTGAATGCGGTATTAAAATGTTCATCACATTGTCATGCTTATAACAAAGTTTCCAATTGTGACAATCAACTAAATAATTTGAGAGTATTATAATATGAAAATGAATGAAATCTCCTTTTATTGGAAACTGAAAAAATTTTAGGTGGTTTTTGGAGGTAAATTTGATTCCATTTTTTGACAGTTTTATTTTTATTTTGTTACTAAAAATTACGAAAAATTAAAGTTTTTTTATAGTGAGTTGACGGAAGAACATTTATTTTTCAACAAAATTGATTTAAACTCGACATCATAGTCTAAGAGTCAGCTTATGTAGACAACATATATTTTAACAAACCTTAAATTTCGTCCAGTGAGACGTGATTCTGTTATACCAACTAAACAAGACATGGGGATTAGCTAAGCTCGGCAGAGGTAGGTTCGGGGTCACTCAGGTATGACAGATATATAAATTTCAGATTTGTTAAAATACTTTTGGAATTAACCTGATTTTCATATGTTATTTATTAAGTTATTTTAAACTTACATTAATTTTGGCACACATTTTTTCCGGTTATAAAAACTCGGCAGACAGCACAACCTTTCGTCCAGCGCGTACACACTTATATGCATAACACTAACTTTTACATCCTTAGAATATGTTTACCATTAATAATACGCGAATAAATTCAAAAAATTGCATAAGTTGTAATGAGGTGGCCAGGCCGCTCATTACTTTCACTTGCGCCCGGGCCCATTCAATTGTTCGTATGGAGAAAGATGTATGGAAGAGTATATATGTGTCCGGAGTAAGTACAAAAGTGATGATCAACTTCGCCTTCATGTCCAAGCTGTACCCGCTACCATCAAATAAAGGAGAGCTCCGGAATCGTCTATTGCCGTAAAAGTAAATTGACTCTTGAGAATGATAGTATTGAGAGCCACTGAAGGCTCGAGAGAGAAACGAACACATTGGCCAGCGATTATTGTCCGGAATGCAGCCGAAATAATATTCCAATTTCTTCCATACTACTATTATTATTATTATTTCTCTACTCTAGCGGTCAGTTTCGTTATTAATCTGAAAATTTTTAAAGATGATAAGTTACTGACAAAGTACAGTTATAGTAATAATAACAAATATAAAACTTTCATCAATCAATTTTGGAAATTATGGGTACATTCATGTTGGGCGCTTACACGCTTTGAGCGCTCTTTTTCCATACCAGTCGAATGCTAAGAATTACATTTGGTTACGTTCAAAGCGTGTAAGCGTCCAACGTGAATGCACCCTACATATAAGGATCATGATTGCATCACAAGAGTGTATTGATAGACTGATCGATATTCTATTAGATCAGATGAATTCTTGTTTACATGTGAATTGTCATACACACGATGCATTCAATGCAGTTCTTTCGGTCAGTTTTCCAGTATCAGTATTCAGTATGTAATATATATTTATGCTTAAAATATGACGAGGGTAGGGATGGGTTTGTCTCGTGAAATTTGATCATTAATCAATTGATTGATAATATTTTACCATGTTGAAATTGATATTTGTTATTTCTTTCATGTTCCTATATTTTATGAAATTTCTGAATTTCGTTCACTTTTCAGAGAAAATTTAAATTACAACAGATTTCCATATAGATAAATTATATTTAATTTATATGTTTATTAAGTATAAATTAGCAAATATCAATTATTTTAGCAAGTTTCAATTTCAATTACTGTACTTGTACTAAAAAAAAAAGGAGTGATATCAAAATCGAAAAAACTTTTATTAAAAAAAAAAAAAAAAAAAAAAAGGCGCCAAGTTCATATATGACAAAAAATTGTGTTGCCATTTATTGTGTAATAGTTTCAACCATCAATACTTTGCAAGAAGTTACTTTGCAAAAATTACTTTTCAAAAAGATTTGATATGAGTCATTATTGCCAAGTTTTTCTTTTTTAAATTAACCTCCGGTTGGAGGTTATGATTTGCCTTTTACACTTCTTTTGTGTAATATAGCACAAAATTTCTTGTACTTTTTTTTATATAATTTTTCCAATTTTTTTCATATAATTATAAATACACTTGAATGTAGACCAATTTTTCCTCTGTATTACTTGTTTGATATATACTTCTCCTGTTATTCCTTTTTTTCTTAGTATAAAATCTGACTTGATTTTTTTCTCGTCATATTTGCAGCATTGCCATATTACATGTTCTAAATCCTCGTTCTCATTACCCCGTTCGCACCTAGCACTATCTATATACCCTATTCTTGCTAACGATCCATTCACATTATAATGATTCGATCTCAACCTATTAATTAGTGTTATAAAATATCTCTCTTCATTAAGATTTTTGAACCATGATTTTTTTTTCCATCATAATAATTCTCAAAATAATGTTTTCCTTTAAATTTTGCTTCTCTAATTAATGTTTCTTGAGTCGAGTCATGTTCTATGTTTCTAATTTTAATATTTTTCTTAAATGTCGAACTGGAATTTTAATATGTTTCTCTTCATTTTCTCTAGTGGCTTTTTGAGCTAATTCATCTGCCCACTCATCACCTTCAATCCCTGAATAAGCAGGAATCTATATAAAAATAACTCTTTTATTATGTTTGTTGGGAAAGGTCCGATTATTTATACAGTACTTTACACATATATTGCAGTTTATTTGTGCATATATTTATTTATTATATTGTAGTTTTAAACATTATAGACAGGCTTATATTTTTGGCTTCTTATCATATATATGACGACGAACACAACGTATTTATTCGAAAAGCGACTTTCTTATTATAACTGTAACTTCCAACTCGACCAATTACCTCAGCTTATTACCCTTGTATACTAGCGCCATCGATCACTCTTGATTTGCACTTATTATATACTGTTGCGCCACATTACATATAGACACATATATACGACTATTTTTGAGTGTGACATTTATTTGAATATTGTATATTCCAACAATGTTTTATTGTCAATTCAAAAATATATCACTATTTCTTGACTTCTATCCTGCACTTCTTTTATCGTCAATTCTAGGGCAGCTTTTATTGCTATTGCTTTTGCTGAAAATCTTGAGCATTGATTCGAAATACTCAAATTATAAGCTTCTTTCTGATTTTCTATAACCAGTCAGTATATATCAATGTTACATCATGGGAAAGAGTGCAATGGTGTGGAAGAAAGTTAGCTGGAGAAAAAAGAAAATTTGAAATATTTAAAAAAGAATATAAAACAATTACTGATAATTTAGAAATTTTTTCAGATATAGGATTAAAAAAAATCAGAGATAAAAATAATTCATGATTTTTTTTATCTCTGTTTGATTTTTTTTAATCCTATATCTAAAAAAATTTCTAAATTATCAGTAATTGTTTTATATTCTTTTTTAAATATTTCAAATTTTCTTTTTTCTCCAGCTAACTTTCTTTTACACCATTGAACTCTTTCCCATGCTTCCGATATGATACTTTTATTGAAATTGGGACGTCTATATTTCTCATAATTCCCAACTCTATTTAGTTGTTCAACGTTGTCCATAACTTTTTGTTCACCATATATTATATTTTTACAAAAGAAATTTTTTAGGCGAGTGCCTCAAAAAACGACGTTTTAGGGACTGAATAGAGTCCCTAAAATGATACTTTTCTGTACACTTTTTTACTTCACGGACGCATGTCAATTATTTCAATTGATCATGATATTTATTATAAATTTATTCCTTAAAAATAACGAAACTAAAGCAGGAGTTTAAAATATTATTTCATAACATTATAATATTATTAAATATAATAACTAGAACATAAGTATCTATTTAACAGTGAACATGATGAAACATACTATTATTTTACCTTTAATCCAAACGCTACGATACTGACAGATACAACGTTTGTGATTGAACTGTGTAGCAACGCAATCTGTTATTTTATATTTACCCATAAAACAAAAGACAAAGTCGCGTGATCCCAGCGCATGCTGTATACCTATATTATACTATAATATATATAGGTGTACAGCGCCGTACATTTTCATTAATTTTGTCATTTTAGTGACTATTTAATCCCTTAAACATCATTTTTTGAGGAACTCGCCTAAAAAATATTGTGTGTATCAAGGCCGGATGATCATTTTTAGCCTTATCCGAAATATAGTGGACCTCGGCTACGCCTCGGTCACATATTTCGGATTTGGCCAAAAATGATCAACTTTCCGGCCTAGATACACAAGTAACTATTTTGCTACTAGTTTTGTTTCGTCTCTCAATAATCTGACTTTCGCTTCACCAATAATAACATTCGTGGGTGTATTATTTCGATAACTCAATGCTGTTCTAAAACCTAAATATTGAATTCTTTCTAGCTTTTTCCTTTGATCATTATCTTCAGGATAATGGATAAAATTACTATATACGGTAATGGATCTCACTAAGCTTTTATATAACGTGAGACCTGTATTTATTCCCATTCTTTTACTTTTTTTATTAAAATAAGCCATCATTGAGTTTGATTTGCATACTTTTCTTTTTGTTTCATTAATATGTTTATTAAAATTTAACTTATTGTCCAACCAAACTCCTAAAAATTTAGTTTTTTTTTTTATTATTTATAATTGAATCTTCTATTTTTATATAAATTCTATTGTTACATAGAATTGTAATAATATATTTAAAAATATTTTGAAAATTCAATCAATACTGTTTTCTTTGGTTCCAATTCTAATCCTATTGATATCAAATTTTCATTTATAATATTCACAGCTTGTTCAAGTTTTCTTATATTGCTCTCTCTATTTCTACTAGTAATATACACTGCAATATCATCAGCGAATTGTAATGTTCTAATTTCCATATCCAAATTTTCAGTAATTTCGTTCGTATATAACGCATATAATATCGGACTTTGAACTGTATCTTGAGGAAGACCTTTATGTACAAATCTAGTATCCGTTTCTTGAGGATGGCACGATTTCCGTGACGCCGTCAAATGACAATTGATTCTTGTAGAACTCGACGAGATAAGACGTTTTTGATGAATAAAAAATTTCGATATCTCGCTTAGTTTTTGACATATCGAAGCTTCAAAATTTATTTTTTCACTTTTATTTCTATGTTATGTTTGATATTCTCCGACGAAATAAGACATGTATGTATGTATGTGTGTGTGTATGTATGTATGTATGTATGTATGTATGTATGTATGTATGTATGTATGTATGTATGTATGTATGTATGTATGTATGTATGTATGTATGTATGTATGTATGTATGTATGTATGTATGTATGTATGTATGTATGTATGTATGTATGTATGTATGTATGTATGTATGTATGTATGTATGTATGTATGTATGTATGTATGTATGTATGTATGTATGTATGTATGTATGTATGTATGTATGTATGTATGTATGTATGTATGTATGTATGTATGTATGTATGTATGTATGTATGTATGTATGTATGTATGCATGTATGTATGTATGAATGTATGTATGTGTATGTATATGTGAGGGGGGGGGGGGGGGGGTTCATTCTTCAAAAACGTCTTATTTCATCCAGTTCTACAAAAATACATTGTTATGTAGTGGCACCACGGAAAACGTATACTTGCCCGTTTCTTTATTATTTATTACGAATTCCGTGTTTCGATAACTTATCCAACAGTTGATGAATTTTTTTATATTATTTGGACATTAATTCAATTGATCTCATTCTCTTATTAATATATCTGGTTTTACGTTATCATAAGCAGATGTTACATCTAAAAGAGCCGCTTATGTATACTTATTTTGATATATTCCCATTTCAATGTCTGATGTTAATTGTGTCAAATTTTCAGCACATGATCTGCATCTTCGAAATCAATTCTGATCTTTTTAGAATTTGTCATTTTTTTCAGTCAACCTTATCATTCTTTCATTCAATAATTTCTCCATTATTATTTTTCCAACACATGAAGATAAAGCAATAGAACGAACTTTTCCTTTTCCAGGTTTGTCAATAAATATTCCTTGATAGTTTCTCCAAACTTCTGGTATTGTTTTTGATTTCTAAATTTCATTAATTATATTTAAAAAATCGATTTCCATATTATTTGACATTTCTTTCAACATTCTATATACAATTTCATCTTTTCCAGGTGCAGAATTTTTTTTCATCATATTAAAGGCTCTTCTTAATTCTTCCATATTAAAATCTTCATCTCAAGTAATAAATATTATTTCTGTATTCATTTGATGTTGATTTACTGCTACCCAAGGAGGAGCCAATTTATCTATTTTTTTCAATTTCTTCTTCTTTATTTTTGTTTCCCCATGTTGTCCATTTCATATTTTTCCCTACATTTTCAAATATTTTCATGGTATTCCACATATAGGATAAATTAGTGAACCTATAAATTGAGCAACAAAATTTTTCTTTTTTTCGAAGTTTAGTAATTTAATTGTCTGAGCTCTCATTTTTTCATATTGTATATAGTTATGTTGTGTTTTATCATTTTTAAGTTCTCTAAATGCTAGTTTCCCTTTTTGTATTATTTCATCAGATTCCTGATTCTGTTACGTCCTGGAGTGCGCGATTTCGTCGAGAGAGGCTTACCTTGTTGACTTACGTTGTTCGTGGTCGGCCGCCTCTGCTCCAGATTGGTTGAGAGCTAATCTCTGCGATGCTCCAGCGTAATTGATGCCAACCTCACTATAATAATTTATTTTATAGGGATTTGTTCGTTTCTAGAGATGTAGATTCGAAACGGAAACTAGTGGAATTGTGAAGATGTTCGGATTGGCGGTAAATGAATAATGTTTGTGAACACGATTTAAATTTAAATCACTTATTTATTTAATTATTTGCACTTCACAAAATTGTTCAATGGCTTACTTAAATAATAATAATATCGATGATGAATTAACAAATAAAAATTATTAACTTGATTTCTGTTAGTTATTCTATCTTTATTTAATTTTAAACGAGAACTCCGACTTGTTTAATTATTTCTTATATTTTTATTCGACAGTAATTTTTCTCGCGAACGTCGCGGATACTTATCGCTCTCGAGTATATTCTGAGTAGGAACTGTACTCTACTCGATTTAAACTCGGCACTATGCGACTTTATTAATTAGTTAAAGAACTTGCGTTGAACAATTATTTTTCAGAAAATACTTGGTCTTAAAATTGTCAGCTAATGATTGAAATTAATCTTGTCGAAGAACTGATCTTTTTAATAGTCGTCGGAGAACTTCTCATTTTCGGTCTAGTCGGAGAACTGACTTTTCAGAGTTAATTTGGGTTTTTATAAGTTTTAATTAGGGGAGGGTTTTTCACCTCTTGATTCAAAAAAATAAGTTGCTATTGGTTATTATTTTACATGTAGGTTGGTCCTTCGTCTTACAGCTATTTTCGTCTCTGTGATTGGTTGGGTACGACCCCCAGCATTTTGATGCATTAACTTTTCTAAGAACTGTGATACAATTTCTTTTATGCGATAATGAATCGAACGATATTGTAAACTTATTTACTCAGGTGTTATATATTTTTATCAACTACGGAAATGCATTATTGATTTTAGAAATTCCATTTTCTTCATATGTGTTTTACTATTTATTTTGGATTTATTCATTTCTCAGAAATTCTATTTATTGATTTTTTTATAAGACGCGTTTTCTTGCGTAATCATTTTATTTGAAGACTTTATCTAGTTTTCCTTTGGTTTTCGAATTGCGTGAGAAAATGATTGTTTTATTTACATAGGTTTATTTGTCTATTGGATAGCGAAGGAATTTGTCGAGCTATTTGTCAAACGTATCTAATGCATGCGTTATCATTTTCTGTTGAAAATACATTTTTATATTTTGATATTATATTTCTTTTAATTTTAATGTTATAAATTTATTTCTTTTTATATTGCAATTATGGTGTAAGTTAATTTTCTGGTAACTGTAGAGTTCTGTTTTATCAGTGGTAGTTCTCGTTATTGTAACTTATACATATATGTGTATCTTATATGAATATAAGTGTAATATTTATTTCTTAAAACTTAATTTCTTATTATCTAATTATTCTATGTTTAACGTATATAGTAATATATATATGTATATATCCCTACGCTGGGGATATAACAATTCCACCATTTCTTTGGCTGTTTTTTTATGTAACTAATTATATTTTGTTTATCTCCATTGCTTTCACTTCTTACTTGATCTTTTTTTTTTCTTTCAGATATTTTTCCAACAGCTTTTTTTATTATATGAATGAAATTATTATAGATTGTTTCAATTTTATTATCCTTATCATGCTCTTCATCATTTTCCATTTCATTTTTTTTAATTCTAATTCTTCCAACTGTTTCTGTATATTTTTTCCAATTGGTTTTTTTTTAATGTAATTTTGTTTGTTTTTTTCCCTATAATATATAATTTCTTGATTCAATTCTATTTCTATTGGAAAATGATCAAATCCCCACGTTTCTTTTTTTGAGTTATATTCATAATATCGATTATTTTTGTTGTTCCGAAAATTAAATCAATATTTGAAGATGCTTGTCCTATATTTCCCATTCTAAATAGAGTATTTTGATTACAACATAAAAAACCTTTATCGTTCATTATTTCAAACAATATCTCTCCATTTGAATCAGTGTTTTGACAACTCCATAGTGTATTATGAGCATTAAAATCCCCAACGGTTATAGTTTCTGATCCTTTATTTCCAAAAATCATAATTTTATTCCATTCATTTTTAATGATTCTTGTAATAGGTCTTCTATATAATGCTATAATATTAATTTTGTCAATCGTATTATTCACTCTAATTCCCAAAATGTCGAATTTGTCTCCTATATAATTCCATCCTTTTATTATCTCAAATTCTATTCCATTTTTTATTATAATTGCTGTTCCTCCACTATTACCTTTACTAACTTGATCTATTGTTATATATCCTAAGAAATAAATATCTCTTTCATATTCACATTTGGTTTCTGTTATAATGATAATGTCATAGTCATTAACTTTTTCTGTTAATTCATTTTTTTTATTTTGAAAACCTCTGCAATCCCATAATACTATTTTAATTTTGTCCATTATATTTTTTTTTCCTTTAAATTTTATTAATATTATTATTTACTTTTGACTGTCCTTACAATTATTCAAGTCATCTTGAGAATATATGATCATTCCAGTTTCTAATACTTGATAAATTTCGTTTATTAAATCTCCTTTTATATATTTTAATAATTCAGTTAATAGTTCTCTAACATTTTTTTTTAATTCAAAACTTTTTCTTAAGTATCTTCATCTGAATAACCATGTTCTTTGCTAGTGCTTTTCTCTTTTTTCTTGGTTGTATTTTTTTTTTCATCTAATGTTTTCCAATTGATATTCTTATCGATTTCGGATATTGAAATATCCTTGTTATCAAACCATATTTGTTTTTAGTGATGTTTTCTTCTCTATTGTTAAATTGTTTGTAATATTCATTTTGTCTTTCTCTTACTCTATCTTGTCTGTAATTGTTATGTTCAAGTTGGCAGCGAAGATACGAAGTCTTTGCGCAAGCGCAGCAAATGCATGTACAGTTTGAATTGGGTACAATTCCAACGTTATACGTATTGATATTCATATATGCATATAATATAAACTTATGAGTCGTAAATTAGTTGAATAAAACAATACTCGTTTAAAAATTCTTTATTTGAGAAATGGTAACATTTTATAAAATATTCTATAATAATATAGAAATAAATTTTTGGCATATCGAACAAAGTTTAAATATTATCGAATTAAAATTGTTTAAGTAAATCTTTAAATTTAAAACTATATCAACTTTTTAAGTTTATATACATGTTGAATATACATGTTTTTTTCATATCTTATATGATATCTCGTAATAAATGTAGGTAATTATTTGGCACATTTCAAAAAATTAATAATATCATTAAGAATTTTTGTACTCTTTATTATGCTCGGTTGTCCATCAACTTCTCCTCTCAGATACACAATGCATTGCTTTTCTCCTTTATTTTTATATATTTGCAACAAATCTTCGTATAAAATATTATTATCAGCTAACCATTTCATCATTTGTTTAGAAATAACATTCTTCAAAGGAGCCAATGTTTTTTCAACTTCTATACTTTTTTTATTTGCCTCACTTTTCTCAATAATTTTAGGTATTGTTATTGTTCTTTCGATAATACTGCTCATATCAAGATATTTCAAGCAATTTTAGTATTAACAGAAAATACTTTTCTCCCTGACGAAGGGTTAGTGAATTGTTCGGATGAAAGTACCTCTTGGATTGCACCGCAGCAACACTTTATGTAGAAGCAGGATGCCGAACAATGTTTTTTCTCTTTCATTATATTTTTTATTAGCAAATCTGCTTCGCAATATAAGCAAATCATTTGTTTGGACAAATAATCTAAATTAATAATTCGATTCCCTTCAATAGGAATACTTGGTACAATTTTAGCACTATTTAATCCCAGTTTTCGCACTTGATTATATTTATGAATTTGTTTTTTTGTTGCAAATCGTCCGGTAATATTTGAACGAAACTGATCTTGCTTTTCGTTCATTTTTTAGGTTAGTTATATGCACGCTACTTTCACACGATATTCGAGAATAATAATGATGTACGCGGCATAGTCCACATATACAATACTCTACTAGGCAGTGCTACCAACTCATTTTCTACATGCAAGTCTTCCCCCGCTCCCCTTAAACGATTGCTCCTCAACGAGGCTATAGAACGTCCTTAAAATTCATTACAATCTTCACCTTTAATTTTTTTCTAAAACAATTTGCCCTATCAATTTATAAAAAAACACCTTTTCTGTATTTAATGAATATCCAAAACAAGTGTATGAAGAAGGGGCATCTAATTTGTTAATGAATCTTATATTTGTTGAAAATTAATATGTATGATTAATTTTTATAAATAACTTATTAAATATGAGATATATTAATGGGAGCGCCTATTGGTAGACCTAGTGTTTCATGAATTTCCACATCAGGAACTCCCAAGTAAACCTTCCGAGGTGTTCCCCTCCGATTTTGTTGCGGTTATAATATGCTAATCTGCATCGAAAATGATGAGACACGTATTTTGTTTTTTTTGTGTGGAAAAACATTTTTAAGAGGTGAAAAGGAGTTGATGTCCCATGGGGGTGGTTTTCAGGTTTCACATATTTCTAATTGATATTTTCAAAAACGACCAAATGGATAAAAATCTACATAAAAAACGATGAAAAATGCATATAGTGTTGCATTTGAAAAACAAAAATAAAAATAATTTCGAGCCGTTGAAAATAGAAAAAAACCCATAACAAGAAATCTATTGGTTATTTTTTGATGGGACCAATTTTAATCGAAAGAGTATCGAAAATTACCAGATACATGTCTTTGCATTTTCTGAGAAACCATAATTAAAGATGTTATAAAAATGACTCAATTCATATCTATACAGGCCGAGTCAAAAGTCCCGGGACGGCATGATAACTCGGCGCGAATGCATTTTCGGAAAAAATGTTTCAGACAAAAGTTTCAGTGTTTTTCCTGGGCTATCACAGGGTGATTTTGGATTTGACCTTGGACATGACCTTCACAGTTATATTGAGGTCAAAATTGTTTTTTTAAAAAGAAACCCTAATTTTTCATCTTCGAATCTGTTTTTGTGGTTAGAAATACGTAAATTTGATCTGAATCATTTTTCTCAATTATTGCAAAATGTTGCTGTAATCGTGCAAGAAGCCATGAAACATGAAGATTTTGAAAATATCACATTTTCCCATCAATACATGTTGAATCGCAATATTGAAAAATACGTTTTCAATATTTCCTATGAATGCACTAGTATGGTATTCATGACTGCCACACAGCGCATGCGTCAAAACATTCTATGGGCACCATGAGTTGTGCTGATTCTAAACACGCCAAGTACGTTCATTTTAAAATTTGGGAATTGACAAAAAAAGTTTGACACCAATAACTGCATTGATTACAGAAAGTGATAAGATTTCTTGGAAATGACAGTCAATGACCTTCACCTCTCACATGTATTCTTTTATGATTATAAATAATTAATATAGTTATGTAATTAGTCGATTACCTTATTTTATATTTTTATTTGGAAATAACTATTGAAGTAAAGTAGTCTTGATGAAGTATGAATATATATATAATCGAATAAATAAAATCATACATTAACTTGGTTCACTCTTTTTCCTTTTTTTATACTGTATTATATTCTGTTCTGTACCGTCAGATTTTTAGTTTAGGTACCTTCAGCGCTGATCAGAATTTTTCTAAACAGAATTTTTAAGAAAGCTGGCCTAAAGATAGACAAGTGTCGTTTAAAAAGAGAAAACGATAATTCTATGAATGACATTGATCAACAACCACTTAAATTAGTGAAAGATGGAAATTCACCGAGGGTAATTATGCATAAGATAACGTATAAGATTAAGAGAAAAAGAAATTGTAGAGAGAAAGTCAGAGAAGATATGATTCTTTTATTGCTGCAATCTGTAAAGAATTTATTGTTAAATACGATTCTCAATAAAGTATAAATTTCTGAATTGACGACGTTACACATGTTGGGGATACTGGCATTTCATAAAGCTTTCTTTACCCAAAGAGTATACATTCCCGATAGGTAACGTGCGTATATGTACAT
Organism: Microctonus brassicae; assembly: GCA_918226075.1. Lineage (NCBI taxonomy): Eukaryota > Metazoa > Arthropoda > Insecta > Hymenoptera > Braconidae > Microctonus > Microctonus brassicae. The sequence continues at coordinate 15,650,554 of OW445482.1, forward strand.
ACATGTAGGTAATACAGAATGTTAGGACATATATAGGTTATATTGATTGTATTATTAGGTTTATACATGAAATCTCTCGGGTTGCTCCAACTAGTTTTATATTATGATAAATTGCTACAATTATAATTTTACTAGCAAATATTATACTATTTATTTGAATTTATCGGATGGAAACATCGACAAATTCGTTTTTTTTTTCTAATATAAATGTCGACAATGACTGGTATTGTTGGTACTCCACATGGTCACACATACTCCTGATCACCATTCACCACACCGTTGTCTTTATCATTTCATAATGTAAAATGCAAAATATGATGTATATGTATACGTATATGTATATGTGTGTGTAGTATGTAAATGTGAAAACGTGCTGCGTAAATATCGACGTACTTTCGCTCCATGTGACAATGCATAGTGAGAGCGAACGAAAAGAGTGTTATATTTGTTGCAATGGTCGATGACTTTATATTTTTCATATCAATGAAATCTTCAAACGGTGTTACGCATATGCATTAAAGGATTTCGGCACAGTGCAAGGTTCACAGTTCAAGTGGACAGCATTAAAATGTCAAGCTAAACGATACTGGCATTCAACAGAACCAGGCAACGACTTTTTGACTTTCCTTCGCACACACTATTTCTTCTAGAACCGTGGCATTAATTTAGAATATTTAAGTCGATAGTATAGACTCGATCGCCAACATTCACAAATACTAATAGTATGAAATACATATCTATGATCACCAAATGAATTATTATAAGTTACTTTGTTCAATTTGTTCACAATGGAATCATTTTCTTATTAAAATAATTATCGAATATTATAATTACTAAATATATTTCAATTCAAAATAAAATTATCACAGTGACGAAATTCAACACGTAATTATTTGTTTTTAGGGAATGTGTGACATGTTCATCCAAACTCAACAGACTAGCAGCGTTAACAGCAGCAGCAGTAGTAGCAATAATACCGGACATCATCACAGTAAGAAGCGTAAGCTGAATTACAACGTTAGTCAGCCGGTAATCCAACACGCATTGGTCCAATCAACTGGCGATTATCAATTGGACAATACTGGCCTGCAACGGTACTCCGTGAGCGGTACCAATACCGCTTTCGGCACACTGCATAATAATGCGCTGCAAAAGAGCCCGAATCAGCAAACTTTGGTGCGAGCGTCTACAATAAAATTATTAGACACGTATCAACGTTGCGGCCAGAAGGTAATATATACTTATAAATACTATTGTACAAATTGTTTGATTTGAACACGGGGACATTACGTTGTTGTTAAATTATTGAATGTTAATATTTATCATTATTATTTCTTATTGTCTAAATAAAAGGTGGGCGAACAAATATAAGTACAGGAAAAATTTCTACTCGTATTTTTTTGTAAACAAATGAAATTTGAATTAAAGCGAATATATGTTTTTTTACTGCTCACATATTAAGTCACTGAAGAGTTGTGTTGCAATGCATTTACTTCTTGCTATATATAATTTGGTCATTGAAGATAACTGTTCGCGTTACCTTTTTAACATTATTTTCTTAACTTCATTGTACGATTGAACTAATTATTTTTTTTCTTTTAACTATAGATAAAAATTATATTTATGTTCGGCTATTAAAAAGAATGGTTTCATATCTGCTAGGGCATGTGACAAGTGAGATAAACAATTTTTCTAAATTGAATTAATTTGTAACATATATTATGTCCGAAAATTCAAAAATTATTAAGCAGTAGGTAATATAGTATAGATTTTGCTAGCATACTCACTGAAAATCTTAATGTGGGTAGTTAATATCAATTAATCAAATGAATCAAAGATACTGACACATGTATTATACTTCAAATTTGAGATCAAATTTTCTTGCAGCATTACATTCAATTTCAATTACATTGAAGACTTTCTTTTTATACTTTTTAAGCTAAACTCATGACGTGAGATATAATGATGCAGTCATATCTTGATTATGGTGTGATATCTCACACCAAAGTCACCATATGAATCGAACAACATAATGGAACAATATCGTTAAATGCCTTATAAACATATAACGTATATATTTCTCAAGCATATCGTGACTATGGATCTGAATGATCTAAAATTATAGTATAGTTAAAAAAAAAATTGTTCTGTGCAGAGGAAAACTTGGTCACGAGAAGGTAATGAAGCCGTGGCTGTCCAATCTGCCAATCAAACGAATACAGTTGGCAATACTGTAGTCCCCCACCTTCATTCTCAACATCAACAGCAGCAACAACAACAGCCGCTTCACTCGCACCAACATCAACCGCAACAACAGCAAACACAACAATCGCAACAGCATCAACAACAGCTGATACATTCCAAACAGACAAGTATGACGTCGCACAGCAAACAAGTCGTCAATGCGGGAAATGGCGGAAATAATCCTCAAGGTGATGGAGATTATCAGCTAGTCCAACATGAGGTTCTTTATTCGATGACAAATCAATATGAAGTGCTCGAATTTCTTGGACGAGGTACATTTGGGCAGGTGCGAAAATCTTTTAATCATGGTACTATCGAGTTCTAAAAGTCTTCATATAAATCAGGTCTTTATTTTTCTATTGTGACTAAACAAAAATCGGTGACAATGTACAAAGAGGATTGAGAACGACTCATGAAACATATGTGTACTTATACTGGTCAATTATTAAACTGCTAGTTGATTTAAAGAGAATGGGATATATATAGCCTTCGTTTCCCGGACCTCAGTCCGAAAGTATTTTCTCATTTACATTTATCAAGGACAATTATAAAGAAATGGTCATGATTGTATTTATGAAAATAATTTGTTTTTTTCAGGTAGTGAAATGCTGGAAGAAAGGTACCAACGAAATAGTGGCTATTAAAATTTTAAAAAATCATCCTTCATATGCGCGCCAAGGTCAGATCGAGGTGAGTCAATACATGCATTTATTTTACATGTAATAGTATCAGCATGACAATACCGAATCAATATAGTATATTTATACCGTTTGTAAATGACAATTATATGATTTATGACTAATAGGTTTCCATTCTGTCACGACTCAGCCAGGAAAATGCGGATGAGTTCAACTTTGTGCGCGCTTATGAGTGTTTCCAGCACAAATCCCATACATGTTTGGTGTTCGAAATGTTAGAGCAAAATCTCTATGATTTTTTGAAGCAAAATAAATTTTCACCATTACCTCTAAAATATATTAGACCGATTCTCCAACAAGTGCTTACAGCGCTATTGAAGCTCAAGGTATGACAAGAAAAGTTATGTAGAAAATTCATATTAAATTGTTAAATACTTTTAATCAATGTTTTTTAAAATGATTAATTGTTGACAAAATATTTGATTATAGCAATTGGGTTTGATTCATGCCGATCTCAAGCCAGAAAATATAATGCTGGTTGATCCTGTGCGCCAACCATATCGCGTTAAAGTCATCGACTTTGGTTCCGCTTCTCACGTCTCAAAGGCTGTATGTAACACTTATCTACAGTCGCGATACTACCGCGCACCGGAAATAATTCTAGGGCTCCCCTTTTGCGAAGCAATAGATATGTGGTCACTTGGGTGTGTTGTCGCCGAGTTATTTCTAGGCTGGCCCCTTTATCCTGGTAGCTCAGAATATGATCAGATACGGTATATTAGTCAAACCCAAGGTTTGCCAACCGAGCATATGCTCAATAATGCAAGCAAAACGACTAAATTTTTTTATCGTGATATGGATAGTACATATCCATTTTGGCGATTAAAAACGCCAGAGGAGCATGAAGCTGAAACTGGTATCAAATCAAAAGAAGCGAGAAAGTATATTTTCAACTGTCTGGATGATATTGGACAGGTTAATGTACCAACTGATTTAGAGGGCGGGCAATTGCTCGCTGAAAAAGCTGACAGGCGTGAATTCATCGATTTGCTCAAAAGAATGCTTACAATGGACCAGGTAGTAATATCTACTTCATGAAATATAATATGCTTTATCTTCTAAGAACTATTTAGACAAACGTAGAGCGTCATGTTTTTTTCTATTGTCATTAGGAACGACGCATAACACCTGGTGAAGCGCTTAATCATGCTTTTGTTACGCTGGCACATTTGGTGGACTATGCACATTGTAACAATGTTAAAGCTTCTGTGCAAATGATGGAAGTATGCAGACGAGCTGGTGATTTTACTGCAAATCCAGCACATCATCAAGCGCCACCAGCGCCGCAGCCACCACCGCCTACTTCTCTTGTCGCGAATTTCGTACCAACAACAAATGGTAGCGCAGTCACATTAACATTCAACAATCAATTGACTAACCAAGTTCAACGGTTGGTCAGAGATCATCGAACTGCCCAAACTGGATATGACAATCTTTATCAGATATACAGTAACAGTAGTCGTAGAGCAACACAGTATAGTGGGTCATCAAGTGGTTCTAATAGTGGACGCAGTGGTGTACACGATTTTCCACATCAACTTGTACCTGGAATATTATGTCCACCCCCTGGCTATCAAACAATGACAAGTCCAGCTAAACATGTCGTTGTTGCTCAAGTAAATGACAATAAACATCATTCTATTCTAATCATGTATAGTTTTAAAAACAAATTTGAATAATTTCAAAAATATTTGTGTCCCATTAGCCACCACAAGCACAGCAACCACCGTTACAAATCCAACCATCGATCATTTCACAACAGGCAGTGGCAGCAGCTGCTGCAGCAGCACAACAACAATATGCCGCAGTACCGGTTTCCATGGTTGACACTGGTCGGCAAATGTTATTAACTGTGTGTACCATTATAATGATGATATTATATTATTATGAGTTGATTTGATTTGTTGATGACTGAAATTTTGTCGTTCAACTTTCTGGCTCATCGTCTGTTTCATTTATTGCGTATAAATATCCAACAATAATATTTTAGAACGCTGTACAAACGTCTTGGCCCGGCGGCAGCCGACAAATGGCGGCCATTGTCCCATCATGGCAGCAATTACCACCACAACATGCGGCAATTCAACAGCCATTGCTGAGTGATGCCGGTGATTGGGGTCGACCATTAATTGTTGATAGTTCAGCGATATTGCAGGTAAAGCTTTGATGATACATTCAGTTTTTCTCTTATCCTCATTCAATATTCCTCTCAAATTCCTTTCTCGAATCACTATTTTTTCATCACAATGAAGATCACATTGAAGTATAGTCGAGGAAGAAGAAGACTCATTACTTGCATATTGGATTTTTCAATAAAATGATTGATTTTCAATATACATAAAAAATTAAAAAATGGTTATGACAGATGAAATTACTATCTTGTATCTTTCCTCGATTTGACACAATATGATATTAATAAATGTATGTACAAATATAAAAAAATGTAATGATAAATTAAATGAATGGGAATGGAATTAATCTCCCTTGTTTTGGGGAAGGATCAGCGTCCCGTGTTCCCCGTGACAGAGGTCTACAATACGAGTGCATTAGTTGAACATCCTCCACAGAGTTGGAGCAAACGTAGCATTACCAAACATCATCAACATCATTTAACAGTACCACAACAATCTCAGCATAGGCATGAACACAAGAAAGAAACACAACAATTAAGTCCAGTGAAAAAGAGAGTGAAGGAGAGCACACCACCAAGCAGCATGAGACGATATTCACCAACAAATGGGCATTGGCATCAACAAATTCAATCTCATCATCATAGTACTGGCAAACATGCTACTGCACATAATAATAATATAAATATAAATAATAATGTTGAGCATCAGCAAGTTGCGGCTGTACGACAACAAACAATTACCATTCACGATACGCCTTCGCCTGCTGTTTCAGTCATCACTATCAGTGACAGCGAAGATGAAACGCCCGGCAAATGGTAAGTTTATCGTAAATTATTTTCTTTCAAATGATTATTATTATTTCTCTATTGAAATATTCTTTAGAAATGATAAAATACGGGAAAACGAATAACAGTTAAAATTACGCAAAAATCAAGAGTCGCGGCAGTGATTCGTGCTAAGAACATGGTCGTGGATTTTTTGTAAAAAAATATTTTAATTTATCGTAGTATTTATGCTAACGTGCCATTACTTGAGCAATGAGTTACGCATTAGAAAACATTATATTAAAATTGATATTTCAAAAAGAAAAATTATGGATGAAACAGACAAATTGTAGAATTATGCATGAATATCATTGACAGCTGTGGTGGTCGCCAGTGCGGTGCTTGTCAAGGTTTGGCACCTCGGTTGTTAGACGATGGACGTTCATTTCGTGAAGAGTTCATCCGCAGGTACAATAACCTATTGTAGTTAAATGAACACAAGTGATCTTTGTTTAACCAATCGAATTATTGTGCATTGCATGATTTTTTTTTATGTCGAGAACAAACTATTTCAATGGGTATTTTTATACGAAGGTAGTTTGGTAGCCAAATGACTTAAACTTGACCCTATATTTTTTTTATATTTATTCGAAAAATTATAATTTAATACACCTATAAAAAAAAATCAGATTTTTTTACCACACCGTTTAAGAGATGAAATTAATTCAAGTTATGCAAAAATACACGAACTCTTATGAGTGTCCTTGTTGAATAACTTCGAAAATTGAGGGTTTGTAAGAAATTGACAAACTTGACCCCACAAAAAAAACTTTCTAATAGATAAAATGGTATCTCAAACATATACTGTAAAAATTTTAAAACGATTTATCACATAGTTTTGATTTAATTAATTTTTTAATATTGACATGTGGCTTCTATCTCTGTTGTTTATCGGAGACTCTCTCTCCTCCATTTTTACTAGGGGAGAAATGGTGGCTCCATCAAGCGTGCTAAGTTCAAATAATAACTAGAATTTTTCAATATACTTATAAATGGTACGTGACAATTAAAAGATATTAAACATTAATAAATATAAAAAATATTTGTTGTAGTTTTAAATTTATTTTCGAAAAATGTAAAAAATTATTAAACATTAGATTATATGCAAAAGTAAGGACAATAACAGTACACAGATTAAACAAAATAACATAAGGTAATGAAAGCGTGCAACAATAGATATTCATTCATCTGCTTCGTCTTCTATGTTAGAATCCCAGTCATAATTTACACACTTACATTGCTTTGAATCAGAATCAGATTCAGAATCAAAGTTAAAGTCAGAATCAGAGTACGTTGGATACATACCAATTGTTGTAATAAATACGCAATATTAATTATTCTACTGCCTTTTACACAGCACTTTTCACTATCACAACTTTTTTCTTTATTTTCATGGAAATTGAGTAATGTCTCTCTACCTTTTGTATTTTTTTGTAATTTGGATTTTTTTACAAATCGTCCAGATAATCCTACCCGCTTCATTTTGATTTAAAAACATTAATTTTTTAAAAAATAAGCTCGTATAATTCACAATATATTATAAACAACAAGTTGACAGCTCGAGGTTGTGTTTATAAATTTCAACTGCAAATAAGGTGCGCGACCGTAGTTCAAATACCAACTTAAAAATCATTTAAAGTTGGTATCATCTAGTGACAGCTGAGTACTAGTCAATTAATATTTTATTTATTACATTATTATAATCATTTAATTATAACTCGTATTAAATTGAATCAACTAAATTCTTATGTGAATTTTCATTAATTATTATAGCATGCTTTGGATAATTATTTGTGAAAAAAAAAAAATAAAGTTATTTTTTTGACTTCGGATCGCGGCTACCAAACTACCTTAACACGATAGGGTCTTTTTTTTCAATCTTTACGTAAATATCCAATATTTGTCATATCTTTAAATAACCAAACTAGCTGAGTATTCAGGTTTCAACATAAGACTAAATATTTAATGAATGTTATTTGCCGCATTATTCCGCGTAATGTTGCACAATAATGCTACTTGAAAATAATTAATATGAAAAAATTGTAAATGGCTAATACTTTTATTCTATTTTGCTGGGGTACTTGAAAATTTGGGTGTGGAAATCAACGTAAAACATACAACGTGCATACAGCTGCTCATGGCACTAATATAAAATAACTTGATTTATTTTATAAGAATTAGAAAATTGAAAGAAAAAATTATAATTTTCTAATTTTTTTTGCAGTACACAATCGACTCCGCGAATCGTGCAAAATTCTCAACCGGTACATTCAACCACGAGTCAACCGCACAGTCACAGTAATTCTCATAGTACAACGAGGGCACAGCGTAAAAATGTTATTAGCTGCGTAACAGTAGGCGACAGTGATGGTGAAGGAAGTCCTGGCAGAGCGCATGTTCAATTATCTCAACCACAGACACATCTCTTGCAGCATTTACAACATCAACAAGCAACCCAGCACATTAAACATGAACCTCAGCCACAGCATAACATTAGGTTGGTTATCTGATTTATCATTAAACTGTATGAGCGTTACATCATTTTTTGACTTTTAAATCAATAATGCCTCAACTAAAATTGACCAAAATTTCATTACAGTTCTGGCTACTCTTCACAATCACAGAAAAAACGTTTATTGGCGAAAGTTCAATCCGATTGCAATATGATCAATGTAGCGACAAAACCCGAACCTGGTGTTGAATATCTCGCTCCACATCCATGCCATGCGCCAGCATGTAAAGAACCACCAGCCTATCAGGTAATAAAACTATTGTAAAAAAAGCATTGTTGATTGACAGAATCATTGCTTCAACGCTAACAAAATTTTGCGTCACTTAAATATTTTGTATCTTAGCATTGTCCAGAAATATTTCAGAACCCTTTGGATCATAATAATGTGTCACAAAGAATGATATAAATCCACTCCTAATTATTTTATGGGTAATGTTTTTCTAGGATGACGCATATGATATGCATAACTACTTATTGCAGTATGTGACCACAAGCAGCGCACACCCACATCTTCAAGAGCAGCATATTGTTTACACAACGGGTGCAGAGAAGCGTGTCTCATGGCCAACGAAACGAACTGAATATAAACATGAATATATCCAGCCACCAGCTGCTCACTCCAGAGATCATCAAAAATGGACGGTAGCAAATCCAGTACATCAATATAGGTAAGTTTCATGAACATACCAAATGCTTGCTGATGACATTCACATTCAAAAATCGATCTTGTACACTCGTTTTATATTCTTTTTTTGTTATTATTTATTCATTAATTCATTTTTTTTTTCACGTATTATCTATGAAAGAATCGTGTGTGAACGAGGATATAATAGTACATAGTGACAGCATTCTATGAACTCACACTCGTTCTCGCGTGGCCTCCTTTCATATAATGCATATAATTATATTTTATTGATCTTTTGTTTGCATTACGAAATCGTTATTATTATTTACGTTATAATTTATATTGGTAGACATCAGAATTGCATAACGAGTAGAATGTTTCTGCACCTTGGGTTTTGTAGGCAAAGTCAGGTGGTGAGTTCAGCACCGCATCCGCATAACCATGGCCACCACGGTCACCCAATTCATCTGAGTCCTGTTGGTGGCGGTGGCGGTAGAAGTCCCGCGAGCGGCTCAGTGGTAGGAGGTGCCCAACATCTTGGTCAGCCCCTCTATCAAGAGTATACGCACGTCCGTTCGCGGGCTCATCCTGTGCCACCGTCTGTTTATGTTACCGCTGCACCTTCGCAAGCCCCATCTGCTATCCAGCAACAAGTGCCCACCTACCAGGGATTCACACCCGGGTGGGTACCTAGACACCTAGTTGATGCATGCATGTGTGTACCAATTTACTATTATCATACATTTTTTTTTATAATTCTAGTATTTATATATTATTATTGTTTGCTGAGATTCGTTCATATATAGTTATTCGTGTATCTAAGCCGAGAAGTTAATCATTTTTGGCCAAATCCGAAATATGTGGCCGAGGCGTAGCCGAGGCCTAAAATATTTCAGATGAAGCTAAAAATGATCACTCGGCCTTGATACACACAATATTTTTTAGGCGAGTGCCTCAAAAAATGATGTTTTAGGAATTAAATCGTCCGTAAAATGACAAAATTAATATTTATAAATATATTACAGCGCTGTATACCTATATATATTATAGTATAATATAGGTATGCAGATGCGCTGGGATCACGCAACTTTGTCTTTTGCTTTATGGGTAAATAAAATAAAAGATTGCGTTGCTACACAGTTCAATAACAAACGTTGTTTCTGCCAGTATCGCGGAGTAGAGAATGTGGCTGTGACGTAATAAATAAGCGTGGCCGTGAAGTCAAACAGTAAAAAAAGTGTAGAAAAAAGTATTATTTTAGGGACTCTATTTAATCCCTAAAACGTCATTTTTGAGCACTCTAATTAAAAACGAAATACATATTGATATACAATACTCATAGAATTAGCAAATATTTTATTCAAGTACGAATCAATGCAAACAATAGATTACTATTAAATTTGAAATCAATTGATGGCTTGATATGAATGCCATAGATGGTTCGGATTTCTACAGTTTACAATTCGAGAAAAAACTGCATTTTTATCAAAATTTGAAAAAACCTTAACACAATAAAAAAAATTCAATCGGCATAAACAATGGTTTTCCTACGCTAGTGACATTTCATGAAGTATTTTTCTTTTATTCAAACAATGTTTTTAATAGTTATTTATTCCTCAAGGAAATTATTAGGGTCTTAATTATCGAGGGCAAAGTTTTTGACTGGAAGGACAGCAAATGCCCGAAGTAATTAAGACCTAATAATTCTCGTGGTACATAGATAATTTTATTTCTGACTAAATTTTATAACATTTTGTTTATTTTCAAAACGGAATAAATGTTTAAATATATTCTTTTCGGTATACGTATTTGCATTGAGAATCATAGGAGTTTTGGTTGCTATATGTTACTTGTTTATAAACTGTCATTTGTTATCAATCACTTCATTTTATATTAGTAGTAATTGAGGGGAATCCTTAATTTTTTCTACTTATTGATAATATCCCAAGGGAGTGCTATCCTCTATTAGTTGCGTAATCAAGACGATATAAACTAATAATATCACGATTAGAAATAAAAATATATAAAAAATGAAAATTGATTTCAATAAATGTTTCAATTCCTACATATTAAATCTTCATTGAAACAAATTCTAATTAATACTTTATCCTGTTTTTTCCAGCTCGTCGCCATTAACGTTATATGATTCTAGTCGAGCCTTGCCACCACCAGCACATCACAGCTCGGCAAGGCCGCTACTAGCAAGTCATGCGGCACATCCTTTGCCCGCTCATATGCAACCAGCGGCTGTATACGGTTTGACACCATTATCACCTGCTAAACATCAGTATCAACCACCTGGTTTGTGGTTTACAGAATAATTAATACTATCATGAACCAAATGAACAACAGGCTGAAATACAATGAAACAACTAAGAAGAAAAAAGTAAATAAGACAGAACTGTTCATGTGAATGAGAGCGATCAAAGCATATTATATTCGAGTGATAAATGACTATGAAGAACAATAGGTCTAAAGAATTTGACTTGAAATGCTAATTGTCATTTATCGAGAAAATTAATGATAGGCGTTGGGTGTTTCAAATAATTTTATTCAATCTAATCATGATAACGTGACTAATGTTGAGAAAATAGCGTAGGAATCTGAAGAACACATCTTGGGACAAATAGCTTTTATTGATTATGAGATTGAATTTCTATTTCTTTTTTTTTCCTGGTTCTGATAATCAATACACTTCATGAACTCACGGACTTTGTTCAATAACGAATACGAAACGCTATCGATCCGTCCTGTGTAGAGGAGATACATTTATGCGACTGATTAATGATTTGAATTAATTGTTTTTAGAAGATAAAAAATAGAAGGGTAAAACAAACACGAAAATCTTGCATATTTCAGTTGTGCTATACTTTGTTGCAGCCGAAGGATAATTAGTTCTTGAAATTTTATTCCCTTATACCCTATTAATTCGATGATCTAGAGTATGTTATTCGTATTTGAATTTTGATTGGTAACTAAATGTGACATTCTATAGAGACATAGTAGAACGTATTAGGACAGCTCAATAACAATTGATGCAATAACGAATGACTATGTTTCTCATATTTTGAAGAAGATTATTGCATTTTTTTTGTCGCGTTAAGCTATTTATAAAAAATTTAGCATATATACTTTATTTTCTCTATAAAACAGAGGTAAAATAAAGTGATGCGAAATAACGTTTTTAGAAAACTAAAAACTAGATGAGGTGCTAGTTTTATTAATTTATGAATGATTTGAAAATGGATTACGTAGTTTCGGTCTGCAAAACAAAAAAAACATTGCGCCGTAAATAGCAATTATGAGAAAGTTTAAACATTTTCAAAATATTCGCATAATGAATCTATTCTACACGTTGTATTTTGGGCTAAATGAGATTGAGTTTCTTATTGATTATATAGTCCCTGGTAACATAAAATTTGCCCAATAATCTTTTGAGAAAATGTGAAAATAGCCAATAATGAGTGCTACGCTTCACAATGCACATTTTGGCTATTCATTATGATGAAAATTTTATATCCAGAATTCAACTCATTTTTCTCTTGAGTTTCATTTTTTTTATCTTAAATTTCATGAATCATCTATTATTCATTCATCACAATCACACATATTCATTTATTTACGTTATATTATTAATATTGTTCATATATATATTATAAATAAAAAGCACATGATTAGGGTTGATGGCTTTGAAATCGTGTTTAGATTAATTTTCATATGAAATATGAATGAAGTAAGAGGTTTTGTTTTGCATTTCAAATTTAAAAACAAAAAAAATAAGAAACATGAATAATAACATTGACATTGTGAGCGTAAACATATTGTGAATACAAATGTCGAACTATTATTAGGTTCCAATTTTTAAACGGATTAACTATAACAATTGTTGACCGTTATTCTTTCACTCCAATATACTCTCATGAGTGTATGTTGAATATTGTTGTTGAATTGCATCGGGATTCCATTTAAGATAACTGGTGTGGAAAACAAAATTGTCTAAGATTAAAAATTTCTTCGACATGCCATGGTAATGAATAATGAAAACAAATATTTTCACGGATTATTCAGTATTTAATGTTGAAATTATTACAAACAACAAGGCATTTTTTGTCTAGTTCCATGGATGATGTTTGAATTAATATTATCCAAGGTCAAATGGAATTCAATCATATTAATGCATGTCGATATTCAAACACCAATGAAAAAAGGAACAAATACAAATTAGACATTTATCGTATAAATGAATCCAAACACGATTATCTAGAAAATATTTGTAAATATTTTTGTCAGAGTACAATATAGCTAAAATTTTAATTTTTTCGTTCCAATCATGTTCTTCCTTCCGTCGCGAAAGATCGAAGCAAACTTAATTCATTAATTGAATACTCTATGTGTATTATTATGACGCCGATATATATATATGACCGAATGTAATTTGATAATCTTCCCATATTTAGTTTATATTATCGTCTAGAGCCCGAGCGTCATGGTAAATTCGATATTCTTATTGGTGCATGAAATTCAATAGAACAACTGATTTGTGAAATGGGAAAGATTTCAAAAACGCCCAAGTTTTACCAAACCGGCGCTAAAGCAATTATTTGTTTTCTTCACATGGAAAATTATTGACCAAGTTTAACCATTATATAGTTCAATTCTAATATTCAATTGATATATTACAATATTGATTGTGCAAAAATGGTTTTGTTTTTGCGTTTTAATTTGGTAGTAATGGCTCCCTTCCAAAGACAAAAGTGATATCGTTAAATATATCAATTTTTTTTCTCGTTTATATCACGTAAAGAAACGTATAAATTCGATTCACTTCTGAATACTTATTATCGTGTTATTACTTATCAATATAAATAATCTGAAGAAAAATTATTATTAATTCACTATATAACGACAAAATATTTAATCAAGTTGATGTGCCTGTTTGACGATTTATCGTATTAAATGTAAATCTTAGACTTAATGGGAAAAAGAAAAAAATAGGTATAATAATATTAATAAGTGACGTGATGAGGTTGATATTTATAACGTTCGAATGACGCAGTAGGGTCGCATTTTTTTCCTGTCGTCCAATTAGTAACTTATCGACAATTACTTTGTCGAAGTTTTGAATGGATAAATACATATATGTTTTGAAGTGCACTCATTCAAATTAAAAATCATCAGTTAATTAAAAGTAAAAAAAAAGACATATATTCTTATTCATCATAAGTTACTTCCAATTCATACTTTTAGATTTCATGAATGAATTTATTTTTAATCGCTGGAATCATTTCTCACAACCAATATTTGTTTTTCTTCATATTCATTCTTTGAACATCCATCATGAACGTAATGTACATTAATCATACAATTGCTTGATTACGTATATACACTTTTAGTTTCATTCCAGGGAATATTTTACAGCAGTAAAAATTCAGCATTACTGCAATGTTTACAAATTTTTCTAATTAACAAAAAAGTATATTGTGTTAAAACGAGCCCATAGTCACTCACAAGTCACAAATCATAAGTCATTAGCACGCTAACAATCACTCTAAAATATTCTTGTTTTTTTTTTTTTTTTTTTTTTTACTTATAGCTAAAAAGTTTTGAAGGTTTTAAATAAAAAAAATATAAATAATAGCTACATGATTGGACAAACAATTTTAAATGAAATTTAATGAATAAATGAAGAAATGGAGAAAAATACCGTAATTGTATCGATCGTTCTAGATGTGATATTTTACTAATGTAACTAAAAATAATTAAGCCATGAAATTTATAAGATTTTCGTATAGATGATTGCAAAATACACGCACGACTTTAGAATTAGTGTAAGCCCAGAGTCAAATCTTCTGGAGAAACTCACCGGAATTTTGTACATATAGATTTCTTTATTTATAAAAAATAACAGCAAAACGAAGAGATTACTTATTAGACTTAGATGTAGTAGTGCCTAAACAATAACGAAAAAAATCGTGTCCGACAATGAGAATGCGCAAATGTAGGACCACAGTAAATTTCAATCGCGCAGGCCTCGTAGAATTTTTTAATGTTATGATAATAAAAAAAAAAGTCACGAATTGATTAAAGTGAAACAGTAATTGTGGTATATGGGTCAGTAATCGCGATATATTTAATTAAACGTAATTAAACCAAGAGACAGTTATAAGATTTATTCATCAGTGTTTAATGGATAGTTTACATTTAATATTATTATAATACAAGAATAAGACAGGAGTATCGAGGCGGTAGGTTTATTTGATATCCAATAAATATTTTTCGAGTTAATGAAGATGATACTTATACTTCGGTCTTCTGTCTTTAGATATTTAGATGATACATATACTGTTCACGAGACGTGAATAAACTTCTCAATATTGAGTGATAATATATGCAAAAATAAAATTTCGTTTTCTATTTTAATAATTCATTGAAATAAAGGTCTATCGCCCATATTCAACCATGGACATGTTGATACTAATGAGGGCGAAATGCTCAAAGAAAACAATCTGCAAGTTATCAAACAATTAGTAGTGATATAAATTTCGT
Source organism: Microctonus brassicae (assembly GCA_918226075.1). Classification (NCBI taxonomy): domain Eukaryota; kingdom Metazoa; phylum Arthropoda; class Insecta; order Hymenoptera; family Braconidae; genus Microctonus; species Microctonus brassicae. Next base: position 15,666,135 of record OW445482.1, read on the forward strand.
GCATAATCATAATACCTGTTTCACAGCGAAAAGTATCGGTTTGACTTAGTGGATATTAAAACTATAGACAAATGTAATCTAAATTAGTTGACAATATAGACTTATAGACAATGTATAAGAGGAAATAGAAAATACAAAAAAGATTTATGTAAATCAAAAAACGCCAGAGAGTACGAGTTTCATTCTCAGCCATTTGTCATTACATGTCAGTACGCTTCGCACGTGATGCAAATTAGTACTTACTTTTTCGTTCCATATTTCCTCTTATACTGAAAAAAAATCTCACATTGACAAAAGACTAACTCACGTGTATATATAGATAACGAACAATAAAAAAAATTGACACCAATTTTCAACCGTCCGTGTTTCAAATTCTATAGAAAAATAAGTCTACCGATATGTTAGATTATTCTTCAGTTGATTTGTTTGTTTTGAATATAGGTAATGTTCCATGCGAGAATATGGCGATAGAAGTATTTCATTGCGTATTTTTTTTAGTTAGATTTTTGAAATACCGTTATCGCAAAAAAAGTGCAGTGACTGTTTTTCTATGCTCTTTAATGTTTAAAAAGTCGCCAGCAACTATCTGCTAGGTATATAAAAATAAAAACGAAAAGAAAATCTGAATGATAATATTAACGAAATTCGTTGTCATAGTAATATTATTGTAAGCATAATCTCTCACTAAGTATAAACGGTCATTAATGTTCATTACATGAAATCACCTATTATTATATATTTGAAATAAGCGATAAATATTTTAATTCTTAATTATTCATTTTTCGTCACAAATTTCATTTTCAGATCGCACCGTAAAGTAATCCGTTAATTATTTATTTGTTTCTTTACATTATTGGCATATATTTGGAATAATATATTATGGTTCTCTTTTTTGAAAGTCAATTGTTTACATTTAATACCAAACAAAAAAAATATTCAGTCAATAATTATTTTTTATGAAAAGCTAATGCACATTCAAAACAAAATCAACAATACTAGTAGTTTAAATAGTTTTTCATAATGTCTATGGGAAGATTCATAGTTGCCAATATATTAATTCATAAATTACAATATCAAATAAACAAAAATACGCAAATATGAAAAATAAATCAGATATGAAATATATATGTATTTATATCTACCTAGACACTGGGTCCTAGAGAAACAAAAAAAACAAAATGGTGAATGGCCACTAACCAATTAAATTAAGTGTACGATTAATAACTTTTGCCGCATGGTATTTTATACGGATATCTATAATTTAATTGACATAGTACAATCATATTATCAAGCTGTGTTTTTACCACGTATATAAATATTTGTACACATTTATAATATAAATTCAAACTGTTTTTTTTCTCAATTATAAAAGCAATCATATTTAATATCAAGATGATGTCAATAATGTGTTTCAAATGCAAACATATTCTTGTCTTTTTATTATTTTTTTTGTTATTATTATTATTGTTGTTGTTGTTGTTATTGTTGTTATGGATATCATCTAATATTACTACTATTAGTGCTTAATGTTCATCTGTTCCAAATTCACTTATGTTGTAGTATGGTAAATCAAAGTTCTAAATTATAAAAGTCAAAATCATGATAAGAACTGAAACAACCGAAATGATAAATTTTGGTAGTAACAATCGATATCGATAATAGTCGCTTCAAGATAAGTTTCGATTTATTCCACATTGCCGTTATTATTCCCTCCAATATTATGGCGAGTATGTATTGAAACGCCTTTTACATTATCCTTCACTAAAATACTCATACGTTTTAATATGCGATATGGAATACCATGGTGATCAATGGCTAAGGTGAATAGTTTACGTTATTTCAAACTTTTTGACGTATATACATAATTTTCTCATTCACTGAGAATTTCTCAACTGAAGCCATCTTGAAATATGCCATTGAAAAATAATAATTCAGTTTGAAAATGTAGATATATTTAAAAAAAAAATCATATCAGGTTTTTTTGTGTAAATAAAAATATTATTTATGCTTTTGTAGTCAATTCATTTCCAAATATTGTCAGCTGATGATCTCGCCGGTAGAAAAGACGTGATGTTACATAAAACTTGAATCTTTATTGACGGCGATGATACAATCTTAATGCACATACATGCAGAAATATTAGTAAACATATAAATACTGATGGCGAGAGAAAATTTGATTACATATAAATGTATAGTATGAGGTAAAAATTGGAGTTGTATCCTTTTTGTAAAATTGTCTTGAGACAAATTATTTCAGTGTTTGACCAGAGTACAAAGTGTAGATTTAGTTAGAACATAAAAATAATATGTTTCTACGCAATTAAAAGCACAGTACATACCGGTGCCGGATTTCACAATTGAACAATGAACACATTGTGGTTTAAAGTGTAAGACAAGTTGAATGTAGATCGCCAAAATTGTATTATACATATATAAAGGCGAGTAATTGTGACACGATACATCAAAATTTAATAGATAGATTTTTGGGTCTTTATTACTCACCAAATTTAAAGGGATTTTATTGATATGTTGATAGAAAACATACTAATTAAAATGATTAAAATTTTATTCATTCTTATAAATTGAAGAGTTAACGTGTATTTCGTATTTATATTTTAATATACATGGGCTGATTATATTTAGTATATTGTATATTATTGATGATCGTTGGTCATTAGTAAGTTATTATTTCTCAGACAAATGCAACTTAGCTTCTGTTTTACGCTCAATTGGAAGAAATGTATAAAAAATAATATGATATAATGGCGAGTATGGTATTTATCTGAGAAATAATTAACTCTATGACCATATTGTATCACTGTATATTATTGTAGTATAATCGAACACTAAAGACTAATGCTTAAGGTGATCAATCAAGTTTCGGTATGCATCATATTTTTGAAGTCATGATATATAAATATATATTTAACAAAAAAAAAGCATGAACAAGGAAGTGAAAAGCTGAAGAGCACGCACTGCACTCACATTTGTTTGATCGCGTTTTTGTTGTGCGCCGACATACAAAACTCAAAGAATAACTAGACATTATATAGAAACAATAATAAACTGATATGCTTGGACGTCGTTCAAAACTATCGACATTTTGTGCATAATTGAAATACATTCAAGCGCAATTTGATTCATTCATATTGTCCTATTTACTTCAACATTACTCAGCACAAGGAATGTCATCATGCTCCAGATTCTGTATCCTTGTCATAAAAAAACGTCAATAATTCTAAACTCGTGTAACTTATTAAATTAATATTAAAGTAAGTGATATTTGCGGCCACTAATGAGAATTTTAGGATGAATTATTTGAAGTGCATGTTATCTTCAGATTGCTTATTCATACATTTGTATAAACTGCATTGTACTCCAGGTATACCGCGCATGCCTTTCTCAACTGAAAGATAAACTCAATGAATAAAAATTCTTACCTAGATTTACGGATGGATGCAGTAGTAATGATGTAATAATGGCAGACGTTGGGGAATATATAATATTAATATATGTTTATTATCAATAAATTTGAGAAATTGATTTCTCTAAACATTCAAAAACAATATTACACTTAATATGTTAATATTATTTCAATACTATTGAACCACAATTTTTTTTTTATCAATACACACTACCAGAAAGCTTGGTCTTATAAATAAACGTGGCAGAAAGGATAGTCGGAAAACAGAAAAATGTCTTTTTGTACTTGAAAAATAACTAATCAGAATTATATTGTAATAAATCGTAATGAGAAATCATATAAAAATTGAGAACCCTAGATGATAGAAAAACTATTGTTAATTTCTCTTTATCCATCAGCACGATATAGCCCTAAATTCAATTTAATATTTATTTTCAGAAATATTGTTGCATTTTAGTGAATGATTCGAAGGTCTGCTGTTGAAAAATACTATAGCAAAGTATAACAATTTTATAAATAATGGTGAAAAAGAAATATCACAATCCGCGCTTTATTATTCGTTCATAAAACATATCAGAATTATTCGTTCGTTTTAATTTACTATATTCAATTTCTTTTTTGCTCGTGCATAACAATTACTGAGTGACCAAAGGATTTTTTTCAATCCAAATTGTAAACAATTGTACGTCATTAATATAATTATCATAAATATTTTAATGGGGACTCATTTTGATAGGTATGTTATCTAAGTTCATTTTTTCAAATTGAAAGTCTTGCTAATCAACGTATAACTATAAAACTTCAATGAGCAATTTGTCCAAATCAAAAATTTTTTAGGCGAGTGCCTCAAAAAACGACGTTTTAGGAACCAAATAGAGTCCTTAAGATGATACTTTTCTGTACATGTTTTTCATTTATATATTGAACAAAATTATTTCAGTATATAATCATATTTATTACAAATTTATTCCTGAAAAATAACGAAACTGAAATAGTAGTTTAAAATATTATTTCATAACATTACTAATATTATTAAATATAATTACTAAAACGTAAGTATTCATTTAACAGTGAACATGATGAAACATACTATTAAATAAACCTCTCGAGATTTTTTCGGCAATAAATTTAATGTCTGCATTCGCAGTTTCAATAATTTCAGTAGGATGACCACTATCACTATCAGAAACGGCTTGACCGATTTTGATAAAATTTTATATGTATACTCAATAGGTCTGAGAATAGGTTGTTAACTATTTTATACACCCCTAACTGTTGAGGGTGGTCCACCCCAAATTCTATTTTTATATTTTTTGGACAAAATTTTTTATTTTAATTTTTTTATGATGTGGCATTAAAAAATACATATAACCCTAATTTTTCACCTCTCTACAATCAACCCCTATTTTTAAATAGCGATATTAGTAATTTAATAATTTTCAACCCCGGTCGATAACTGATCAATTATCACTCGATCAGTTATCCCCTTTAGGCCGCTAGGGGTCACTTCTCACCCAGTAAACAGCACGGAGTAGGGGTGAAATATCTCTCACACTAGAAACTTTTTCTCACTCCATAGTCCATACAAAGTTTTCGGCTATAATATATTATTTGTGCATCAATCGTTGTAGTGAAGTTTACAATTATCATTTCACTATTTCAGTGTAATTCTCAAGTAAATTTATTATTAATTTGCAGGGCTGTAATTATTTATTCCTTATCAATTTTGAGTGTAGTTCTCACGTTTAGTTAATTGAGTGATTTCATATAACCTCATAAGTACTCAACACGTGTCACGAGCTCACGCCAACAACTTTTATTGTGTTACACGTATAAATTATTCTTATTTGTTGAATTATTGTTTAACGACAGTATAATAATAATAATAAAGTCAGTGTGTGCAAAATTTTGTGAGAATCATAAAAAAGAAATATCGTAACAGGTAAGTTAAATAATAAAATAAAACACACGATATACACTAAATATCATATATGTGTATATGCATATTAAGAAGTGAAGTGGCGTAGTGGGCTAGGCGCTCGCATGCTACGCGGGCGAGCAGGGTTCGAATCTAGCCGTCGGTAAAAAAAAATAAAAAGTTCAACCTTAAGGGGAACACTAGGTAACAACAATAATGTGTATGTATGCATTACTTTTCTATTTTTCATCATTAACTAATTTAATTCATTCTATTTATGCGTGTTTTAAACAGTGAACAATGCCAACAAAACGCAGAGGGGCTTCTTTGGGCCGTCAAACACGTCAAGCTGCACTTATGCGAAATAGAAGAGACCAAAGAACAGAAGAATAAAAAGAGCAAGGTAATACTAATGCGCGTGTGGCCATGGCGCGATTGCATCAAGTACAATCGGAAGATACACGGGCTGAACGAAATGAGCAAATAAGATTACGACAAAGACAAGCACGTCTTTTCATAGTTGACAGACGCAGAGCAAATGACCAACAACGCCAACAAGTACATCGAGCATTTTCATCTGATTTATTCCTGCGTCTAGCATTTGAGTATGAGCCCGATATTCAATATTATGCTCATTCAAAAGTAGTAATTGGTGATATGCGCTAGGAATGTTCGCATTGTAATGCTCTTAAATTTGAAAATGAGCCAGACGGGATGTGTTGCGCGTCAGGAAAGGTGCAACTACCTGCCATTGATACACCTCCTGAACCATTGAACGGTTTACTTATCGGCACGGATCCTGATTCTAACCTGTTCCTGAAGTCAATCTGTACATTCAACTCATGTTTCCAAATGACATCGTTCGGAGCAACAGTAATAGTTAAGAAGAACCATGTTTTTCACACAGAAAATTAATTAATTTATAACATTTAAGATATTTAATTTTGAATATATTAGTTAAGTTAATAAAGTACAATGAATTAAAATAATGAATGGTTGGTGTATTATTTTTATAGGCCGGCATCATCCACAGCGTTCCATTCCTCTTTCAGTCATAACTCATCACCACACACTTACAATAAGTTAGTTATTTTTATTGAACTATACCGAAATGTTCACTAGAAATAATGTATACGGCAAAACAACGTTTGCTGGGTCAGCTAGTAATATATAAAATTTTCGTGTCACAGTGTTTGTAACCAAACTCCTCCGAAACGGTTTGACCGATTTTTATGAAATTTTTTGTGTATATTCGGTAGGTCTGAGAATAGGTCGTGAACTATTTTTTATACCCCTAAGTGATAAGGGTGGGCCCGCCCCAAAATTTTTTATTTTCATTATTTTGTTTAATGGTGGGCCTATCCCAAAATTTTTTATTTTTATTATTTTATGTTTTGGTATTGTAAATTCAAATAACCCTTAAATTTCACTTTTCTACCACCAACCACCATTTTTTAATTAGCGATATTAGCACTGTAATAATTCCTTTTTTTTTTCAGCTACCAAATATTTTTATATTTTTTTATAATAATTTATATATAGGTAGTAATAATACATATAGTGATAATTTAACTACCAAAATATTCACTAGAAAGAATTTATATGACAACAAAACAACATTTGCCGGATGAGCAGGTAACCCAGTCAGCGTAGAATGTTGCAGCAATGTTCCGAACCTTGCGCAGCATTCCGAACGTTGCTGCAACATTCCTGCAACATTCCAGTGGCAACGTTGCAATATGAATGTTGCAGGAATGTTGCTGGAACATTGCAGCGGCAACATTGCGGACTATGGGCATTTCCTAATTAAATGATCACTTATTATAATTAGTGATGCAATTGCATCGAGTTCTTTGGACTATATGTATATTAAATTCAATGATGGTTATAAGTTTGCCATTTGAGTTTTATTAGTACAGTTTTGCGAACTGGTTATATATGATGAATATTGAAGGAATTTTTTTCTGAAATATATTTGCATAAATATTGCAGCACTGTATCATAATTATGATATATTTTTATATACTTGCATTCATAATTATTAAACAATATTCCTTCACAAGATATTGAACATTGCTGGGGAATGTTGCTGCAACATTCCTGCAACATTCCCGCAACCTTCCTGCAACGTTCCCACAACATTCATGCAATTATTATGCAATATATATGTATGAATATTTATATATATATATATTTACAGATTGCAGCGGCAACATTGCTGACTATACATAGATATTGATTATGTCCTAATCAAATGATCACTTATTAAGTGATGCAATTACATCGAGTTTTTTTAACTATATATATATATATTAAATTTGATGATGGAAAAGTTTGCATGATTATTGCAGCATGTATCATAATTATGATATATTTTTATATAATTTAACTTGAAAAATTGCATTCATAATTATTAAGCAATATTCCTTCACAACATATTGAACATTGCTGGGGAATGTTGCTGCAAATTTCCTGCAACGTTCGGAACATTCCTGCAATGTTCCCCACTCTTATTGTGTAGTCTATCAACCATGTGCCCCTCAGCGTCACCCCTATGGGGTATATACCTACATTGTAGCGTAATATAGGTATACAGCACTATAGGATTTCAGTGCGCATGACAACTTGTTTGCATTCCAACGTGGAATTTAGTTGCGCCTACTGCAGCTGTGACGTCTCGTACATTCTCACAAATAGTCAAGTTCATACTCTTGAAGCACGTGTTTTGTGAAAATCGTTGTCATTGGAGAAATGTTTAATAACAGCACCTATACCCGATGAAAATTGGGATTTTTGCAATGTTGAGCGTTGTTTTGGATCGACCGGTATGTATTGCTCATGGAAAAAAATAAAAAAAAAATACGTATCAGAAATATAATTGATGCGATTTACGTATCAATTTTATACATTCAAACTCTAAATGAAATATACTTGGAATATATACTCAAAATATGAAAATAATATAATAAATGTAAAAATATATATTTAATATGTTGGCCAAAATAGTGAGTTATACTTTTCATATATTTCTGATACATTTTTTTGAAGTTATTCTGCCTATTATTCATAAAAAAATTTTTGAAACATTTTTTATTAATTTTTTCCATGAAGTTCGACTGTTACAATTAATATAAATATAGTGAATCTTATGATTTGTGACAGATAAAATTATTTTACAATATATTGTGTAGATGATTGGACCAGGGCTAAGGAGAAGCTCCGGGAGGCAGAAGAGACATCACATCTCATTGACTCGGATAACCTCTCAGATAAAGAACGAGCCAATCTTTTGAAGAATCGACGGAGAAAACGGGCGAAGAAAATTATATCGGATGAAGACAGCAGTAGCTCGGCAGACGGAGACATTCGCGTTCGCAGGAAAGAAAAAATAATATTTTTTTGGCCCTTCAATATTTTCCACTAGTATAGTAATTATCATGTGAAAATACTTATCATTTGTTTCTTCTTGGATGAGCAATATCAATTTCATATTTTTTTTAAAATGTGCTGACATATTTGTCTGCAGAAATCACCTAAAGGCGATGATATCTACAATCAACGCCGGAAGCGCACCAGACCACATAAGGATGAAATAAGTAAGAATGATGCACATTGATATTAATTCTTTTGGCGACTCTTATTTCAAGTTATGAGCATGTTGAAATACTGAATAAAATGAAAAACAAATGATGTTTATTCACGAAGGTTTTCCAAAAGATTCAAATATCAAGTCTCTTTATTAATTGATTCCGCATGTGACTGGTTGCTATGCTTCATTTATTGATGTGCATAGATCACTAAAAATCTTTATTATTCTTTATCAATATGGACAGCGTCATTCGACAGTTTTAAAAAACTAATCTTATTTTTCAGTGTCATCTCCTCGGAAATATCGGGTGCGGGAAATTGGGTCCATCTGTAGCGGCGGTTTGCTCCAGGTTGATTGCCAACTCCGTGGCCTTAAAATTCAGCTGGCAAGGTCGTTCCAATAAAAAACGATGTTTCAATCACTTGATGTTGTTACGTCCTGGAGTGCGCGATTTCGTCAAGAGAGGCTTACCTTGTTGAATTACGTTGTTCGTAGTCGGCCGCCTCTGCTCCAGATTGGTTGAGAGCCAATCTCTGCGATGCTCCGTAGTAATTGATGTCAACCTTACTATAAAATGTCTATTTGAATGTAGGGATTTATTTATTCCCCAGATTAGTAGGTTCGTTGCAGGAATTAGCGGATTGTGAAGATGTTCGGATTGGCGGTAAATGAATAACGTTTGTGAACACGATTTAAATTTAAATCACTTATTTATTTAATTATTTTCACTTCACAAAATTGTTCAATGGCTTACTTATTTAATAATAATATCGATGATGAGTTAATAAATAAATCTTATTAACTTGATTACTGTTAATTATTCTATCTTTATTTAATTTTAAACGAGAACTCCGACTTGTTTAATTATTTCTTATATCTTTATTCGACATTAATTTTTTTCGCGAACGTCGCGGATAATTATCGCTCTCAAGTATATTCTGAGTAGGAACTGTACTCTACTCGATTTAAACTCGGCACTATGCGATTTTATTAATTAGTTAAAAACTTGTGTATCAAAAAATTATATTTAAGAAGATACTTGATCAGAGAACTGTCAGTTGAAAATTGTAATAGATCTGTTCGAGATTGATCTGGTCGGAGAACTGATCTTTCTAATAGTCGTCGGAGAACTGACTTTTCAGAGTTTTCCTGGGGTTTTATAAGTTTTAATTAGGGGAGGGTTTTTCACCTCCTGATTCAAAAAAAATAAGTTTCTATTGGTTATTATTTTACATGTAGGTTGGTCCTTCGTCTTACGGCTATTTTCATCTCTGTGATTGGTTGGGAACGTGAATTGTGATACAATTTCTTTTATGTGATAATGAATCGAACGATATTGTAAACTTATTTACTCAGGTATTATATATTTTTATCAACTACGGAAATGCACTATTGATTTTAGAAATTCTATTTTCTTCATATGTGGTTTACTATTTATTTTGGATTTATTCATTTCTCAGAAATTTTATTTATTGATTCTTTTATAAGACGCGTTTTCTTGCGTAATCATTTTATTTGAGGACTTTATCTAGTTTTCTTTTGCTTTTCGAATTGCGTGAGAAAATGATTGTTTTATTTACATAGGTTTATTTGTCTATTGGATAGCGAAGGAATTTGTCGAGCTATTTGTCAAACGTATCTAATGCATGCGTCACAGATTTTATCATTTTTTAGTTGAAAATACATTTTATATTTTTTGATATTATATTTCTTTTAATTTTAATGTTATAAATTTATTTCTTTTTATATTGCAATTATGGTGTAAGTTAATTTTCTGGTAACAGTAGAGTTCTGTTTTATCAGTGGTAGTTCTCGTTATTGTAACTTATTATATATATGTGTATCTTATATGAGTATAAGTATAATATTTATTTCTTAAGATTGAATTTCTTATTATCTAATTATTCTATGCTTAACATATATGGTTATGTATATATGTATATATGTATATATGTATATATCCCTACGCTGGGGATATAACAATGTCAGCGAAATTACTTTGCAGTGAGTTCATTTTTTCAAAACTGAACATTTTTAGATTTTTCCCATATATATTTACTTTTATTTTATATTGTCTTGTAATTTTACAGGGACTTTAAAAAATATTGGTGGAGAGAAATGGACGGAAAAAGAAATTGAAGAATCTATAGCGAAATGGCTCATTCAAGCACCCACAATTAGAGAGAGCCGTGCCAAAAAACCTTCAAATGAGGAAGTTTCTTCCGATGATCTGGACAAAAATAATTCGTTCCCTGCAATATATGTTTAACGTTGCGGATGAAACATTCCTGCAACGTTCGTGCAACATTCCACGCTGGCTGGGTTTAAAGCGGTCTTTTAAAAAATTACAGTGATAAATATAGTGATTACAACAAGTGTTCGTTACTCATGCGTTTAATTATTCTTACAATTTAATGTATAGAAATCACAGGATAGATTTCTTTCACTTCATTCGTATTAATAATTATTATTCATAAACGAAAAATAATTAATCATTTTTGAAATAAATTGGAATATTTTTGTAATGAATCGTATCTACCCAGACAGCGTGGAATGTTGCAGGAACGTTGCAAGAATGTTACATCCGCAACGTTAAACATTGCAGGGAACGTTGCAGCAACATTCCTGCAACATTCCTGCAACGTTCTTATGTCCGCCTCTCTGCAACGTTTAGAATGTTGCAGGAACATTGCAGGAACCTTGCGGGAACGTTGCAGGAATGTTGCAGGAATATATTAAGGATTGAAAAATTATATTTTGGATTTTATTCTGTTTTATTAATAATAATACCTTTCACTTATTATTATTTTTTTCTTTTTTTTTTGATTATATGAACAGACATCAAATAACTAAAAATTATGTACAGTTAAAAAACACTTCTCAATTAAATTTTTCAGGTTATCTAAACGACGGACGTAGATGAATATTAACTGACAATTATGAACACTCGAAATTTTAAGAATATTAATTGGTATTTAAAATATTTCAATTTCAAGTAAAAATTATTTCTAACTTTTCAATAATCAGGCATAAAATTCGACACAAAGATTCCACAGTTTTCACAATACACATGCTCCGAGAGTATAAACTTGATTGTGACGTGCCAGCACAATAAAATGCCATGGTGCCAAATGTTGACACATACGCACATCCATTTTGTCTATATTGGAATGTTGAAAATGTAACATTCTAATAATTATGAAACAGTGCTGCAATATTCATGCAATTATGAATATTATATAATAAAGCACGAGTGTTGTATGAATGTTGTGGGAACGTTGCAGGAAGGTTGCAGGAACGTTGCGGGAACGTTGCAGGAACGTTGCAGGAATGTTGCGGAAACGTTGCAGGAACGTTGCAGGAATGTTGCAGCAACATTCCCCAGTAATGTTCAATATCTTGTGAAGGAATGTTGTTTAATAATTATGAATGCAAGTATATGAAAATATATCATAATTATGATACAGTGCTGCAATATTCATGCAAATATATTTCAGAAAAAAATTCCTTCAATATTCATCATACATAACCAGTTCGTAAAACTGTACTAAAACTCAAATGGCAAACTTATAACCATCATCAAATTCAATATACATATAGTTCAAAGAACTCGATGCAATTGCATCACTAATTATAATAAGTGATCATTTAATTAGGAAATGGCCATAGTCCGCAATGTTGTCGCTGCAATGTTCCTGCAACATTCCTGCAATATTCACATACAATGTTCCCTCTGCAATGTTCCAGCAACATTCCTGCAACATTCACATGTAATGTTCCCGCTGCAATGTTCCAGCAACATTCCTGCAACATTCATATAATTGCAACGTTGCCACTGGAATGTTGCAGGAATGTTGCAGCAACGTTCGGAATGTTGCGCAAGGTTCGGAACATTGCTGCAACATTCCTGCAACATTCCACGCTGACTGGGAAGCTAGACCATAGTAAAACGATTTTCATAATTTTATTTTTTTAGTTACGTCTCAAATAAATGATGAGATCGAATGAAAAAAAGGTTTTCCGATAAAGAGCATGCGACTAACTATTACGGAAAATTTGAATCGCCTGATTTAAAAATTTCTGGTAATAAACAAATGACATTCTGGGAGTCTGATTACGGTGACCTAGCTTCAAACAGTAAATTTGACGCATGCGCAATACACATACTCTGGATATAGGTATATTTTTAGCTGATAAAATTGTTTATTAAATAAAAAAAGGCAATTTAAAGAAAGAACAAACGTTATTCATACGAGAACAATCATAATTGGATATTTTTTATTCAATAGTGACAACAATATATTGAAAATTACAATAAGTGGGGCTAATTTTTTGTTTTATTTTTTATTGATTTTTTTTAGTTAAACAAATGAAGGACAAATAATTGTTCGATGAAAACAATCAAGAACAAACGGCGAACTAACGATTTGAGGAAAAAAATTGAAAAATTGAAAAAAATTCATTTTGGGGGGGAGGCTAACTTCCTGGAGCACCCTATGGTCACAAATATATATGGGCTTTTACGATGGGACCTATTGGGATTTTACCTAGGGACGGAGCCTATTCTAACTCTAAGCCATATTCAATATGGTGGATGAGTTGAAAAATAAACAAAACAAATACAGTATACACCCATGCGATTATCTTGGATTGTCTTTTAGAGTGTGAAAACTCGAACTGAGCGGAGCATTTGAAGTGTCCTATCAAAAATTCTAATATATAGAAAAAAGAGAAATTAATCAAAGAAAAACGTAATCTTATTAAAAGATTATTGACACAAAGTAAAGTCTAATCCACGAAGGTGGTAAGTAAATCCACAAGTGTGGATAAAAGCAGGCGTGATAATGTTATAGGTAAAAGTGAGGTTAGAATAAATGTAAACGAAAGAAAAAGTGAAAAATATGCAAAATTATTAAGAAAGGAGTTACAGGATATGTTTAGTAATAGAAAACAAACAAATAGTGGAAAAGAAGAATTAAACAAAATAAAATACGAAGAAGGAAACGAAAGATATATGATCAACGAGTAAGACTTTGAAAAATTCATGCAAGAAAATAACTGTGAAGTAACAACAGAGGCAAATTTAAATAACATGGCCAATAAAAATAAAAAAAGGTCTAGAAACCAGGATGGAAGTGAAAATAAACAAATGATTTCTTGCACTCCGGGAGTGCCGGCAGAAATGAAAACTTGAACATTAACGTTGTACATTTTTTAATATTTTGGAATGGTTAGGGAATAATTTCGGACGAATTGCTTTATTTATCAGTATAAAAGTACTATCATTTATGTGGTTAAATACAATATTCATTTATTGCGCATATCGTACACGCGCAGGCGCCACGCACTAGATGTTCCCACCACATTACTGCCGTGCATGCACGTAGCAGCCTGTAGTACAAACACACACGCACACTCACACAAGCGCCCCGTGCCGCTTAAACGAAACAGCCAGCAGGCATACATTTTCGGCGCGCTGCAGAAAGAGAGGGGGTTTCTCTCCTACGCCGGCAGTCTACCCTTCCTACATCTTACGAATTTTCGATCAGCATCACGTGACCCTGACGCGAGTTCAACATTTTCTACCCATCTAAAAAAAAGTGCACAACGCCGCTAAAGAAGTTTTCACTTCAAAAGTTTTCACTTCAACAAAGAGATGAAAATAATTAAAAAGGGGAGTGACAAGAAAAAAGAAAATAATAAAATGGAAATGACACACAAGGAGAGTGGCTCAGAAAGTGATGCCAGTGACATGATAATAGATGAGCATAATGACGGTTTTAACAAGATAAAAAAGAAGATGGATCACAACCCAGGTGATTCGTCTATGGAAGCCCTTAGTAAAATGACAAGTAATGTGGATAATAATCAAAATGCGCATGAGAAAGAAATAGTGGTGATGACTAAAGAGGGATATAAATTAGAGAAACAAACAGCATAGATAAGAGGGACAAGGAATAAATGAAACAAAAAGAAAAAAGATTTAAATATAATAATAAGGGGGAAATTATAGTAACAGTCAAGCTGAACCCAAGTAAATGCTCGACAAAAAAAAAAAGAAACCGCTGGCTAATACTGGACATGTTAAGAGAAAGGAAAGTAATGCCAATTAAAATGAGAGAAGCAGGGTTTAACATCATAGATTTATATTTTGACAGTGTAATTACAGCCAACACATGTTTGGACATTGAAAGTAGAATACCAAGAGACGAACAAAGTGTATGGTTTGAAATCATGGAAAGAAATAAAAGTAGAAAAGGTGTTATAACGGACTGGGATATGTCACTAAAAAAATTCAGCGAAGCACTGTGCAAAGATAGCAACATAAAAACTGCTGAAAAAATGCATAAAAGAATATATTCAAGTGAAAAAAAAAATTATATATGGAAAGAGACAAACAACATAATCATAACGGTGGAGGGAAGTACACTGTCAGAAGAGATCAAATTATATGACGGACTGGCAACCATGAAGGTGAGGCCATACATTCCAGCTGTAAAGCAATGCTTTAATTGTTACAGGTTCGGGCATACCAAAGCATTCTGTAGAAAACAAAATAAACTATGTGTAATATGCGGTGACATAGCTCATGGTCATTGCGATAAAAAATATAACTGTATCAACTGTGGAGGGAACCACAAAGCAAATGACAAAAGATGTAAAACATACGAATATAATAAAAATATCCAAGAAGTGAGTGCTATAAGAAACATAACATACTATGAAGCCAAAAAAATTATAGATGAAAGACAAGAATCATATGAGAACCCGTGGATCAGGCCAGAAAGATGGCCTGAAATTAATAGAAGAGGAAAAAACAACAGACAAACAGTTAATGACGGTAGTAAATCAGAAAACATGAGGTTAAATAATGGGGACTATCACACAGAGAGAGATACACAAATGGAAAACAGTCGTCAAGAGCTCTATGTAAGAAAGTCAAATTAAAACAACAACACCACAAACTTACACACTTTTCAAGCAAAAAGAAAACCTGTGAAAGACGCACAGAGTAGATTAAGCAGTCCAAAGAGAGAAACAGACAATAATATAGTAGAAACGGAGAGGCTCCTAAATTCTCGCATAGTAAACAATATAATCAAACTATGGGAAGACATTGGGACAGATGAATGGACGGAGGATGAAATGTCTAAATATTTTAGCGAAATAGCTAAGTATGCAATGAGCAGGATGATGACTATCAAAAGAAAACAAAGTTTGGAGAAACAGGATAGAACAGCTGCTACGACAGATAAAGAATAATTAACCAGCTGTTTAAAAAAAACAAAAAAACACACAAAACAACACTAAAGGAAACAAAAGAAACAAAAAAAAAAAAGCTCAAATCATGGTACTAAAAATATTAATTTGAAATGCGAGAGGAGTTAAAAGCAAGAAAAGCGAGTTGAGCGAGAAAATAAAAGAATACGATATCATCGGACTAACAGAGACCAAAACCAATTTTAAAGACAAAATAAAATTTTCCGGATATACCATATATCAACAGGATGGTTTACAGACAAGGACAAATAGAACAGGAGGGGTGATGCTATTGATCAGAAGCTCTATTGCTCAAAGAGAGGTCCACAATATAAAACTGACTTCTAGAAATATTGACTGCACAGGGGCCATTAAAAATGGAAAAAGGCACAAGTTTATAATATTAGTAGTGTATAGAAAGCCAGGACATACGGAACCAAAAGGAATACGGAACAAACTACTTAACAAGTTCAAGGGCTTCAAGATAATCATGATGGGTGATTTTATGCCCACAACATTATATGGAACTGCAGTAGAAGTGACGACCCTTGGGATCGGATCATTACCCGGTCATTTATAAATTAGATGAAGAACTAGAACCGTACAGAAAAAAAAGTAATAAGATTACAAACAAAATGACGAATTGGGAAAAATATGATGAAGTGTTAAAAGAGAGGATAGAAGTAATACAGGAAATGCATCGGAAGAACATGGACCACATTGAGATATACAAAGAACTATATGAATCCTTGATCAATGCTGCTTCAATTGCAACAGGAAAGAAAATTGATAGCTTACAAAATAAAAATGCAGATGATTAAAAAAAAAAAATATATTAATAAAAGAAAAAACCCAGCGGAATAGTGGGACGAAGACTGTAAAAAAGCTATAGAGGAAAGAAAAGAGAAAATGAGACAGTTTAAGGCAAGCTTTCTTATGAGTGATTATATAGAGTATAAAAAAGCTAGAGCTGAAGCTACGAAAATAATAAATAAGAAAAAAAGAGATAATTCCAAAAAATTCATTGAAATTCTAAATACAAATAGCAATATATCATATGTGTGGAATAAAATAAAAATATTGAAAAATGCTTCGAAAACAATAGAGTGGACAAAATGGCGAAATGAAGACCGTAATAAAGAATGCCTGAAAGTGATGCATGAACTGAGTCCCTCCTGGGTACAAGAAGAAAGAACAATAATAGATGAGAATCCGCAAGAAACATGGAATGACCTAAATTGTGATATTACCAAAGAAGAAACAATACGAGCAATAAAATGTTGTAAGACGAATTCAGCACCAGGACTGGACCATATTGAATATGCAATGATAAAGAGACTAGATGATAAATATATTGAGATTATGACACATGTATTTAACAAATGTATAAAAACAGGGAGATATCCGGCACAATGGAAGGACTACCAAGTCATTTTTATTGGCAAACCAGGAAAGGAAAAGGTCAGACCAATCGCTTTATCCTCATGTGTTAGTAAAGTAATGGAGAGGATATTCACAGAAAGAATTAACTGGTGGGCAGAAAGCAAATCTATCATAGACAAGGAGCAAAACGGGTTCAGGAAAGGGAAATCTTGTCTGGACAATTTGGTACAATTAACGACAGATGTAAGAATAGGACACCTTACTGGAATAAACACAATGGCGGCATTTTTGGACGTATCATCAGCGTACGACAATGTTTTATACACACCATTAATAGAGAAGCTAGATGGAGAGAACTGTCCAAACATCATTACAAAATATGTAGAGGAATGGATGTCAGGAAGAGTTGTAAAGTTCGTGATCAATAATGATTCAACTATAATAAGGAACACAAGTAAAGGATTACCGCAAGGTGGTGTCCTAAGTCCGATTCTATATGATTTATATACGAATAATATAACAAATGGCTTAGACCAAGAAATCACACAAATGCAATTTGCTGATGATATAGTGATATACACAACGCAAAAGTCCTTTAATGACCGATGCGAACACATAAAACGAGCGGTAGAAGTGCTGAGAGACAATCTATCAGACATTGGATTAGAATTACAACCTAAAAAAACAGTAATTATTGATTTTGAGCGGAAAAAAGTGGAACCAACGATAGAGACTATCAACATATCAGGGGAACAGATACAGGTTAAAAAAGAATCCAAATTCTTAGGAGTAATATTTGATAGTAAGCTGAAATTCGATACACAGTGTTCGATCATGAAAGAAAAAGCAAGAAGAGAGAATTCTTTATTGAAATATTGTAATGGCATCAAAAAGGGCATGGAAGTGAATACAGCCTTAATGTTGTATAAGAGTCTAGTCAGATCAACAATTGAGTATGGATCATTTGTTTACTATGCAAGAGATGCTGCGAATAGCCTAAAGACAGAAAGATCGCAATATGACGGACTTAGAATAGCACTAGGCTTCAGAAATAGTACTCCAAACAATGTGGTAAAAGGAGAAGCAAAGGTGATGACAATCAAGGATAGAGCAATGTTCTTGGGTAGAAATTATATGGTAAAAGTTATGACTTACGGAGAATCAGAATTAAAAGGTAAATTGAGTCTATTGAGCCGAATGGAAAGAGAGAACAGGAGAGAAACCGCGAAAAGGAATGAACCTCTTTTATTAACAGTAGCGTGGGACAGAGTTCAAAATGATAAGGAAAAAATCAAACCAAAAAATAAATATGAGGTATTCAATATGAACTTCTGGCATATGACCTCAGAAGTCATCACTGAGTCAAACATAGGAAAGAGAGTAAGGCAAGGATTTAAAATGGACCAAGCAACAGAAGAGATAGTAGATAAATATAAATTGAAAGAAGATACAACTGTTATATATAGTGATGGGTCTAAGATAGAAAATAATATTTCAACTAGCTGTGCTTACTTAATCCCAGAAGAGGAGATGGGGCACATGATAAGTATAGATAAGAGATGCTCAAATTTCACTGCGGAATCTGTGGCCATTCTCAAAGCAATGCGATTGATGTAAAACGTAAGAAATGAGAAAAATATAATAATTATATATACTGACGCATTAAGTGTGATACAAGCAATAAGAGATAATAATATACAAATAGATATATATTCCCAGACAGCATGAAATATTGCAGCAATGTTGCGAACCTTGCTCAATATTCCAAATATTGCAGCAATATTCCTGCAACATTCCAGTGGCAATATTGCAATGTGAATATTGTAGCAATATTCCTGCAACATTCCAGTGGCAATACTGCAATGTGAATATTGCAGCAACATCCCTGCAATATTTCAGTGAATAAGAATAAGTCATGTTAAAAATTCATTTGTTTTTTAATTATATAAATTTGATAAGGCTTAAATGACATTCAATATTGTTATATGAAATAAATTAACAAAATATGGAATTGAGAATTAAGAAAATTAAAATAAATACATCATGTAATTACATTTAATGTGTCGAATCAATTATAGGGACTTAAGACAATATTAAATATATTCCTGCAATATCCATGCAACACTCGTAATATTCACGCAATATCCCTGCAATATTGCTGCAAAAAAATTTTAACTTGACTCGTAAATAAATAAAAAGTGAAATGATGATATCAAGAAAATTTCATTCAAATAGTTTGGACATGTCCATTTAATGAATGACATAATCCCATTGCAAAGTACTCTCTGTGCGACTTTGGTATTACCGGCCATATTTTATAAATAATATTCGACTTGAGACATGTTGTGCGTCTACTCACACAGGCTTGTCGACTGCGCGAGACTCGCATGCACATGCATTATTGTCGACGACGCATCGCTAGCCGTCTCTTTCTATCTTCTCTATGATAGAGAATCGATAATTATTGCTACCGGCTTCTACGAGTACAACGTGCTTTTTCTTGCTTTTACAATTATTAATTACAGTAAATTAATGAACATCACAACGTGATTCTATATATAATAATTTAATTACGTGCAACGCACTGAACTTTACTGTTCAACATTTGAGTGATAGTTGATTGCAATTAATATATTCATATTATTATTAATTAGGTATTGTGTGCAACTCCACGTGTTGTCGATATATCGCCATTTGCATATCTATTCACGACGATTCATACAATCCCGTGGATACTAAGTCTACATACATCTCAATTACACAATTACACAAAGTACAAGTGATCTAAAAAATTATTATAGTATTATAATGTATGGAAGTGTGTAATTAAAAATACATGATTTTATATAACCTCATAACCCACTGCATTAAACACGTGTCCAGAAACCAAAAAAATATTTGTTTAGTGTTTTCATGGAAAAACGGTGAGTACAAAATGTAAATTGACGTGAAATTACTATGTAGAAGTAGACATAAATATTTTTTATCATTCTTCATGACTTTTTTTCAGGTATATGATGAATACAAATCTAAAAAAAAAATATACAATCGCTCAATTTGAGGACGGATTACAAATTATTCCAACCTGCTGGTTGAATGAGATGAAAGATGAAAGTTTGTGGCCAAGCCATATTAAATCACTAAATACATTAGAGAAATTGATAAAAGCTGCTAATTTATCTGAAGATGTAGAAAATTGGAACCTTTTTCAAAGTTGAACGTTGTTTTGAATCTAGCTCTTGATTGCCAATGGCAATCATGAAATTTTCGTTTATCTTTATAAATTGACACGAAAATATCGTCTGAATTTGATATTTTTTATTAATATTTATGTATTTTCGATATTAAAAACTGTTTTTATTGATTCCTGAAAAATTACGATTTTGTAGTTACGAGATATACCCAGAAAGGGGCGATATATTAATCTTTAATTTTATTTTTTTAATTATATAAATTTGTTTAAATATTGGTATATGAAATAAATTAACAAAATATGGAAGTGAGAATTAAGAAAATCAAAATAAATATACATTATGCAATTACATATATTTGATGTGTCGAATCAATTATAAAAGACTTAAGGCAATATTAAATATTCCTACAATATCCCTGCAATATCCATGCAATATCCATGCAACACTTGCAATATTACTGCAATATTGCTGCAATATCCATGCAACACTGATCGCAATATTGGTGCAATATCCATGCAATATCCATGCAACACTCGCAATATTCCTGCAATATCCGTGCAATATTGCTGCAATATTGGGTGTAATATTCCCACAATATTCCTGCAAGTTACAAAGAGGCGGACATAGCAACATTGCAGCAATATTGTAGCAATATTCCCTGCAAGATTTAATATTGCAAAGTAATATTGCTGCAATATTTTTTACTGTCTGGGTTAGAGATAAGGAAGAAGTACTTTAATTTATCAACAGAGAGATACAGAAAAAATAAAAAAATTATGATATGTTGGATCCCGGCGCACATAGGTGTAACAGGGAACGAAATTGTGGACAGACTTGCAAAGGAAGCAACAGAAGAGGGAGTACAAATGAAATAGAGGTACCAATCGGTGATCTCAGTGTTATCTACAAACAAGAAATAAAAAAAAAACAATCAATGAATGTATGGCACAGGGAAAATATAAAGGAGAGGAGTACTATAATCATTATTTTGAAGAAAGAAAGGAGAAACCATGGTTTACAGAGACAAACGAAAAGAGACATTTCATAACATGGATCAACAGAATGAGGGCTAACCACTTTAATTTGAATCTGGCGCTCGCCAGGGTAGGTTACATAGCATCCGCCAGATGTAGATGCGGATATGAGAAAGAAAACATCAACCATTTTGGGTGCGTTCCACTTATCGATCAAAACGCCCCATCTGAAAAGGTGGGTCGAGGTGGACGTTGTGACAATTTCGGCGCGGTTTTTGAAATTGTTGGGTTAAGTTGTCGAAAAACGTGCGAAAAACTGAAAGATGGCGGCAACGAAAATTTTATTATACAACTCGGAAAAAGATATTGTTGTGGAAGTTTATGTTTCTGCAGCTGATGCTGAACGTGCAAAGACAGGTAAATATAATTATGTTAAATAAGTTTAATAAAATTATTACATTTATATTTTTTCCTCTGTTTATTAATAACATAACCTAACTTAATAAATAAACTATATATTCATTTTGATTAAGATCATTTTCTTTGTTTGTTTGTAGATATGTTTTTTGCCACCAAACTTCTAAGATCGGTTATGGAGCAAGAGCAAGAGCAAGAATTGCAAGCTTCAGCATCAACATATCATGTTGAACATGGTGAAGATACTCTCTTTACTCCCATTAATGAAGAGACAACTGAAATCCAAGAATCTGAAGGCAATGCTGAAGGTATATTAAAAATATTAATTTCATAATCATGCTCTTTCTTATATTTATTATGTGAGGATGTTAATTATATATGTGCTTTTTTTATACAGGTGGAGTTTCTTTATACAGGTGGACTTCACCCTGTGTACTGTTATTATTAGAGACATATAGATCTATGGAAGGAATCCTCCAGAAAGGCAAGATGTTTCAAAAAAAAGTATGGTCCAAAATAAGCAACGAGTTAAAAACAAAAGGATATGACGTAACTGGACCGCAATGTAATTCGAAACTACGAAGTCTTAAAAAAACTTACAAATCCACGAAGGATTACAATCAAAAATCAGGAAATAATAGAAAGACTTGGCAGTTTTATGAAATAAGTAGAAATTACTTCCTGCTTAATTTTTAGATATAGTAACATTTTCTACATTTACAAATAAATAATTTTCTAATTAATGCACCATATTTTTCATAATTATACTAATTCATTAGGCAGTACAACAACACTACTCTTCAGATCTCTACTTTTCATGTGATTTACATGAAAAATCAGAAGTAAGAATTTGGGGAGTGGAAGTGAGAAAGTAGAGTAGAGGTATTCGGGAGTATGTTGATTTTAAAGTAATAATTTGAGTTTAGACTTAGGCTGGAATCTTGAAAAGTAGAGATCTGGAGAGTATAGTGTTTTTATACTGCCATTCATTATATACTTTTGCTAGATAATAGATGAAATTTTCGGACAAAAAGCATGGTGCGATCCAGTTGCTGTCGCGTCTTCTACTGGCCTTTCGACAAAAAAACCAGAAGCTAGTGACAGTGCAGTAGGCTCGGATTCCGGATGTTCTACAAGTGAGTTGATTACGTCAAATAATTTTACTTGTATCCAAATTAATGTATGAATTGAATTTCATTGCAGAATCTAATAAGACGTCAATTGCAGCATTGCTTCAAAAAAGACTTAGGCAAAAAGACGAGAAGAAAATAAAAATAAAAGGCATAAGAAGACGATGGAGATGAACGCAAAATTTCTTAAAGTATTGGAAAAGCCAGCAGAAAAATAACTGGAAATCTTAAATTTGTTTATTGGCTGTTATTCAAAGATTATTTGTTTATGCAATATGAAAATGCTTTATTTATTCATATTAGTATTATTTTAAAAAAATTACTTTCAATAATATATTTAATAAAGTTTAATAAAAAAATGAAATTTAAGTTTTAATAATCATTATAAGACAATTCAATAATATATACCTACAATTATTGTTATTTTTATGTGAAATTAGAAATTTTTCAATATACATGATATTATTATTTAATTCGTTTCAATTTTCAAAGATTAAATTTTGATGTGATTTTGATGATTTATGGTCCCAGAAAACTATTTTAATTGCTACTTACAGGATTTGTGACGAGTTTTCATCAGTTTTACAAGGAATTCATAACAACATCTCTTTTAAGAACTCCTACAGTTCACCTTGCTTCACGCAGATCATTTCCATAATTCTCTTGATTATTTTCAGGTATAGTGTGTAATGTCGCTCAGTTTTGTCCCTCAAAACTTTGCTTACCGTTATCGTTGTCCTTGATACAAGGGATGCCACCCCGATTGCCTGAAAATGGCAAAAGATTATCGGGGATATCTATCTCAAAAAATACAATAATATACGCATCAAATAATTTTTAAAGAAAATAATATTAATTTATTCAATATTGAAAAATTCGGATGAAATTGAAAAATAATAATGTTTCTTTCTCTTTGCAAAATGATTAATTAATATAAATGTTCTGATCATTTTGGCCGTGACGATTGACGGGTCTACGGCAGTGCGACAATATAATTCTGTACAACAAATATCTTTTTCACTCATACGTTTCACTCATCATACTTATCACACAATCTAACACACATTTCGTTATTATTACCGTAGAAATAGTAATTGTTCATTTTATTAACTCTCTCATACTTTCCATACCGTATAAACATTTTAATTATAATACCGGACATTCACTCAATTCACACTGCATACTTTTTTACACAATATTTAATTTTTATTCACCCGACAATTATTTTTTCGGACACTCTCTTTCCGCAATATCTTTTCACACGTTTCACGCTCTCACTGGAATCTCGTACATGTCAGCAGCTTCTTTTCTTCTTTATTCATTTAATATTATTCTATCTGACCAATCCGTATTGTTGTTGACTACCATGGACTCGATATAGTCAGGTTCTGGTGTTGTTGAATGGCAGCAAAGATAATTAATGATGGCGACTTGCCACGTATAGTCTTGCCCGGGATCGGCTCATACGCATTTTGAGCATGTGAATAATCCAATTCTCCTGTTGGACAATATTATGCATCGCTCGTTCTCTTGGCAATAACATAATTCATCACTCGTTGGAGATTTTTTATGGATATTATTTCACCACTATCACTCTTATTATACTAACCCAGCGCACTCTTCATTGCACGCACCAGATTTTATCGGCGTCCATCTTCCTATTTTCCACGCCTCGTTCTTACGGCGCCCGCCATGGCCGTCCTTCCACACCTTACTCTGTAGTCTGTCGGCGTTCGCCTTACTTCTACAGGACAATACTACATTCACACTATTTTATACATTTCAATCCGTATTATAATATTTTTCGAACATAAAATCCGTATTAATAATATTTTATGATGTGTGGCAAGCCACAACATCACAAGTGATAATAATTAATTCATCTTCTCGTAAAATGCAGATATTATGGATTACGCAGCATGCAACAACCCTGTCAGGGTAGAATGTTGCAGCAATGTTCCGAACCTTGCGCAACATTCCTGCAACATTCCAGTGGCAACGTTGCGATATGAATGTTGCTGGAACATTGCAGCGGGAACATTGCATGTGAATGTTGCAGGAATGTTGCAGGAACATTGCGGACTATGGCCATTTCCTAATTAAATGATCACTTATTATAATTAGTGATGCAATTGCATCGAGTTCTTTGGACTATATGTATATTAAATTTGATGATGGTTATAAGTTTGCCATTTGAGTTTTAGTACAGTTTTGCGAACTGGTTATATATGATGAATATTAGAGGAATTTTTTTCTGAAATATATTTGTATGAATATTGCAGCACTGTATCATAATTATGATATATTTTCATATACTTGCAATCATAATTATTAAACAATATTCCTTCACAAGATATTGAACATTGCTGGGGAATGTTGCTGCAACATTCCTGCAATATTCCTGGAACGTTCCCGCAACATTCCTGCAACCTTCCTGCAACGTTCCCGAAACATTCATGCAACACTCGTGCAATTATTATACAATATATATATGTATGTATGATATATATATATATATATATATATATATATATATATATATATATATATATATATTGTAACGGCGCCAAATTTTACCCCTAAAAATTTAGCCACCGCTATCGTTGTCCTCGGTTACAAGGGATGCCACCCCGATTGCCTGAAAATGACTTAAAGGTTATCGGGGAAACCTTTTAAAACAAAAAATACCAAATAATCAGTTTTCACCATAAATACTTTTAAACAAAATAATAAAGATATTTATTAATTATAATAATAAAAAAACCGGATGAGAAAACATAATAATAATGAAAAATAATATAATGAAAAATATAATTAGTCGAAAAATAATAATGTCTTTCTTTTTCATTTTCAACTCTTATCTTAATAATCAAAATAATCATATAATCAAATCAAATAATATTCTTTCTTTTCATATAATTTTGGCCGTGACTATTGACGGGTCTACGGTAGTGCGACAATAACATTCCTATTCACAACAAATATCTTTCTCACTCATATTATTCACTCAAAGTATTTCTCACACTGTTCATTACTTATTGTTATCATACCGAAATATAACTTTTCTCTCATACATTCCACACAATATATTTATCAAGCAATTTAACACACGATTCATTACTTATTATTACAATTCAATTCATTCGAATATTTAAGTGTTAATTTGGGGGGACATTTTTTCCGGAGGGGTTCATTTTCTTAATTAACACTTTCATACTTATCACATCGAATGAACAATTTTAATAATAATTAAACCGGATATTCACTCAAGCCATACTGCATACTATTCCACATAACATTTAATAATTAATCACCCGACAATTATTTTGGCGAATGTTCTCTATCACCCACTATCTCTTCACTTGTTATCATTCTCCCGATAACTATTCTTCCGGACTATCTCTTCACGTTTTTGATCCACACTTTTCTGGAATCTCGTGCACAGCAGCAGCTTCCTTCATCTCCATTACTCGTTATCCCATGACCTCGACCATGGTTTATATACTCTCTTCTCCACTTAACTCCCATCTTGGGGAACCGGACAATCAATCTCTACTCTTCCTGGCTACCATAGCCTGGTGCTACTGGGTCATCCTTGACTTCCTTTACGCACCAACATACCGGACACTTTTTCCGTCCATCCTTCTCTTTTTTTCTGCACGCCTCGTGGTCACGGCGCCTACCATGGCCGTCTTTCCACACCTCTCACTTGCTCGGCGTTCGCCTTACCTCCTTCTCGCTTCGTGGTCAGTACCGGACTCTGCCTTCAATTGTTATCCGGAATTTTTCTTAATTAATATGCACGTACACACACACGTACTTCGAAGTTCGGCACTCTCCGTGCCTCCTCGTGGTCACTGCTCCCACCGCTCTCTCTCACCTTTACACTGTACATTTTTATTACTATAATGTAATTCACACAATTACCCACTTAATCTATTCGTGTGTGGCAGGCCGCCACATCACAATATATATATGCTTTGCAATATTTGTAACGTACTGAATTGCTCATTAATAGTTGGCCATTCCAGTTTTAGTAAAGTTTTGCGATCTATTACATGAATATTATACAGAGATATTGAAGGAATTTTTTTCTGAAATATATTTGGATGAATATTGCTGCACTGTATCATAATTATGATATATTTTTATATAATTGCATTCATAATCAATGAACAATATTCCTAATTCACAAGATATTGAACATTACTGGGGAATGTTGCTGCAACATTCCGGCAACGTTCCCGCAACATTCCTGCAACGTTCCTGCAACCTTCCTGCAATGTTCCCGCAACATTCATGCAACACTCGTGCTTTATTATATAATATTCATAATTGCATGAATATTGCAGCAGTTTCATAATTATTATAATGTTACAATTTCAACATTCCAATATAGGCAAAATGGATGTGCGTGTGTGTCAACATTTGGCATCATGGCATTTTATTGCGCTGGCACGTCATAATCAAGTTTATACTCTCGGAGCATGTGTACTGTGAAAATTGTGGAATCTTTGTGTCGAATTTTATGCTTGATTATTGAAAAGTTAAGTATAATTTTTACTTGAAATTGAAATATTTTAAATACCAATTAATATTCTTAAAATTTCGAGTGTTCATAATTGTCAGTTAATATTCATCTACGTCCGTCGTTTAGATAACCTGAAAAATTCAACTGAGAAAAGTTTTTTATCTGTACATAATTTTCAGTTATTTGATGTCTGTTCATATAATCGAAAAAAAGAGAAAAAAATAATAATAAGTTAAAGGTATTATTATTAATAAAACAGAATAAAATCCAAAATATAATTTTTCAATCCTCAATATATTTCTGCAACATTCCTGCAACCTTCCTGCAACGTTCCCGCAAGGTTCCTGCAATGTTCCACGCAACGTTCCTGCAACATTCTAAACGTTGCAGAGAGGCAGATATAGGAACGTTGCAGAAATGTTGCAGGAATATTGCTGCAACTTTCCCTGCAATGTTTAACGTTGCGGATGTAACATTCCTGCAACATTCCACGCTGGCTGGGAATATACTCTGCCATTAAATCTACCCTTGTCATTGGTAGACAATGTAACAAACTTCTCATTCGTCCTTTCAATAAACCAATGCATCTTTCAACAGTCACTCGTGCAGCTGAATGAAGATAATTATATTTTCTTTGTTTTTCACTTAAATGTCCATTATATCGGTAAGAAGTTAGTAGATTCTGATGTATTTCATATGCAGCGTCGCCTAGAATATGACTGTTTTCTGGAAATTTATCATCATCATTTATGTGATCAGCAACTTCTGATAAACGAAAAACTCTTTGATCATGAACAGATCCAGGATGTCCAACATTACAATGAGTTATTAGAGTTTTGTGATCACATACGAGCTGTAAAAAAATTTCAATCAAACGTAAATAAAATTTTAGTGCCAAAATTAGTAGTGTACAAAAATAACCATTGTTACATACCTGTAACTTAATAGAATGAAATCCTTTCCGGTTTATATAATCAACAGGATTTTCTTTTGGAGCATTTATTCCAATATGAGTCCCATCAATAGCTCCTATTGTGTTAGGAAAGCCAGCTGCTCTTTCAAATCCACGTATCACTTCAATAGCACGATCTTCAGTAGGCCACAGAATAAATTTTGAGGCTCTTGTAAATAAAGCCTGACAAACTCGACGTACAGCCCTTACGGCAGTAGCTCGTCCTACGTTAAATCTGTCACAAATCGATCTATAACGAGGTAAAAGGAGGAATTTATAGATTCTTACGTATACATCACTCTAAAGTAGTTTATTTCTAAAAAAATGTTACCTATAAGAATCCATTGTTGACATTTGCCAAACAGCTATCATCAATTGATGATGAGAAGAAATTGTAGGGCATCCTGGAACATGTCGAACTAAATCTTCTTCTATCAATTCATGTACATATCTGAAAGTATTTCTCGAAAGTCTAAAAAACAATTAAATAACAATTCTTAGTTTATTTTCAATCTAGTTACTAACTTATTATAGAAATATATAAATGGAATAATTACTATCATATAATTGAGTAAGTTAAAGAATAGTGTAAATTTAGAGTATAATAATATAGGTTCTAAATTAGATCTGTAGGTGTAACATATGAAATAAATATTTACCTGAAATGGCTTTTGAATTCCTCATCCGAATAAGAAGTATAACATGATCGTACCCAAGAATTCGTGGTCTGAGGATTCGCTTTTTACGATCATAATTATGTAAAGTTGCATTCCACTCTTCATCTGAACTAGATGAAGTAGATTCTAAAGTATTATTATAACGCACTAATGAATATACAACTGCGTCTCTAAAAGACATTTTGATTGTGTCAAATGTCAATTATTTGAATACCCCACAATATAATACAGTCACTCCAAAATACAATGTAATAAATTAATTTATGTATATGTTTATTGATTAAATTTACAAATTGTCACTTAACTTTCTAGCTTTATTGTTTCAAACTCGCCATTTGTAATATTTGATGAACGCTCGAAACGACCCAAACTCCGTTCCACTTCGGTTCATGATTGGAATGCTCGCAATCAAGTGGAATGGGGAAAAGTGCGATCGTGAGCGTAGTCGTTGTGGTCGCTTAGTGGAACGTAGCCTATTTTAGGCGACTGTCTTAAAACATGACATTTCACGGACTTTATAAAGTCCCTGAAATGGCTCTTTTTTGGCCGTATTTACTTCATTTACCCATTAAACAAAAGATAACTTGCGTTGTTACACATTTTACGCTTCACTACACAGTTTATTTAAAAGCTTTGTTTCTGTCGTTTTAGGGCCAACTAATCCCTTAAACATCATATTTTGAAACACTTGCCTAAAAAATTATGTGTGCACAGTGGTCGTATGTTCTTTTTTAGCCTCAATCGAAATTTGCTTGACCTGAGTTGTTCCTCTGCAGCCAATTTCTGATTCGGCAAAAAAGATTATCTTCTGGCACACGATAGTTATTTTTAGGAGAGTGCCGCAAAAAACGACGTTTTAGGGACTAAATAGTGTCCCTAAAAACGATACTTTTTTACTTCACGGCCGCATTCTCTACTTCATGATACTGGCAAAAACAATGTTTGTTATTGAACTGTGTAGCAACGCAATCTTATATTTTCTTTACCCATGAAACAAAAGACAAAGTGGCGTGATTTCAACGTATGCTGCGAAAACATAGATAAAATATGTAGTGATATGGAATAAATAAAATTATTCAATGATGAATAGGTAAATTTTTTCACTCATTACTTGACATTTCATCTTTTAATAAGTGTATTTTTACAAACATCATTCTTACTGACGGACTTGAGTCAAACTAGGCTTCGTTTTTATTTTTATAAGTTATTAAATCATTAATTAATAACGATGTGATTATCGGTTTGATCATTATCACATAACAAATGAAGTAACTTTGCAATAACGACCGTGTCCTAACTTCGTACGAAACAAAATTAATTTCACGTATTATCAACTCAAATAGTACTCAATGTTGAATTTGTCGCAGGTTTTGGTAGATTAACTAATGTAGTTTTTTGTATATCGTTTATATCATTAACTACTGTTCTTGATGGGACATGGAAGAAATATTGCATAAATCCCACAGCCAATAGTAAATGCATGCCAAAAATTACCGCAACATAAATTGGCTTTTGTTTTCCTGCGAAAAGAAAAAATTTTTTCAGTATTAAATCGAATAAAAATGAAAACTTTTCAATATACATATCTCTAAAAGTATTTTACCAGAAATGAGAGGAAGCAAAGATCGCAATAAAACTCCGCCTGAAAGTACAGTCGCCAAACCAACGAGAATCCATTGTAACCATCCGATTTGTATGGTCCATAAAAATGCTACAGGTATATAAATTGATAAAGAATATCCATACAAGCATAAGAGTTCCAGAAGACCAGGTCTAATATTTTCCTAAACATCACATTTTGTTTCATCATCAACATTGTTTTATGATGATATTCACTGTATATAGAAAAATGAATATGTGTACCTCCATCAATTCAGCATCTATATTGGCGTTATTTGAAGAGGTTGTCCATTTTATTGTCGCCCACAAGCCCAATGGCAATAACCAAACATACAAACATATTATTGTCGCTGCATAAGATACTATGTGAAATTCATACTTCCAATGGTACGTTCCTGTATTTGCAGTTTGTAAATAATTTGCGATGTTTCCACTAATTGCAATAGCAAATATAAGCGTTATACATATCCAAAATGGTCCATATAAATCGGGATTCGGTCGGATGTGTGATAATAAATAATTTTCTGTACCGTGCGGTATCATAGATTTTTGTATTCTCTTGATAACGTCGCTTGTATCGACATTGAAAAATTTTTGGTAATATTCAATTGTCCAAAAATTTTTTGTAACATTAGCTGCAAAGGAAACATTCATTGGTGAATGTGAAGTCGATTAAAGATAAATATTATAATTATTTTGTATCACCTTCATTTTGTTGACGAAATCCTTGTAAATCTTCTGTATCTAACCCTGTAGGTTTATTTACGAGGTTACCAAATTGTTGATGATCTAGTAAATCATGATCTAATTGTGCCTGTCCATCTCCGCCTGATCTACTAATTGAGGAAAAATCATGAAATGATATGAATTGAGAATTTTGTGTTTGCTTCAATTCCTCGTGATCCATGATTATTTTATTCACTTAAGATGATTAGTGTATGCTGCAGCTATGATGTGTCGGAGCATTCGTGACGTATACGCACTGAGATTCTTGTTACAGTCCTGTATCTACAGTAACAAAAATTGAGGTAGCTCTTATGCCCTAAACATCACAAGATAATATTTTTGTAAAAAATATTTATATGAAATAAAAAAGAAAACACCAAATATTCGTACAACAAGCCATTTACACGGCACCAGAAAGTTATTCCCTCAAAAAAAATTTTTTTTTTGTTTCCAAATCGTTAGTTCGTCTTTTCTTCTTGATAGTTCGTATCAAACAATTGTGTGTTCTCAATTTGTTTAATTGAGAAAAAATCAATAAAAAATACACCCAAAAATTAGCCTCCCTTATTGTAATTTTCAATATATTTTTGTCACTATTGGCGATGAGCTTCGACGCTGTAGGCATATAGCGGTAGAAAACGTGAAATAGCCGGTGACCATATTAGTATTGGCCGAGTATAGAAAACTATTGTAAATTGATTGGAATTAAATTATCAATCATAAAATAGTAATGAATGTTCCTTAAAAATATAATTGAGTTGTTTAAGAAAGATTTAAGTCAACATATACAGTAAGTGAATTCAATTTTAATTGGTATATACAGCTTTTATTTATGCATATTTGAGGTTATAAAATAAAAAACTTATTCAAATGGTGGGATTTTTTTACAGATTTAGATGCGAATTTTTGAATTATGGAAGTAGTTTTAGAAACGGGATTTGAAAAAGTATTGCAAAGTATTCAATTTCAACCGCAAATAGTTCAAAAAGGAAAACTTTTTAATGAAATTAATCACGTTATAAACGTGAAAGAATTTAGAATATGTGATACAAGTTGCAGAATTGAAGCTCGAGTTATTAGGCAAACATCAGTAAATTCTACGCCATGTACAACAAAGTTAATTGTAAAGAATAAATAAACATAATTTGAGTAATATTGATAAATAACTTAAATTGCTTTTATTAATATTTTAGCTAAGTTCCTCTCGAACTAGTGTCTCTTGTACGTGTGTTTCTAACAAGAGTGGCAAGTGTAAACACATAGCAGCTGTAATATATCATATTAATAATGAACAAAGCTTATCGGAAACTAATTTTGAGCAACAGTGGGGTGCTCCCTCGGTCACTCAAATGGCTAAAGAGATGTACTCTAAAAAGAAATATGTTTTTGAGATGTACCTGTTATATCCCCAGTATAGGGTGTTACGTCCTGGAACACGCGAACTGTGGAGAGAGGCTTACCTTGATGTTGAATTCTCATTTGTAGTTGCCGCCTCTGCTCCTAGATTGGTTGAGGGCCAATCACTGCGATGTTCCGGAGTATTTCAATCAACCTTACTATATTTATTGTTTGTTTTGTTGGATTGTAGGAATTTTATTGTCCTTCGGAAGAAATAATAGGTTCTTTTCAGAAACTAGTTAAATTGTGAAGATGGTCGTTAGCAGGTGGAAAATGAATGTTTATTTGACACAGGTTTAAACTTAATGTTATTATTTATTCACTTAATTACACAAGAATGAAACTTTTTAATAAACGTCACTCAACATTTAACTAATTGAAAATAATTCTACTTTTATCTAATTTATAATGTTTATATAATATTAGAGCTTAACTGATGAGAACTCCGATCGATTAATTTATTGATTATTTATTATCCTCGATTTAATTAATTTCAAACGAAACGAAACGCGCACGATATCACTCTCAGGTTTTTGTTACTGAGCGAGAACTTTAACTTCGCTCGATTTTACTTAACTCTGGAAACGTGATGTGCCGTTTAAATTTGAATAATATATCTTATTGATTTTATAGATCGACTGCGGATTTATTTACTTCTACATTTATTATAGAATTCAGACTTCGAGTGAACTTGGAGAACTAATCGATTTGATGTCTATCGGAGAACTTTTCTTTTCGTTGATCGTCGGAGAACTAACTTTACTATTTTTAATTTAGATGTTAGATGAAGAAGTTTAGATGGAAGGAGAAATCAAAGTTTCTCACGGTCCAAGTAACTTTATCATTGGTTGGTTTTGTTTAAACAATTCCCTTTCCTGCTTTATTTTCATTCTATTTGATTCTATTGGTTCTCAAGATGAAATGGAAGGGATTTTATTTGATATAAGTAATTCTATAAGTGTTATGTTTATTTCATATGTATTTATCATAGTTATATACTTCTAATTTTTATTCGTGTATGTCATCCATATTTCATCGGGTACTTTCTTTGAGGTATATTATTTCTTATTTATTTCCCGAATGGTACCCTTAGTTTTATTGCTTTTCTTGGTATTTGATGGCTAGTGTTCTCATGAGTAGTGTTCTGTTTAACTTATGGATTTCGTTTCTGTATTAAGATATATATATATATATATAAAGATATTTATTTAAAATGTTTGACATTTATGTTTAGCGCATGTGCATTATTTAGAATTTATAAAAGTGCATTTTCGGTTTAATGTTTATTTCTGTTATTTCTAAGAGTGATAGTGTTTGAATATTTATTATTTTGTTTGAGCTCTGATTTCAAGTGAGAGTCTGTTAGTTTTTCTCGATATTTCCTGGTATTCATTTTATACTGCTTTTATTTATTATAGCGTACGGTATATGTCAGTTCAAGTTTTTAGTTGCGTAATTAAATTATTTCATATTTCATACGTTAATTGTAATGTTCGTTAAATGTTCATTAAATGTATTGGGAATTTACCTAGGGGCGGAGCCTATTCTGAGCAATATTCAATATGGAGGATAGGTCGATGTAAACAAAACAAATAAAGACAACAAATACAGTATACACCCATGCAAGGTTTCGTTTTTTTTCCATTAAAATGTATATTTCCGAGCAAGAAATTTGTCGTTGGGGTGAAACAAATCCTAGCAAACGTAATTACATAGAAGGTAAAAAAATCGCGAGTGCCGGACATATAGTGAAATGTGGGAAACTGAGCGAAACAAATAATAATGACGAGGTTAGGTTTGTTGCATTTTGCATGCAAACATCACAACTGAAGAATAAACCCCATGAAATTAATTGTTCAGTGTCATGTGATGGAAAAATATTATCTATGGTGTGTACTTGCAAAGCCGGCCTTGGGGAAAAGTGCAAGCATATTTTTGGAACGCTTTTTTATTGCACATTGTAAGTAATGTAATGATCATTCTGAAAGCAGTTGACATCAGTCATTTTTACATCTATAAATGTTAACTTACTTTTAATTAATATAAAATTATGAAATAATTCCGCAGGATTGATTCGAATACACTGCCAATGTTGTCATGTACTGACGTAAAATGCAGCTGGAAAAAAGATCATAAGAGAGTATTGGAAACATACATGCCACGAACATTACAAGAGCATAGTTGTTTTCGTAAAAAAAAAGAAATTGAATGTATGGTAACACCAGCACAAAAATCGAAAATACAGGAAATTTTAAAAAAACAAATGATATATTTTGCTTAAATTTAATAAATGTCATGACAATTTTATCTCTCAAACTCATTCTCATTCTTAAATCATTCTTACTTATGTAAAGTACCGATGTCAAATTCTCTATGCATGTCGAAATTTCAAAATTCTCGATACCAGTCATCGTGCTTAGTTGTGCATCGTTTTTTATACAATCAGTAAACTTATACACTAATTCACCACTTTGCACTTGTACTCCAACGTCTCGTAAATCATTTTCAATCGTTGCTTGCACTTCGACGTCTCGTGAATCATTTTCTATCGTTGCTTGCACTCCGACGTCTTCACTCATGAAAACTTTTGGAAGAATATTTGCAGCGTTCCTTTCAATTACCATCTGCACCATTTCAAAATCTTCTCCTGCTTCAGTTGTTGACTGGACACTCTCAGATATTTCAATGTCCTTTTCCATCGGCTCTGGAACGTTGTGCTCATATTTCTGTTTTGCTTCTGCATTAGAAGCTGTTTCTCCTGCTTCAGTTGTTGACTGGACACTATCAGATGTTTCAATGTCCTTTTCCATCGGCTCTGGAACGTTGTTCTCATATCTATGTTTTGTTTCTGCATCAATAGCTTTCATTTTCATGATGGCATGTCGCTTTTCATTTCTTTCATGTCTCTCCTCATTGGTGATAGGAAGATGTAACGATGGAATTGCATCCCATTCTAGTTTTCTTCGCTGATGTCGAACACCTGAAATGCACAAACAAAATTTACTTCCATAATTTTTAATAAACATTACACGAAAATATGCTTTCAAGAAAGCATAACGTCTAACATATGTACCATTTCCACAATAGTCAGCTGCTCTGAAATGTCGTGAACATATTCTATCATTAGGCTTAGGATTCGGAATATTTGTTACTTTTGTCCACTCAGAATACAGGTCAACTTTTTCAACAATACCAAAGTCATTTGTCACATTCACTTTGCATTTATCACTCGGAGGGAAGCGATGATAACTTAAATCGACATTTTTATTTGATTTACTGTTACAATTAGGAACTGCGCAGTGCAATCTCATTTTCTTGATTTTTCTATGATATTTGTCAATGTCAAAGTCGTCAACATAACCATATTGCCAATATCGTGTTTTTTATGAGACCGCGACTTGTCCTCCATTTTGAATTAGTTCGCCAAAATTCCGCCAGTGCCGCATGACTTAAGTAAATTCCCAATACAGATATTTAATTATTAATTAGAATTCAATCGTCTAATTATTTGATGGAATTCTGTAATATCGATCGCAGTTCTCGTTTATCTTACTTATATATAGGTATATGCCTTATTTCTACGTTTACTTAAAGTGTAGTTTCTTATAATCTATTTATTCTATGCTTAAACATATATCCCTATACTGGGGATATAACAAGGGATACGTGTTTAAGCATAGAATAAGTAGACTATAAGAAACTACACTCGAAGCGAAGGTAGAAATAACGTTTATACCTATATATATAAGTAAGATAAACGAGAACTACGATCGATATTACAGAATCCTATCAAATAATTAGACGATTGAACTCAATTATAATTAATAATTAAATATCTGTACACATTTAATGAACATTCAACGAACATGGCAATTAACGTATGAAATATAAAATAATTTAATTACGCAACTAAAAAACTAGAACTGACATATACCGTACGCTATAATAAATAAAAGCAGTATAAAATGAATACCAAGAAATATCGAGAAAAACTAACAGTCTCTCACTTGAAATCAGAACTCGAACAAAATAATAAATATTCAAACACTATCGCTCTCAGAAATAACAGAAATAAACATTAAACCGAAAATGCACTTTTATAAACTCTAAATAATGCACATGCGCTAAACATAAATGTCAAACATTTTAAATAAATATCTTTTTATGTATATCTTAATACAGAAACGAAATCTATAAGTTAAACAGAACACTACCCATGAGAACACTAGCCATCAAATACCAAGAAAAGCAATAAAACTAAGGGTACCATTTGGGAAATAAATATACCTCAAAGAAAGTACCCGATGAAATATGGATGACATACACGAATAAAAATTAGAAGTATATAACTATGATAAATATATATGAAATAAATATAACACTTATAGAATTACTTATATCAAATAAAATCCCTTCCATTTCATCTTGAAAACCAATAGAATCGAATAGAATGAAAATAAAACAGGAAAAGGAATTGTTTAAATAAAACCAACCAATGATAAAGTTACTTGGACCGTGTGAAACTTTGATTTCTCCTTTCATCTAAAACTTCATCATCTAATAACTAAATTGAAATAGAAAAATCAGTTCTCCGTCAGCCATCAAATCGATTAGATCTCCGTCGATCAACGAAAAAAAAAGTTCTCCGCTAATCATCAGATCGATTAGCTATCCAAGATTACTTGAAGTCTAAGTTTTAAATAAATAATTCGCAGTTGATCTATAAAATCAATAAATTTTACTATTCAAGTACAAACGGCATATCACGTTTCCGGGGTAAATAAAATTTAGCGAAGTTAAAGTTCTCGCTCAGTAATACAAACCCGAGAGTGACATTGTGCGCGATTTGTATCGTTTAAAATAAAATGAATTGAAGATAATAAACAAACAATAAATTAATCGATCGGAGTTCTCATTAGATAAGTTCTAGTATTATAAACATTATCAAATAGATAATAATAGAATTATTTTTAATTAGTTCAATGTTAAGTGACTTGACGTTAATTAAAGTTTCATTCTTGTGTAATTAAGTGAATAAATAATAATAATAAGTTCAAATCTGTGTCACGTAAAACATTCATTTTCAACCCGCTAACGACCATCTTCACAATTCCACTAGTTTCTGAAAAGAATCTACTTTTCCGAAGAACAATAAAATTCCTACAATTCAACAAAACAAACAATAAATATAGTAAGGTCGACCAAAATACTTCCGAACAACGCAGTGATTGGCCCTCAACCAATCTAGGAGCAGAGGCGGCAACTACAAATGAGAAATCAATATCAAGGTAAGCCTCTCTCCATAGTTCGCGTGTTCCAGGATGTAACATACCCACCTAACAAAAGACAAAACATTGAACCAATTAAAACAACCATAGACGAATTAAAGGAGCCTTCACCTTATCGAACAATGTTTTTGGAAGCTGCTAAAGGGAATACTTACTACTCTTCAAAAGCTCAAATCGCTTCAGTACAAAAACATCAAATGATTGAAAATGAAAAAATATATTGTGAATTAATTATAGAAAATTTTTTTCATTTTAAAGAAGATTATGATGTATATTGTAGTAGTAGTGCAGGTAGTAATTGTGAAGAATAGAATGAAAAAAATATAATTTTAACAAAATATGATATTTTGAAATTGTCAAGTGATACTTTAAAACAAAGTAAATGTGATAAGTGATACCAAGTTAGAAGTCTTAGATTATCTAGTAGTAAAAATATACATGCTATTAATAGTAGAGAAAGGAAAACAATAGAGTCATTAGTTGATGATATTTTATAGAAAAAAAAAATTGAATTCAAGTCAACGAAATGTGATTTGAAAAATGATTATTTGAAAAAATACATGCTACACTGTATTAAATTGATCACCGTCTATCTCGCTATACGGCCGCCATGGGCGCTGCTTTACTTACCTTCTATCCCTTCCAACAACAAGCTCATCACCAATTGAATAATAAATACCCAATTATGATTTTCCACGTATAAATAACATTATTGCTTTTCCTTCAAATATTACAATTGAAAAACAAGAATTATCGCTTTCATGGTGCAGTGGTAACTTGCTTGCAACTCTCTCACAAATGTGCGCAAGTTCGAATCATCATACATATACGCCAAGTAGCGCCAACTGCGTAAGGTGTGCCACAGCATTTTGTCAATGATGAATTTGAGTAATATATCTAAGAATTTAATCATGACTGATATTCTGGCAAAACATTTTGGTGCTGATGATTTTAATCCAGAGAAGTGTAATTTACTTAAGTAAAAACTATTAATTAATATGAACAGGATTGTTTTATTAAATTTTTGTTAATTTTAGTTGTCAAAGATTTGAGTGCACAGTGTATTGGTGCTGATGAACTTAATAAACTAAGAACCCGAATTCAAGAGCTTTCCACTAATACTTCTGGCCAACTGAAACGAAATGTCTATCAAAATTATATGCAGTTTATTGAGACTGCTAAAGAGATATCTCATCTTGAAAGTGAAATGTATCAGCTATCACAGTTATTGAGTGAACAGAGATCACTTTTGAGTACATTAAGCTCAAGTAGAGCATCTGGTACAATATTTGATGATACTCTTGAGTCGCAACATGAAGATTCAAATCTTATGTCTAAAGAAGAAGAGCAGAAACAGAAATTAGTACAGTTACTCGAAAATGTTGATGGTGTCATGGTGAGGGATTCATAAAATATGTATTAGAACTATTGCCTTGTATAGTACTCATCCCAATAAATTATTAACATTTTGGTTGATTCAGAGCCTAGTCGAAACTTCTGGTCGAGTATGTTTGCACGAAGGATCTTTATTAGAATTAGACCCGTTAGAAGGTACACCTTTGAAAAGAATACACGCTTATTTATTCAATGATGTTCTGATGACTGCGTCGTGGCTCGCAACGGGTGGTAGAAGAGGTCCACCACGATATAAGATGCAAGCCATTTATAATTTACAGAGCTTAGCTATAGTCAATGTTAAAGACTTGGGAACAGTTAAACTTGCCTTCAAACTCTTGGCTTTCCCAGATCCAAGAGTCTTTCAATGTGCAAGTGCAACCAGCAAGGTATCATTCATCATAAAATATTTCATTTTTTTGCATACCCAGTAATCATATTTTTTAAGTGTTAATTTTTGGATGGCAATTATAGAAAGAGTGGTTGGACAAATGGGAACAAGCAAAAAGGGCACGACTTATCCAAGAAAATCAAATAGAAATATCAGATAATCACGAAATTCTTAAGAAACATACAACGGTACCTTCACGTTCGATGTCGCTAGATTCAAATACGATTGGCATGGAAGATGGTAATGAATTTGAAGCGTTTGAGCTACTACCTGAGTGGTTACTAGAGGTTACAGAAGATTTAGATTCCTGCATAGCTCAACGTCATTTCGAGGAAGCTTTCACTCTTTGGGATAAAGCAAAAAATTACTTGAACGAAGCTCAAGATTCACCTCATATAAAAGAAATTACGGCAAAAGTTGAAGATCGAGGCCGTTCACTTGTTGAAGTACTCACTCGCGAATTAGAACTGAGTGCAGAAGCAAAGTCTTTACAAGGTGGTGGACTCAGAAGTGCACGTCGAGCTGTTCGTCTACTAATACAACTTGAACGTGCTGCACAAGCCTGTCAACTTTATCTCCAACTTTGCAATGCTGCATTAAAACTTCGCTTGAAACGCGTTAAGCGTGAAGGAACTACAGTACCTTACGTCAAACAATTAAGCGCAATTGCATTTAGCAATATTTCGGAAATGGCGAGGGAATTTTTGAAACTATTCCCAGCAGTAACAAATTGCACATCAAGTCTTATTGTTTGGTGTAGTCAAGAAGTCAAACATCTCACATCGCATCTTATTAAACAACTATTTATCCCGCAAGTAACATTAGGAACGTTAGTTGAATGTATTGGTACAGTACGAGGTCATTGTGATCAGGTATTTAAATTAGATGCTGCAGTAAAGATAACTAGTTTTTTTGTTCAATTTATTTTATACTTTTTTTTAAGCTTACACAATTGGGAATCGATTTGCGTTATCAATTAGATGGCCAGCTACGATCTCCTTTAAATAGAGCATTGCAAGATGCAGGAGAAAAGTATGTAGATGCAGTGAAAGTCCGCGCTGCTGAGGATAACTGGCGTCCATCAAATCTTCAATCAAGTCAAAATCTTGAAAAACTTATGATAGAATTAGATGATCTTGGAATCATCGTGCCATCTGAATATTTAACGAGCAATTACTGGATATCTTTAACAAGTAATACACTCGCCTTTTCTAGATTATACGTTGGACTTTTGGAGGATTGCTTGAGCGTTACTACGCCTGAACTCATATTCACTATAGAAAATGTACTAATTTCTGTAATGCGTGTTCAAGTGCAACATATTGTTGCAGCTCTTAATAATGCAAAACAACAGGAGGTAAGCAATCGAATTTACATTATTTGGCAAACAAAGATTTATTGTGAAACTAATGTATT
This sequence comes from Microctonus brassicae, assembly GCA_918226075.1. Lineage (NCBI taxonomy): Eukaryota > Metazoa > Arthropoda > Insecta > Hymenoptera > Braconidae > Microctonus > Microctonus brassicae. The sequence continues at coordinate 15,707,820 of OW445482.1, forward strand.
ATTTATTCAATTGCCATAGAGAAAATTAGTGCAAGATAATGCATCATATATTCGCAACGTTATTATTGAACGTGGTTTAGTACTCTACAACAGCGCAACTGCGCATGAATTTACGAAACTATTAGAATTGAAAAATCAAATTGTTACTGAGAAATCAGTAAACGATAAAACAAAACCTGCACCCAGAACTTCAGTTTCTAATTACTTCAGCACCGGATACATGTAACCGATTAAAAACCTTTGAAAATTTGTATACATGTTCATATATATACATAAGTGATGTGTTGAATTATGATGTAAATACTTTAGCGAACATACTTTTCAACGAAATAAAACTGATTAAACGTCCGTATTATGTTCAAAATGTGAATTCTACACATTATACGGCCGTAAAAACTACATATTCATCACCCCAATATTTACAATAAAATAAATTGTAATAATGTGATCTTGATTGAAAATCATTCTATGCCACTATTTCTTCTCTTATTATCTTCATGTAATATTTCGAGCTTCTTTTTCTTTGCCCTTATATCAGCCAGAGTTTGTTCGATACTTCTTTGATCTTTTTTATTCTCACTTGGCACTGAAATAATATTCAATATAAATGATTTAATATCGTGAAACATCAATGCCCATGACTTACCACATCCATAGCTACTGGTGGCTTCAGTTTTTCGTGCAGCTTCTAACGCCGCTTCTTTACCAATTAAATGTTCGTACTTATCTTTGTAATTCGTATTTGGAACAAAATTATTTTTCCGTTTTCTAGATTTGTATGATTCTAATTTTTCCACTGCTTGCATTTTCCGTTCATTCTGTAATTTTTTTGCTATATCATCATTCCATTCTTCACCACGTCGTAAAACATTCAATTGATCCTCTGAGGGAGCATACTCTTTTTTGAATAATATTATATGTCTATCAATATCTTCTTCTCCAAATGAATGAGCTAATACACCAGCAGCTTCAGCAACATCATATCTGAAATTAAGTAAAAATATTAAAAAAACTCCGACAGTGATATCAACATTACTTTTTCATACCAATACAAATACACATACATGATGCTTCTATGAACGTGGTTCATTGGGGCAAATTTGTATTCTTTGACTGTATCTTTCAAAAACTGATTCACTTTCGTCTCCGCCTAATGTGAATATAAAATTGAAACATTCTAATAATAATATACACTAAATTGAATATAGTTTTCATGTCAATAATCTTTTATTTTCATTAACTGAGTTAGGTAATATATCGGTATTATTTACAAATAATATAATTCTCGCACCTTTTTATAAAATTGGTTCAACATATCGGCTTCTATTTTTTTACGTTTCTCTTGATCCTCGCGTTGTTCTAAGTTCACCAAAAAATATACCATAATTAGAAAATTTGATAATTTTGCAATTAATAACAAAGAAAACTAAGGTTACCATTTCACTGACTTTTTAATACAGCTTTTTCTTGATCACTAACTGATGGAGGTTTGTCCATTGAATTGAGAATAGACCCGAGTAAATCCATGATTTGATAACAATGCGATTTTTTATTTTATTTTTGATGGATTATTGGCTTCAAATAAAACAATTTTGGGGAGGAAATCGATGAATCTCACGGGTACTAAACAAATTATTGTCGCTTTGTAAAAGAATAAGCTTCAGTTCAGCCAGACATGTGCTGAATGCATACAACTACACAAATACACAAGTCGGGCATAATGATTGAGTGATGTGATATTGTGGTGGAGCATTCGTTTCTTATGGCAACTAGCACGATTTCCCTCTCCACGCTGAAAATGCATAGCCGTCTTTGCAATTGGAATTTTACCTAGGGGCGGAGCCTAATTTCTGTAACTTAGGATAGTGTAACTTAACACAGGTGCAAGAGAGAAACAAATAATTATGATAAGGTTAGGTCAGTTGCATTTTGCATGCAAACATCACCAAAGCAATTTGTCACATTCACTTCGTATTTGTTACTCTGAGGGAAGTCATGATAACTATAATCGTCATTTACATTTGCTGTTCTCTTACAATTAGTACCTATGCAGTACAACCTCGTCTTATTCATTTTTCCATGATATTTGAAATTTTTAAATCGTAAACATAGCCATGTTGCCAGTAACGTGTTCTTTATGAAACTGAAGCTTAGGATAGTTCGCGCGAAATGCCGGCAGTGCCGCATTTTTAAAGTAAAATCCTATGGGATTTTACCTAGGGGCGGAGCCTATTCTGGGGAATATTCAATATGGTGGATAAGTTGCAGTAGCCAATACACCCATACAAGGTTTCGTTTTTTTTTAATTAACCTTCTAGCTTTATTGTTTCAAACTCGCCATTTGTAATTTTTGATGAACGCTCGAAACGACCCAAACTCCGTTCCACTTCGGTTTATGATTGGAATGCTCGCAATCAAGTGGAATGGGGAAAAGTGCGATCGTGAGCGTGGTCGTTGTGGTCGCTTAGTGGAACGTAGCCATAGAAGGTAAAAAAAATCGCGAGTGCCAGATATATAGTGAAGTGTGGGAAACTGAGCGAAACAAATAATAATGATGAGGTTAGTTCGTTGCATTTTGCATGCAAACATCACATCTGAAAAATAAACCCCATGAAATTAATTGTTCAGTGTAATGTGATGGAAAAATATTATCAATGATGTGTGCCTGCGAAGTCGACCTTGGGGAAAAGTGCAAGCATATTTTTGGAACGCTTTTTTATTGCACATTGTAAGTAATGTAATGATCATTCTGAAAGCAGTTGACATCTGTCATTTTTACATCTATGAATGTTAACTTGCTTGCAATTGATGTAAAATTGTAAAAAACTTTTTCAAGATTGATTTAAATACACTGTCAATATTGTCATGTACTGACGTAAAATGCAGCAGGAAAAAAGATCATAAGAAAGTACTGGAAACATACATACCACGACCAATAGAAGAGCATAGTTGTTTTCGTAAAAAAAAGGAAATTGAATATATGGTAACATCAGCACAAAAATTGAAAATACAGGAAATTTTAAAAAAGTCCTGTGTAAATTTTGCTTTGGCACAATATGCGTTTTATTTATGGATCTACATAAAATTATAACCACACAAAATATATTTTGTTGAAAGACTATCATTATATATAAGTAAATAAAGAATAATACATTTTGATACAAATTTTCTTGTTTTCAGTGTAACTACCCTTGCTGAAATTACATGTTTAAGAATTTTTCATTGCTTATTGGTGGATCACTTAAATTAACAGCGGCGCAGATAACTGAAAATTTGTTTTACAAATGTAACAAAATTATTATTTCCACAATAGTCAGCTGTTCTGAAATATCGTGAAGGGACTCTATCATTGAGGCCACGGTTCGGAATATTTGTTACTTTTTTCCACTGAGATTACAAGTCAACTTTTTCAACATCATCAAAGTAATTTATCACATTCACTTTGTATTTATCACACGGAAGGAAGCGATGATAACTTAAATCGACATTTTCACTTGGTTCACTCTTACAATCAGAAAGTGCGCAGTGCAATCTCATTTCCTTCATTTTTCTATGACATTTGTAAATTTCAAAATCGTAAACAATTATATTATTCACATAAACATGTAGCGAGTAACGTTTTCTTTATGAAATTGTAACTTATCCTCCATTATCGATTAGTTCGCTGAAATGCCGCATGACTCAAGTAAAGTCCCAATTGGATAATAATAAACATTTCAGTGTGGAAATATAGAATGAAAAATTTTTAAACGACAGTTTTTTCGATTTTGATATATATCTCTACTCTGATGTAGCGCTATACATTTCCAGTGTGAAATCAGCAGGACAAAAAGAATCATATTATTATAGTTTAAAAATTATAATGGTTGGTGCGATCGCTGTTTTTCAGTCAAGAAATAACGAATTCTTTAACATACTTATGACTCTCAGAACCCACTCCTGTTTTTCAGTGTTGCTAATAATTTCCGCAAAAATGAAAACAAACACAATTATCTGCATCTCATCTACAAAATCAATGCATTCCAAAATAATTTAGCCAGAATTGGTATGAACATCAATAAATGAAGAATATATATTAGTACTATTGACATTACTTTCACTTGATTGATTCAATTTTTCAAGATATAATTACATGAGTATTAGTGATGTTTTATCAACATTTTATGGTTTAATTATCAAATGGAAAGTACAATAGAAATTCATATAACTTTATCCTTAACATTTCGATATCTCATTAGGTAGATCAATTATAGATAATATCACATGAGCCATACTAGAAATATCACTTTCTTCTACTTTCACCAATTTCGATAGTCTTTTTTTTGTATTCTCCAATACCGAAGAATCTGAATTTAAAACAAATAAAGTACATAATATAATTCCGGCACTCAGGAACAACATGTCAGATTCCATTGTCATTATGTTGAGCTTTTCAGCTTTGGTTTTTGCTATTGTGCCGGTGACCATAAATTGCAATTTACAATATAATTGTAGATGCTAAAATTGGGCAAACATAACAATTTCAATAAATAATGGTAATGAGAAGAATTATTTGGAATCAATAGGCAGCATTGACCTGGACGACTCACGTACTTGTAAGTATGTAAGATCAAGAATCATCATTGCTGTCTCATACAAATTCGGCATTTCGTATAGATTCAATGCAGCTAATAATACTTCAATGGAGTCTACAGAAGTGACGATAGGGATTTTGAAGTCAATTGTTTTTAATATTTTAAATTCTGAATTGAGAATAATATTTGGCGTGTATTCATTCTCCAGATTAGCCACAGATTCCATTAATTGTAGACCATAAATCACCTAGAATTAATCAACATCAATTGCTCAATCGATGTTACAGTATGTATTTTATTTATTTAGAGATACCTGTGATATTCCTAAACCTCTAGAGTGACAATCCATTTTACTAGCTAATTGAATGCAAGACATGAGTCTTAATCTGGCAAGTTTTGACATACGGTGACTTGCATGCTTATATTCTTCAAACTCGGGATCATTTCCGTGTTCCATAAATAATTCCCAGAAGTGTTTACACATGAATTTATCATAAATGCAAAGTGCAAGATATTTTGTTTTAAAACTTAAATGAAATTTTTTAACTATCATAAATACGATATTGACCACTGGCATAGGAGTAGCTATATAAATTTACAAAGTGAATTCACAAATTGATTGAAATTATAATGCAGTATTCATTGTGATATGAAATAAATACAGTACCTACGAATGGAACTAAGAATTTACTGCCATTCTTGATAATAGCTTCGTCTCTGTTATGAATTTGCTGAATATGTTTCAACCAATCGTAAACCATGGAGTCTATAAAAAATAAAAACAGTATGTACATTACGATGTTTATCAGAAAGTAATTTTATTCAATATTTATATACCTGGATGAATCTTTGCTTCCAAATTCATGTTTAAGAGTGTAAGTAAAATGTCGAAGGTTTACTAGAAAATTAAATTGTACTTGATAATATAGCAGAACCAACACCCTTTCGCCAATGGGCAAACTAAGGAAGTATCAGTGTGATATAAATATCATAATCATGTATATGATATATCACATACGTAAGAAAGAATCTATTAAAGCCGCTTGAGTTCACGAAACATTCCTGAATACACTCGGTATTTCATCAGCGGGATGGTAAATGATTACTGCTTATTTTAATAAAAAACGTTCCATATGAATATGCAATACGTTTATAATATTTTTATAGGTTTTCAACTATATTGAATTTCGTAGCGTATTAAAACTTCTATATCCGAAACTCCAAAATAATCTGTTCCACACCAACCTTTACACAAAGATTTATGTCTGAAAGTAAACACAATTAGAGGTTATAAACATATATATATATATATATATATTAGGGTGTTCCAAAAAAAAGCAACATTTTTTTTTCCCTCGGGTAGATGCTTAAAAGTTTCGTTTAGGTTAGAGAATAAGTCTCTGAAAATATAAGCCCTTAATATTAATATTAAGACAATGCATACCGCATTTTTCTATTTTCCATAAGAATAATATGGGAAGAATTGTTTTTACATCTTCTGATTTTTGTAACTTGTAAACTACTAATTACACAGGAAATCGCAATACATATTTTTATCGAGAATTGAATGCTCTACAAAAAAGGTCTCTTCTCATTTTTTGTAGCCCCCCCCCCCCTTTTTTTTTGTAGCCCAAGTAAAATTGTAGTAACAATTTTAAAAATATTCCGAAAGCGTTCTATTTTTTTTATTAGCTAAAAATACAATTGTTTAACATTTTTCGAAAGTTAAAAATATATTAGAAGTGAAATTAATGCGTATTTTGTGAATAAAACTAACAGTTTCCGGTGTTATATGCAAAAATCAGTTGAATTTACGAAAAATTCAACTTTGACACTGAATAACTTTTAAATATGTAGACTAATCGAAAAATGAGAAGAGATCTTTTTTGTAGAGCATTTGATTCTCAATAAAACTATGTATTGTGATTTCCTGTGTAATTAGTAGTTTACAAGTTACAAAGATCAGAAGATGTAAAAACAATTCTTCTCATGTTATTCTCATGGAATATAGAAAAATGCGGTATGCACTATCTTAATATTAATATTAAGGGCTTATATTTTCAGAGACTTATTCTCTGACCTAAACGAAACTTTTGAGCATGTACTCGAGGGAAAAAAAAAATGTTGCTTTTTTTTGAAACACCCTAATATATACATACATATATATATATATATATATATATATATATATATATGTATACATATATACTGTTGTGATTACATATCATTTCATTATTCAATATATTTTTGCGTAAATGTGCCACAAGAATATTGATTGACATGGTAAGATTGCCAGTAGTCAGCCACTATAAGAATATTGCTTTTTAGATACTTATACAAAACTACAATTGTTTTAAAAAGATTTTTAAATTTTCTCACGATGAGAAAAAAGTTATTTTTTCAAATTCAGAAAGTACTGAAGAGTGGCCGAAGATAGGCGAACTAACCTTACATCGACTGCAATAACAATGTGATACAACTTGAGATTTCCCACATATTTATCTTCCCTCTCTCCTCAACGAACAATAAATAGAAATAAATTCGTTGTCGAAGCACATAGAATTTAGTACGAGTCACCGAGATGAATCGAATACTTGGCTTTGTGTTTTTCGTCATACTGAATGACGATTTATTGATAAAAGCAATGACAGTTATTAATGAATGGAGTTCTCCATTAGCCGTAATTACGTGGGATTATCAAGAAGCTACTCAAAGAGGTAAACAAATAATAAAATAACATGTTATCATAATTCATAAAAGATAAATTTATATTTTGTAATCATAATATAATTCAGTTGTAACAATTGATCGTAGCTTGG